>CM071861.1:28298672-28323480 GCA_036759665.1 Gynandropsis gynandra | reverse complement strand
ATTACTTGTACGCCACTTGAATGAATGATGTTAGAAGTCTAATAAACCAACGCCAGGGCATTAGATTTTGGAACTTAGCCATGATTTAGGGTTTAATCGGTTTAGAATCTACGCCAGGTCAATCGATTAGATCTAGGGATTAGGATAGCGGTCGTAATGCGTCTATCCATGTAAGATGCGCAATGGATACATTGGTATATGCATTCTAGATAGTGGACAAGTCTACGCCAGTTAGTTCCTATAGGAGAGCTTGAATTCCCTGAACTCGTGATAGTATCTAAGACCAATTATCTCGTTAGAACTTCGTTACATTGTTGTGCAACTCTTGATACCTATGGTGATTTGTCGCTGAGTCATTCCTATCTTTAGTTTAGTTAGTTTGCATTTGCATTCCTTCTACTATTGATTTTACACGTCTTATTCATTAGTCCAATAGCTTTAGAGTTGCATCAATTCCTTGTGTTCGACCCTAGTTGCTACACGATCCGTATTCTTGCGGAAGCGTTAGTCTAGGTAATTTATTATTTGAGTCTACGCACATCAGTGTCTCACGTATGCATGGGTAAATTGGTATGGAGATTGCTTGGACGTTTTTTAGAGGGAACGTTGGTGATGTATTGGACTCGTGGCTTTCGATCTATAGAAGTCTGAACTAAGTTTGCTTAGGTCTATTTTCATGTTACACGTCGTTGTGCATGATGGCTAATCTTTCAAAGTATTTTTGCTAATATCCGGTTGTTGTTTGACTCTTCTTTTGCTTAGCGCTAGTTTTGTTTGAGGACAAACAAAGGTTTGAATCTGCGAGATTTGATAACACGTAGTGTATGTTAGATTTAGATGTAAGAATTTAGATTATTTCTGCGTAATTTGCATAGCACGAGATACAAAACCGACACGAATTAGTCCTTTATCCAGTCTTTTAGGTTTTTTTTAGGGTTTAAGGTGACAAGGCCTAATTGAGCTTAATGGTGTTGATTCCTAGAGTCAACTGCGCGTATTTGGAGCAACAACCAACTTAGAGCAGATTGAGACCAAAGAACCGCACGGAATACCTAAGCATCGAGCGAAAGGAGCAAAAACACGAAGTTAGCATAGCTCGCTCGTTCTCATAGAAGGCCCCTCTCGGATTGTACCCATCAAAAGTTTTAGCCCAACTCGGGGTGCCTTTTACCCCGTGTGTGCTGAGTGCAGGCCAAGAGGCTGAGCGGTTCCTACACTTGAGCTCGCACGGGTTACATCAAAAATTCTGCCCGGCTTGGAGAGTTTCCAAACGCGCAGGGTTTGCCTCGAAGACAAAGAGCCCGAGTGGGTCCTCCACTTGAGCTCGTGCGGGTCGTATTTCGTTACAGAATCCCTAGAAGCATTCAAACGAAGGAAAGGAATGGAAAATGATGCCTCGATTATTTATGGATGACATATAACCCTAAAGGGACTAAAAACACACAGAGGAAGCTCAGGAGAAGGTGGAGAATGAAGGAGACCACATCGGTGACAAGATAGGGAAGTCCATTTTATTCCTTACTCTTTATTAGGGGTGTAAAATGAGTTGTTGGCTCGCGAGCCAGCTCTAGCTCAGATCATATTTGAGCGAGCCGAGCTGGATATTTTCCAGCTCCTTTAAAAACGAGCTGACGAGCTGAGCCGAAAACGAATCAGAGCTTAGACGAGCTGGCTCACAAGCTGAGTACAAAAGCACATATTCTCATATTTTTACATATTATACATATTCTTTGCATTTATTAAATATTATTTAAAGAAAAAATAATATATTATTTACATATAATATTATTATTATTCTATTTATACCAAATTAATATAATTTTATTAAAAAATAAAGAAATAAAATATTTTAATAACTATTATAAAAATATGTTTAAATATTCGATATTTTATTTAATTTTCGATAGATTTATTTTCTAATTAGTATATTTATATTTAATAACTTTGTATTGAAATTATTATTTTTATATTTTACATATTTTATTTGATTTATCGAAGAAAATATATAATATTAATATATTACAATTCTTTTACCTTAAATAGTCTAGCTCACGAGCCTGCTCATTTTTAGACGAGCTAAAGGCGAGCTGAGCTGAGCTGGAATTTTCTAGCTCGTTTTGAAAACGAGCCGAGCTGAGCCGAGCTTAGATCTTTCAAATTTTTCTTGTGTTTCGGTTCTACGATCAATGTGATGAATGTTCTATACTTGTGCTTTCCGCTTAGTAATTTAGGGTTTCATGTTTAACGGGGAGGTTAGATAATGAATCCAGAAATATTGATTGTTTACTGAGTTCGATTGATGAGAATCTGACCGGTCGGTTAATCGACTTATGAAGTAGGATTGTATGCTTAATGCTACCGTAATTTTGTGTTAATCGTTGTTGGGAGGTAAGATTGCATGTTATTTTGGTTACGGAGTGTAGGTTTCAAACAATACCATTATCTACTTATGAGCATGAATTTCCCATTATCAAGATAATTTGATTGGTTTATGATCTCCGTTGGCTATATCCAAGCAATTCCGGTAATCGAAAGCCCATAGTTTTCTTAACTAGCAAGTCTTCCGTGTGTCCTTATTGCTTTCGTAATTAGTTTTAACATTCTCAGATTTTACCTTATGTCATCATCACTTTTATCTGTCTTATTTTAGTTATATTCTTAGATTAGGTTGCATTAGTCCCTAGAGTTCGATCCTGGTATTAGACCGATCCGTATTTTTGTTGTAAGTGAGTATTATTCATTTTATTTGCATGTTAATTCGTGTATCAATAAGGAAAGATCTTTATCTTCCGCCTTTCCTTATCTACATCGCTCGAGCCCGTCGGATCTTAGGTGAGCGGATTGATGCATGTTTCAATGTAAGAGACCGACGTGATGCTTGTTTGGGTTGGGCATGAATCCTCTTTCTGGTTAAGAGTCTTCCATGCCTCCATCACAATATCACTGCCTTTTTATGCAAGCTCCTTGCTCATCCAAGTGTGAGTAGGTCGTGGGAAGATTCGGTCTGCTCATTTTCATGCGGTAGCTTCTCGTTCGTGTGACCCTCCTTTGGTTTCGCTCGAGTCCAGTGTCCTCGTCATTCCCTCCCCCTTGCGAGCGTTCCTTCCTCGCAATGTTATTATCTACATCAAAAGGGGATAGATCAGCAACATTGAATGTTTTGGACACATTATACTCACCGGGTAGTTCGAGATGGTAGGCGTTGTCGTTGATCCACTTTAGAACAGGAAATGGGTCATCTCCTCATCATGCTAGCTTTGAACTCCTTTTGGGGGGAACTATTCTGGCCTGATGTGAAGCCACGCCGAATCTCATTCGCTGAATACCATCCTTTTCCGCCCCTTGTTGGCTTTTTTGGCGAATTGTTCGGTGCTTCGCCTTATGTTTTCCCGAATTTTCTCGTGCAACCTCTTGATTACTTCATCATACTTCTCGCCATCAAAGTTGGTGACCTATTTGCTTAGAATAGCTGAGAGGTCCAAGGGAGTGATGGGATTGAACCCCTATACGACCTCAAATGGCGAGTGCTCTGTGGCCGAGTGTTGTGTTCAGTTGTAAGAAAACTCGGCTTGGGGTAGGTAGTTAAGTCATTTCTTTGGATACCATCAATGAATGATCGTAGAAGGGCTGCTAGTGTACGATTGACCACCTCTATCTCAGTCTTTGGGTGGCACGTGGTGGAGAACACGAGCTTTGTCCCTAGCTATAGCCAAAGAATTCTTGAGAAATGACTCAGAAACTTGCTATCCCAATCCGGTACGATCGTCTTGGGTAGCCGTGGATGTGGACGATTTTCCTGAAGAAAAGTTCTACAATACTGGTTGCATCATTGGTCTTTGAGCAGGGCACAAAGTGCGTAACTTTTGAAAAATTGTCGACAACAAAAAAGATAGAATCCTTGTTTCGGATCTTTGAAAGTTCGAGAACAAATTCCATCAAGAAATCAGTCCATGGATGAGTCGAGATGGGAAAAGAAATACAAACCGTGGGGATGGACGCGGGACTTGGCTTGGTGACACATGATACATCATGTACAAAGACGTTCTACGTCTCGCTTGAGGCGTGGCCAGAAGAAGTGCTCCTTTATGGTGGCCAAGGTTTTCTCCATGCCGAAGTGTCCCATGAGTGTTGATCCATGTGCTTCTTGAAGCAACAATTTCCTTATTGAGCTTTGCAGAATGCAAATCTGTCTATCACGAAATAGATATATGTTATATATGTATAATGGTCCGCTGGCTTCTTCTTTGCACATTCGAAATATCTCACCAAGCTCCAGATCTTGTTCATATAGCTCCTTAATATGCTCAAACCCCAAATTTCTATCCTCCATGGTGGTGATGAGGCATGTCTCCTTGATAGGGCATCAGCTACCACGTTTTCCTTGCCTTTTTTGTACTTGATTATGTACGGAAAGGACTCAATAAACTCCATCTACTTAGTATATCGCCAACTTTAGACTGATCCGACCCTTGAGATGTTTGAGGGTTTCGTGATCAGTGTAGATGACGAACTCTTTTGCCAAAAGGTAGTGATGTCATGTTTCCAAAGCTTGGACAAGGGCGTAGAGCTCCTTGCCATACGTGGGATAGTTAAGTGTGGCCCTACTTAATTTCTCACTAAAATATGCCACTATTTGTCGTTCTTGAACAAGGACCGCACCAATGTCGATCCCTGAGGCATCACATTCTACTTTGAATGTTTTGTTGAATTCTGGTAGCGCGAGGACAAGTTCGGTAGTGAGACTCGCCTTCAGTGCTTCAAATATCTTTCTTTTTGTTTCTCCCCATTCGAAGGCCTTGTCTTTTTCTATAACCGCGGTTAGGGGTGAGGCTATGCTGCTGAAATCCTTCACGAAATGGTGGTAGAGACTTGCTAGCCCATGAAAGCTTCGTATGTGTGCGACGGTTGCCGGTATTGGCCATTCTTGTATGACCTTTATTTTGTCCTCGTCTACGCGTAGCCCCTACGAACTTACTACAAAACCTAGAAAAACTATCTCATCAGTGAAAAACAAGCACTTCTTGAGGTTTGCGTAGAGTTGTTCCTTTCGGAGAGCTTCTAACACTAGCTCAAGATCAACTATATGTTCCCTAAAAGTTTTACTATAAACAAGAATATCGTCAAAGTAAACTACAACAAATTTGTGGGATCTTAAAACATGGTTCATGAGCCTCATGAAGGTGTTGGGGGCGTTGGAAAGCTCGAAAGGCGTGACGAGCCACTCGTATAGTCTTTGTTTCGTTTTGAAGGTCGTTTTCCATTCATCGCCTTCTCTCATGGGGACTTGGTGATATCCGCTCTTGAAATTGATCTTGGAGAAGATTGTTGCCCCACTTAGCTCTTCTAGCATGTTGTCCAACCACGAGATTGGATATCGATATTTTGATTGTGATGTTGTTTATCGCACGACAGTGGACACACATCATCCAAGTCTCGTCCTTCTTTGGTACAATTAATACGAGGACAGCGCATGGACTTAAGCTTTCTCAGATGTAGCCTTTGTCCATGAGCTGTTGGACTTTTCGTTGTAACTCCTTTGTTTTCTCAGGGTTCATGCGGTATACTGGTCGGTTTGACAATGGTGCTTCGGGATGAGATCGATATGATGTCTGATGCCTCGTATGGGTGGTAGTTCGGCTGGTATCTCCTCGGGAAACAAGTTGCGATACTTTTCTAGTATGTTGGTGATTTTCAGGGGATACTCCATCGTGATTTGGCCTATCAAGACATCTTTGTAGACCATTATGATGGAGGCGTGGGAGACTCCATCATAATGGTCTACAAAGATGTCTTGATAGGCCAAATCACGGTGAAGTATCCGACTCGAAGCGGAAAACAAGAAAACAAGCAGATCGAATCTTCCCATGGCCTACTCACATGAGGACGAGCAAGGACCTCGCGTAACAAGGAACGGAGATTATGATGGAGGCATCGGATACTCTTAACTAGAAAGAGGATTTGGACCCAACCTAAACAAGCGTCGCATCGGTCTTTTACATTGAAGCGGGCCTCAATCCGCCCACCTAAGAAGACGAGCTCGAGCGATATGGATAAGGACAGCAAAAGATAGAGATATGTCCTTATCCTTCTCCACGACAAGAAAATCCTCTCCAACGGCTAGTAAATCTTCCAAGCCAATCTTATACCACCGGATCAGCATCTTTCCCGTTCCAAAGATTCCCAACGGCTAGTAGATCAATATGTTATCTAGCATTTACGCATTTTCCTTTTTGTAACATGGAGCCTTCCCTATATAAAGGACTTCATTTCATTTATAAGAGACATTGAAATTTGAAGTAATAAACTCTTTTCGTATTCTTGAGCAGTACCAAGAACACGGTCACTTCAACTTGTTCCGGGAACAATTGAAGCCATTCTGATTGTATCAAAAGGTTTCCGCACCTCTTGTGATGTCTATCAATCCATCCCAAACACCTCGACTTCATCCATCAACCTCTATCCTCCACCTTTTTTGGAAAAACCTTGAAGAATGCCCTTAGGTCAGTCAAGGGATCCTCCACCATCCTCCACTATCATCCACCGTCAACAAACGATTTCTTGAAGAGTGACCTTAGGCCAGTCAAGAAACCAACCTTTATACCTCGAATCCTACAGGAGCAGTCGAGGTTAGCAGATTCTCTGTACGCGTCCTGAGTTCTCACCTTGAGGCGTGAATCAAGGAAAAATTCAAAATTATACTGAATCTCGGTTAGAATTCACCACTGAAATGAACACGGAAAAAATTTGGCGGATCTTCCTTCACCCCTTTTTTCTTCTCCTTTTTTTCAATCGTGCAACTGTAATATTCTCTTTTCTCTTAATTAACCGTACTAATATATTTAAATAATAAAATCAACGTTTTTTGGCTTGATGGGATTCACATAAACACAATGAGAGCTTGACGATTTATCGATCATAGTGGATTATTGGCAGGTTCTACATGAGCCCTACACCACCACCTCCGCCACCATATCGATCTTCTTCACCTATATCGGCACCACTAATATTCGATGAAGAAAATGATATGGTGGATATTGATACTTTGATCAATACTTTCGACGAATGTCCCTCTATTCCTATTGTTGATCCCAAACGTCGTGACGGAACGTTATGGTAAGATATTATTTATTTACAAATATTGATATTTAAATTAATTATAAATATTTTCTAATGATTTTGTTTTTTTACACGTGTAGGTCCGATGTGGATGATATTCTTAAATAAAAAAACAACAACATCATACAAGATTCAATATAAGATTGACTATATTATTCTTGGAATGTGACACTAGAGGTTATACGCCGTCGATGGTGGTATAAATTCATAATAAGTGTTTTTAATATAAGATTTAATTAATATTACTATTGAATTTGATTAATAACTTGATTAATATAAATTTAATTTTGTAATGCGCATATAGATAGCGGAAACCAGTATGAGCAACGAACGACGTATTCAACCAAATCGTCCAACATTGGGAGTCGGAGGACTTTAAGGCCAAAACCGAAAAGGCCAAAAAATATCGGTACGAAGAGAAAGTTCTCAGGGATAGTCCGCATCATCATACCTCAGGGTTAAATTCGTTTTTTTAGAAGAAAGAAAGAATTGGTAAAAAATATTTACATTAATAATTTCAATTTATTTTTCTGTAAAATTATTAACTAATCATATTATTATTTATTGTAGATGTAGAGAATGAGAGGAGAACCGACTCTTCTTGAGTTGGTCGTTGAGACTCACGCCAAGAAGAAGTCCGTCGTCGAGAAAAAGCAGCCGGTAAAAGTTATGACAAAGAAGATCACACAATAATCACAAGCGATTGATTCCTCTCTTGATGATTTTTGTCCTTGAAAAAAGGCAAAATATTTATTTAGAGGTATGTAATAACATTGTTGTTAATAATTCTTTAATTATATATTATATTTTAGATCAATATGCTCAATTTAATTTGTTTTATATTGCAGTCTGTTAAACCGTATCGTATAAGAGCGTCTATAAGGTCTATGTTCTCTACAAAAAGATATCGGCGAAGATGCCACGGCGGTACCTCCACGGTCCAAAAGACTTACACGCAAGAGAGACACATCAAGCAGCTCGAGGCTACTCTTTTAGATTTGCCAGCGCATATATGTCACATGGAGAGTACCATCAAGTTGATGACCGATCAGCGTATCAGCTACCACCACCGACGTGGGCAACAATACCGAGACAAGAACCGACCATCAACTCTAATGAAATGCCTTCCCGAGGCATTGGCGAGGATGGAGATGAAGACAACGATGCTAATTTAGATGAAATAAAGCGAACACATTTTTAAATTTTGTATATATTAAAAACTTTTTATTTTTATTTTTAAATTTTTTTTAAACAAATCCGTTCTGATATCAACAGATGCACGTTGATAAAAGAATAATATATCAACGAGCATCTGCTTCAATATTTAAGAATTTCCTGCCAATTCATATCCAACGGCATCTGTTGCTAATTCCCGCGAACATTGTAAACGGATGTCCGTTGGAATATTCCAACAGATGCTCGTCACACATTTTCAATGGGTTTCCGTTGAATACGTTATAACATGTATCCGTTTTTGTTTGCAACGGATATATCCATTTATAATCCCTTGATAATTCTCAACAAATAAAGTATGTTGAACTGTCATTGCAAATTACGACGGATGTGATTTTTCAACATCGACTCCTAATGGCTCAGAATCTGTTGGAATCATGGAATCCATTGGAAATGGTCATTTCCAATGAAAATTAAGCCATTTCCAACGTATGTGTCCGTTGGAAATTACATGTTTTTTGTAGTGGTCGTGGTAAAAGAACGTCGATATTTTGGGGTCGTGCCTCCTACGATTAACCTACTTTTATTCATAGCTCTACTAATTGGCGTTGTTTCTTTTTAAGTTTTCTACAATAGAAGATGGATTCCAATTATAATTTTCTTGTGTACCAAACAAAACACAAAAGAATGATGTGCAAAATATTCTTTTATTATTTCATGGAAGAATCACATTTTTAGTGTGTTACATATTGGTCATTTGATCAATTCAGACAATTTTATTCTTCAATAAAGGTGAGGATCCATCCGTTGTTTCACTAACCACCATGATGTCAGTGACTCACTTGTCTTCCCATACCTCTTCCAAAGATTCCTCCCAATTCCTCTTTTGCAATGTTTGGACTTCCTCCAGTAGCTTGAACATTTTCTCATACTTTTACATCACCCAACTCTCTTCTACATTTGGATTAACACTCATGATCCCGTTCAAGGCATCAATATTTTTTCCTAAGGTAGCTAGACCGACCTCAAAGACTATTTTCATCATGTCTCTTTGGTGCAATGCAGCCTCGGTCCTTGTGCTCAACATTTCCTTTTCTATATCATGGCTAGGTTGTGTTCTTCCACTCCCACAATAGACCTAGTAATTAGCTACCCTTTCCTAACTATAAACTTGACTTTGGCATTTTTCTCAAGCCTATGAAACAACTTTCTAACACCCCAAACCAATTTTTAAAATGTCTCGAGGTGTCCACCATCCCTTGAGAGTTATCAAGGGATTATAACGGATATATCCGTTGCAAACATTAATGGATACACGTTATAATGTATGCCCGTCGCACATTTTCAATGTGTTTCCGTTGAATATGTTATAACGTGTATCCGTTTTTGTTTGCAACATACATATCCATTATAATCCATTGATAAGTCTCAATAAATAGAATATGTTGAACTGTCGTTGCAAATTGCGACGGATGTGATTTTTCAACATCGATTCCTTATGGCTCAGAATCTGTTGGAATCGTGGAATCCATTGGAAATGGTCATTTCCAACGAAAATTTAACCATTTCCAACGTATGTGGCCGTTGGAAATTACATGTTTTTTTGTAATGGTCGTGGTCAAAGAACGTCGATATTTTGGGTTTGATATGAAAGCCGAGTGAACATCTTGTCTAGTGTGATCAATTAATTGATGTCACACTCAAACCTTTAGAAGAAAGTGTATGCAAGCATGTCGATTAGAGTTGTCACTTGAAGAGTATTGGGTCGATGACGTTAGTATTGAGACACTTTGATCAGGGGCCTACGTCGTACCATGATGAGGTTGTGGTAATTTTTCGAGCGAAGGAATATTGTAGTTAGCCAGATCAATGGATCTTTCAGTGTCATATTGTGTTAGGGTTGTGATAACCATTCGAGAGATGGCTAGGGTATGTTATGACCTTGCGAGATCTTCAGTGTGCTAGGGATTCTTTGGATTTTGCGAGCGTATGCCCGAGATAGAATCTTGTGGACTCGATGAGTTATGATCCGGTGTGGTACTAGTCATAACAGACTGATACAAGAGGTGTGCAAAGGTCTCAATAAGCTTTATTTTGTATTTGTATTTATCTTTTATTTATCGTGACTATGATTTTGTGTATTTTATTTTCTATATGGTTCAGACCACTTTTATTTCAAATAAAAACATTTATTTTGTTTTATCAATATGTTGAGCGATTATACATGTGGTCACCTCTTGGAGGTGCTGGTGGACACTCATAGTCCCAAGATCATTCCGCGATATGAGTGTTATGGCATGTACATCAAAATCGATGGTTCAACATCGAAATATTCAAAGCAAGACGAATCAAACTTTAATACCATATCTAATATGTTTTTGTCTAACTAAACTCAAAAGCTCATCCAAGAGTTTATGTTTAGTTAATACCATATATATGAATATGTAATTCATGTTCTAACTGATACGAGATAATTCAACATAACATAATATATGCACATTGATAAACAAATACATACATTTATAAATATGTACATATATGTGTATTTTCACACTTATATATATATATAATATATTGATAAAGAATTACATATATGCATATACATAATACATACATATATATATGTTTGTGTGTATATCCAAGTGTACATATATATATAATTGTTATTAATTTACAAATTTCGAAACTGTTAAAGTATATTTTGATCTGAAAAATTGTGTGTTGAATTGCTATTTTGAATTATTCAAAAACAACTAAGTCAAAGGCTAAATTATAGGAGAAAATCAAGGAGCTAAAAATAAGGAAGTTGTTGGAGAAAAACATGGAGCACAATTTGGAACAAACACATCATGCAAATCCTATAAAGAAGAGGAGTGCTGGTCGAATTCAGATTGCACACAATAGAAGAGACTTCTCCATCTATTTGAAAAGATCATCAATGACAAAGAGAGAAGTAGAGCCGATAAACGTTAAACAAGATTAAAGTTTTGTATACACTTTGCGAAGTGTTTTTGTTTACACAAATCATAGAGTGTTCGTCTAGGGATTTGTGGGGGAGTAGCTTGTGAGTCATTCTGTAAGGTTATTGTGAGAATAGCCTTAGGCTGTCATACATGCGTGTGTGAAGCTCGGGAGTTATAATTCGGGTTCAAGGCGGGTTAGAGTCTCAGGGTGTGTCTGAGTCTATTTCCAGGTGTGTCTGGTGTACCGATTGAAACGAATAGAAAATCCTTTGGAATTTTAAAACTCCACCAAATTGCATTGGCCATCTACTCTTTATTTTTTCAGAGACTATATTAGATTGATTTTGAAATTTATTTAAAGATTATAATTACTAATGATGATAATTTAAATAAACGTATAGTCAATAATAAATCATTTATTTCAATGATATATAACTTGCATTAGGTATAGTAAAAAAAATTATTCATTCGCTCCAAATTATAGTTTACAATCATTATCAAATTCAACATTCCAATAAAATAAACAAAATAATACCAACCACGACAAATTAAATTGTGAGCGATAACACACCCAATCGTTAATGCAAACAAAGTATTATTACATATCACCCCTTTAGAGAAATTGTAAACATATTTTAAGAGTATTCACTTGTGGACCCATATATATGGATAATATTTTGGTTCGGTTATATAAAATCAAACTAAAGTGAATCGAATAATGACAATTCAATTTTGTTAAGATATAAATACACTATAATAGGCCCGCTGAAAGACAGGTGAAAATCGTATTTTTAGTCCAACTGATTCTCATTGACAAAAAAACAACAGGCATATGTTGCAATTTTCAACGGATACACATTAGAATGTTTAGAATTTCGAGACTGCCAATGGAATAATTCAACGTTTTATTATCAATGGATATCTGTCGGTATTATCAACGGGCAGCCGTAGGAAAATTTATTATTTATTCATCAAACTCAAACCTTTTACCATCAAGTCATCAATATAAATATATTTTCAAACAATGTCAACATCTTCAAATAGAGATATATACAGATTGAGAGCATAGATGTATAGAAGAAAATATCTCGTAACCGAAGAAGTTACTCAAGAATTCTTACACGGATTATCTTTGTGTAAAGCACACAGGATAATATTATGTCCCTGCAAAATATGAAAAAACATGAAGTATCGAAGTCAAGAAATTGTTTGCAAAAACACCTTTTGGTGGGTTTCGTAGAGAATTATGAAATTTGGTTATTTCACGACGAAAATCTAGCATTAGAGATATTATGCAAGAAGCATAAGAAATAAAAAAATAAATGAAGGAGTTCTTTATGAAACGTCGACGACCAATCCATATGTAGAAATGGTGTCGGATGCTTTTCCAGGTGTTGTTGAGAAACCGTATAAGAAGATTCAGAACAATGAGGCACCCCGATTTTTCAACCTATTGGATTCGGCGAAACAACCTATATATGAAGCTTTTCGTTAAGTTTAGTCTCATTTATCTTTGTAATCAAGATTGATGAATATAAAAAAAAGACTACAATGTTGTTGAAAATTGCATAGATTCATTCTGCAAAACCATACGTGAATATTTACCGGAAAATAATCAGGCTTCCGAGACATATTACAAAACAAAGAATGTATTAAAAGATTTGGGAATACCATATAAGAAAATTGATGTTTGTAAAAACAATTGCATATTGTTTTGGGGAAAAGATAAAGACCTGTTGGACTGTAAATTTTTCGGTGCAAGAAGATTTCGTCCAAAAAAACCATATTCACGTAAATATGTAACATTCAAAAAGGTATCCTATATGCATGTAGCAAACAGGTTGAGAAGGTTATATCAATAAAAAACCGTTCTAGCAATGAGATGGCACACAGAACACTCGACGTGCGAAAGGATAATGCAACATCCATCGGATGGTAAGGTTTGAAAAGTAATCAATGAATTATTTCTTAAGTTCGCGTATAAGACGAGAAATGTTTATCTTTGTCTATGCATCGATAGTTTTAGTCCATATGGATAATTTGGAAGTCAATAATGTCTATAGACGGTGATTTTATCTCCGTATAATTTGCCTCCCGATATGTGTCTGAAAAGAGAAGTAATTTTTCTGGCGTTGCTAATTCCAGGACCATAAGATCCAAAAAAAGTTTAAATGTTTTTCTTGCAGCACTTAATTCATAAATTAAAATATTGGTGGAACAATGGAATTCTTGCTTATGACGTAAGTACCAAACAAAGTTTCACATTGAAAACGGTCTTGTTGTGGACAATTAGCAACTTTCCTGCCTATGGAATGTTATCTGGATGGAGCGTTATAGGAGATTGGCATGTTTTCATGCATCGACTCATTCCAATTGTCACGTTTTCATGCATCGAATCACTCCAATTTCATTTGTTGAGCTCTTACCACGAAATGTTCACGATGTGATATGCGGAATTAGTATATTTTTTAGAGATATATGTTCGAGAAATTTTAAAAGGGATGACGTGAAGTTATTGAAAAACAATATCTCTGAAGTATTATACTTATTGGAAAAAAAATTCTACCTTCCTTCTTCGATGAGGCAATATTCGGTGGCGCAGTTCAATTCAGATGGATGTATCATTTCAAAAGGTTTTTCTTTCATTTAAAGAAAAAGGCAAAAAAACAAAGCAGTGGTGGAATGATTTATTTTTAAACAATACTTGTTGAAAGAAATCACATATTTCAGCATATTTTATTTCGAGTCACATATTTCGATGAAACAAAGACGCTCAGCGGAAGATCACACAAACTATCTATATCAATATAATCCTTAATTTGGCATAAATTCTGAGATTTTTACACCGATTGGATGTACACGAGAGAAATTCAAAAAATATTGGCTAACACCATAGGAGTACAATCACTTTCACACACACACATATATATATATATATATTACTAAATTGTCAAGAGCTATTACCTTACGATAGGTATAAAAATGACAATCGATTTTTTAATTTTAAATATACATATTTGTATATATGTGTTAACATACTTTCATTACAGGATATTTGATGAAGAAGTAATCGGTACATATCTTAATCTAAATGCAGATAAACTCACGAAAATGAAAGTTCAACATTATGGCTCATGGTTGAGAAACTACATAAGTACACGTATATTCATATATATGTGTACATAAAAACATTATGTTATAAGTATTCATTCATTCTTATCTTATATAGGTTAAAGGTCTGATGAGAGACATCCTACCCCGTTAAGAGATTTGGCTAATGGTCATGCAAGAAATGTATTGTATTGGCCAACTTTTTTTACTCGAGGATATACATTACACACTTACGAACACGAAAAATACAGAAGCACGTAGAATAACGAAATTTGTGTTAATAATGAAATAGAAGGTGATCATTTCTACGGCATTTTGCACCAAATCGTACAGGTGAAATATCTTGCTCTCATTAGATTAAAGGTAATACTTTTTAAAAAATTTAGTGGTTCGATCCAACCGTAGGACATGGTACACATTATAATCGATAGAGAGGAATTGACATCAACATGGCAGGACAATATGGAAAGTATGATTTGTCCATCATAATAGATCAAGCAAATCAAGTATGTTACTGCACTAACCAACAACATTGAAACATCAAAGAAAGGAGTGGTGGGCGGTAGTTAAGATCAAACTGCGCGGAGTTATAAGCACAGAAAAAAAAAGAGATTCGTTGCAAACCAATTACCTTGAGTCGATACAGTTAATTGATACAAACAATCGGGAGAAGATTCTCATAAGAACTGACATAGATAGAGAATACATTCGCGATTATGAAGATGTTGAACCAAAAGATGCAGAAAATGAACATGGCAATGAATTCAATGAAAAATTGAAGCAAGACTCGCCAATCGAAGAAACAACCGAAGAAAAAATTTGAATTCTATAGTTGTAATATAAAAATTTTGTAAATTGTTTTATTTTACATCACATATTAAACTTTCAATGGGCATCCGTTGGAAATCGTAACAGAAACCCGTTCAACGGATGCCCATTGGTAATTAGCAACGGATGCTTGTTGAACAAGGTCATCATGACTATGCTATGCCTAAGTACCCTCATTGTAGTGTTCCAATGGGCACCCATTAAAATTCTCAATGAATGCTCGTTGGAACAAAGACGTACAGTCATTTACGTCGTTTGTTGCCTCGGGAACCCAAGTTTCCAACGGAAATCTATTGAAAATTACAACGGATGTCCGTTACAAAACCAATAGTCACGTCACTAAATTGCGTTCTTTGAGGTGATATTATTTCCAACGGCAATCCATTGCTATTTCCAACGGATGTTCGTTGGAAAAATCTATATTTCAAGCGTTGAACAGTTCATTTTCAACAAAATCTCAAAACCAAAATATCAATTTCTCTCAAAAGTAATTTCTAAACACTTAAAAATTATGAGAGCTCGACGATTGATCGGTCACGGTGGAATGTTGGTGGGTTCCGCAAAAGCTCCGCCATAATATCCACCGCTACCATATCAGCCTCCTTCATCTATATCGGCACCACTAATATATGATGAAGAAGAGATATGGTGGATATTGATACTTTGATCGATAGTTTCAACGAGCGTCTCATCATCCCTATTATTGATCTTGAACATCCTAATGGGACGTTATGGTAAGATATTATTTAGAAATATTGATATTGCAATTAATTATAAATATTGTCTCATTATTTTATTTACATGTGCAATTTTGATATGGATGATGTTCTTAAACACACGAACAACAACATCATCTAAGGTTCGTTACAAGATCGACTGTATTACTCCTAGCAGGTGATGCTAGAAGTTATACGCCGCCGATGGTGGTGTACATTTATCGTAAATGTATTTTGTATAAAATTTAATTTAAAACTATTATATACTTTTATTCGTAAATAGTTTATTGAAATTTAAATTTGTAGCGTGCATATAGATGGCAAAAAAAGGATACATCACGCATCTATATCATTTGGATGCACGATATGCAAGTTCAGTTTCACTTGATGATGAACAATGCTAAGTGCAACTATTACAAGAAGAACGCCAAACCGACATGGGCAACGGACGAGGTATTCAATCAGCTCGTCCAACATTGAGAGTCAGAAGATTTCAAGGCCAAACAATGTTAGTACGGCGAGAAAGTTTCGGGGATGGTCTGTATCGACATACCTAAGGATCAAAGTCATTTCCGAAATTAAAAAAGGAATTTATAAAATTTATTTATATTCATAAATTAAATTAATTGTTATATAAAATTGTTAACTGATCATATTACTATAATGTTACATATGTAAAGGATGGGAAGAGAATCGATTCTTCTTGAGCTAGTTGTAGAGACCCACGCTAAGAAAAAGTATGTCGTCAGGGAAGAGGTCGACGAATCTGAGCTTGTTAACCCTCGGGTAGAATGGACGGTGAAACCTATGAAAGAAAAGATCACACAGCAATCACAAGCTATCGGTTCAACTCCCAACAATCTTAGTCCTTTACAAAAGGAAAAAATTTATTTTATAATAAAATTATTGTTATAATAATTCTTTAATTATATAAAATATTTTATAACGATATACTAATTTTAAAGTGCTTTATATTGCAGTATGTTAGACCGTATAAGGGCATCTATAAGGTCTAGGTTCGCTATAAAAAGATATCGTCAAGGATGCCACGACCGCGGTCCAAGAGACTTACACGCAAGAACGACGCATCGAGCAACTCGAGACTACACTTCGAATAACGTAAGATGATCTTCAAGAAATGCAATCCGAACTTTGAGATATGAGAGCGCAGATGCGTCATATGGATAGGATCATCGAGTTGCTGACTGGTCGAGCGTATCAGCCATCACCACCGACGAGGGCAACAACGCTGAGACAAGAACCGATTATCGGGTCCGGTGTAATCCCTTCACGAGGCGTTGGCGAGCACGGGGATGAAGACGGTGGTACTGGTTTAGATGATATGTAGTAAATTAGTTTTTTAGTTTTGTATAAATTTTATCTATATTAAACTTTTTATATTTTTTTAAATTGTAAGATTATCTAAATTCACGTCATTTCCTTTCCAACAGGTATCTGTTGCTAATTCTCGCCAACAATTATCAACGGATGCCCGTTGCAATATTTCAACGGACATTTGTTGCAAATATTCAACGGGTCTCCGTTGAGCTGGCAATGGGAATATGTTGAAATATGGCAACGGGCATTCGTTGACACCATCAACGGATATATCCGTTACAATCCGTTGAACAGAATCAATGAATATTATACATTGCACCTCCGTTGCGAATTGTAACGGATGTGGATTTTCAACGACCGATTTCCAACGGCACTGAATCCGTTGAAATCTGTTGGGAAAGGTCATTTCCCAAAGAATGGGATATTTTTGTAATGATAAAATAATCGATCAAATAGAAAAGTTTAAAAACTGATTGGATTCGGTCCGATTTGGTTATTAATTAAATAATTGTGGCTAACTGATTGGTTGTTTAAAAATATAAAAAAAATAGAAAAATTATATTTATCAAATAAATATTTGTTTAATATATGTTAATAATTAATGATTAAACATTCAATTTAAATAATAAATTAATGTTCTAAATAGATTAATTATTTGAAATCTTTCGAATGTTATCAATTATTTATAATTTTATATAATAAAATGATTGATAAAATTGAAATATCTGAATAATAATCAAATAAATTAGAGTTTATTTTACTTTAGGTACAATATTGTACTGATATAATTGAATCAAACCGAACCGATTTAAATACGGCTAATTTTATGGTTATTGTTTTTTAAAAACTAAATAATTTATACTTATTATATCTGAACCGAAAATCGAACCAGAATTCAAAACAGTTATAAAAACAATCTGTATATTGAGAGAATATATCTAGTATGTAAATGCATTCATTTCCTCTGCATCGACTCTACAATGGCTTGAAGTTTGAATTAAGGGATTGATGGTTAGAAAAATTACTTGGTGTGTATGGAATATTTTCAAAGATGGAGATATTGTAAACCAAACTTTATTAACTTGAATTTGTTTTTCTACTCCAAAGGTTAACTAAATCCAAACCATGTATTTGAGTGCATAAATCAAGAGGATATAACACAATCTAATATTTTCAAATATTGCAAATTCCATGTAATACTACTCATTGTAAGGGCGACCTTATTGCTCAATGCGTGTATGTTAGAACATTTTCCGTTGATACATTTACCTCTAGTAAATTCCACACACACATGTATATATATATATATATATATATATGCGATAAAAAACATACTCCAACCAATAAATACCAAAGAAGAAATAAAATCAGATTTTTTTAAAGGCAAGATAACACTAGAAGGACATCAATGAGCTGATTTTATAGTCTGAAACTGATTCTCAACAAAAAAATTGTTTATTTAAAAATCTGAAGAAAACTCCATTTGATCTGCTTCAAGAACAAGAAATCAATAGAGATGATAGACCCAAACATAAGGCAAGAGAAACGAACCGATCCAAAGCTTCCCATTAGTCTCATAAACCTCACTTATGAACTTCACTTTCTCTCCTTCACTGTCCTCCAAAATCTCTACTATCTCACCCTTTTCGTTCACTTTCACCGCCGTTGCATGAGGTTTTCCCCCTTCGAACAAGTACCAAATCACCTCTTTCTTCGTCGTCTTCACCAAAAACTTCCCCACGCTCGGATAGTTCACTACAATCCTTGAGAAAAGACCTTTCTTGCAGTGCAAGGCAGCCCATAT
Source organism: Gynandropsis gynandra (assembly GCA_036759665.1). Lineage (NCBI taxonomy): Eukaryota > Viridiplantae > Streptophyta > Magnoliopsida > Brassicales > Cleomaceae > Gynandropsis > Gynandropsis gynandra. Next base: position 28,304,431 of record CM071861.1, on the reverse strand, counting down.
CTCACCCTTCTCGTTCCTCCTTATGTTGTCCGGATAGCCTGGGAGCCCCGCGAAAACGTCATGCGTCCCGGCCTTTGGTCCCCGGAGCCAGTACCGGTGGAGTTTTGCGGCAGGTGGCTCGGCTACAACTACGAATGACCTGTCTTTGCTCAACGCGACACCGTTTGGGAACGCCAGTCCAGTCATCAAGACGGTGGTCTCTTTCGTCTTTTTATCGTATTTGATCAATCTCCCTGTCTTGTCTCCGGTAACGAACACCTCCAAGACCGTTCTGTAGAAAATGGAAACTTTTTCTTTAACGTGTTCGAGTTACAAAAACGAACATTATTTAAAAAAAAGGAATATCATAGGATGACCTGATTTGGTACTTGTCGCTGCTGTCGGTGAAGTAGATAATGTCGTCGACTTCGTCGATATCCATATGGTTAGTGAAGGTGAATTTGCGACCGTCAGCTTCGTCGGCAACTTTCTCGGCGAGGCCGCCGTCGGGTCCGACCTTCATGATCCCGAAGTAGCAATCGGCGATGTAAAGATCCCCCGATTTCTTCTCGAAATGCACTCCTAATGGTCTCCCACATATGTGTTCCCTCTCCGGTGCATGTTCCGAGCAATTCTCCCTCAGAGTATAACGTTAACCGGGCCAAAACCAGTCAGTCATTGGGCCCGGTACATATATAAGCAGCAAAATTATTTATATTAATAATAAAATATGTACCTATTAGGAGAGGTGAAGGCGAATTCGGCCCAACCGCGGCCGTCGCCGAGCCACTTGAGAATACGGCCGTCTGAGACTCCGACGTACGGACCTTCTCCACGGGGGTCCCAGTCTAGGCTCTCCGGTCCCTCTCCGGCGACTTCGATGGCCTTCGCCATTCGAAGTACGTTTTTCGAATTCCTCAGCCTCGGCGGCGCTATTATGTACGGTACCAACGCCACCGCGAGCACCGCCGCCGCGGCCACCGTCATTATCGTCCTCCTCGTCGGCATAGCTTCTTTTTTGTTCTTGGAGTTTGGAGGGTGGGGTTTGATTGAAGAAGGAAGTGTGAAGGGAAAGTGATGAGTGAAGATGGCCTTTAATAATAAAAAGTCATGTCACTGGCCATTGAATGTATGGGTCTCATGATTTAAAACGAAAACAGATATTGAATTTTCTTCTCCTCTATATGTAGACCTGTGCATATATATATATATATATAGGTTGAAAATACGAAGAGTTAATCAGTGATCAAATCGAATTTAGTTGAACTTCAGATTAGTAATCTTGATTTACAATACGTATATACAGATTTATATTTATATTGTATAATAAGATAAATAGATAGAGTCCAAATTTTTATTATGTGAAAGGTAATTTTGTTTGGTAAAAAATATTTAGAAATTAGAAATTGCCCACTATATAATCGGTGCTCCAAAAAAAAATTTATTGTCTGTTTATAATATTAATATAAAGATCTTTGTTCTATTCATTCGTTCTATCTGAAAAGAAAAATCTAAGTCTGTCATGGTTCACGTGGTAGAGAAATATCTTCTAGGGACATCTAATCATTTCTCTTTTACACTTATAATAAATAAAAAGTTAACATTAGAGCATTTATTTTGAAGAAAAGTATTTCAATTAGTCCAACTTAAGATAAAAAAACAGTAAACTGTAAAATTTATAACTTCAATTTTAAAATATATAAAAAATATATTGAAAATCATCTACAATGGAACATATTATATTAGTTTGAATTGGGTAGTGTAGTAGCCGGGACAGACATTACAGTTAAATTTTGGAAAAACAAATTATGAATTATATTTGAATATGTGTATTATGAGTATAGATGTAGACTTATCTTTACTTGAATGCCTTGTCTCCTTGTTGAATATATTTTACGGTCTCTTGATGTAAATCAGTTGCGAAATAAATGTATGATATGTTATTACCAACTGTTCTTGATTTTTAAATATATATTATATATATAAGAAATTACAGATATTTCATATATATATATAGGGAATTATCCTTTTCATCAAAAGTTAGAGTCTCTATATGAGTGGAGAGATAAACTTTCATATTATTAATTAAGACAATTGTTTGTAGAACAAAAATGGAGTGAGTTGCTCGAGAGTACTGAGTCTGCTGAACGATGTTACGCAAAAATAATCTACTCATGCAGTTATGTTATATTATCGGGTAGTTAATTAGACGATACAAAAAGAAAAATAATAAATGTACCTAAATATGTGCTATGGGGATATTACAAAAATTAGACCACGTCAAGATCGATAAAAGACTAACTTAACAATTACATATTATAGTCTCTTGCACATTGAACAATTTTAATTTATTTTAAATCGAAAAACATAAGTTTAAAAAGGTGGAATATCAGATATAATCTCGTAGGATTAAATTGCTTCAAAAATATTTTCGTAAAAATAATTGTTAAATAGGAAAAAAATTTAAGAAAAGACAAATTTGCTCTTAATTTTCGAACGTGAAAAAACACACGTTCTGTAGTTTTTCGACGTGAAAAGCTGTCAAGTCGTGTCAAAAGCAAGAAAGACGAACAGTTTTTCGATGTGAAAACCTGTTTCAAAGTTTAGAGCAAGAAAGAAGAAGTGATTTCAACTTGAGAGGGATCGATTTGAAGTTGGCAAGAAGGAAATGGCTAGAATCAGCAGCAGTAGTGAAAAAGAGAGCACGAGTCAATCTTTAATGGCGTCAATAACTGTAAGTAGATCGATTTTATTGATTTGAAATGGGTGTGAGTATCAGTGAGCGGTTGAGTCGCAAGGGTCGCAGGAGTTGCATGACCATCTTCGACTCAGTGAGTCAGTTGAGTCTCAGTGAGTCGGTTGGGTCGCAATGGTCGCTTGAGTGTCGCAAGGGGTCCAAGGGTCATTTGAGCCGCATGGGTCGTTTGTGTCATTGAGTCGCAAGGGTCGTTTGAGTCGCACGGGTCGCTTGTGTTATTGAGTCGCAAGGATCGTTTGAGTCGCATGGGTCGCTTGATATTATGCCTCGTTGGTCGCTTGATATTATGCCTCGTTGGTTGTTTGATATTATGCCTCGTGGGATCGCTTGAGTCGCATGGGTTGCTTGAGTCTCACTGAGTCGGTTGAGTGTCACAGAGGGCCCGAGGGTTGTTTCAGTCGCATGGGTCACAGGGGTCGGTTGAGTCGCATGGGTCGTTTGAGTCGGTAGAAGTATAATGTATTCTTAATTGGTCATTTTGCAGGTGGCGCCAAAGCCGAAGTTTGTGTATGAATTCAAGCACATGGACAAAATTCCAAAGATCACCACCAAGTGTTATCCTCATGAGATAATAACGAAACTGAGAGGAATCTTAGTTGAATACGAGTTGCATTACTTTGAGGAGGAGTCACAGTTTAGGCATTTATTCCATTTCCAATGTGACTTCACATTGACGAAGGTTCAAATATCTATCCTACTAAATCACTCTTTGATTATACGGGAAAGAAGGAGTTGTAGTTCGTCTTAAATGGTGTTCCCATCCGGTACTCTATAGTGGAGCACGCACTAATTTCTGGATTGAAATGCAGACCATATCCCAAAGGATGGGAGTCCAAAAGGGGTGACACATTCAGGCTGAAGAATTTTGGCCGTGGAAAGGTGACGCCCGCACAAGTCAGTGAAAAGCTTGTGAAGGCGAAGAATCCCGAAGACCGGAAGAGGTTGGCAACTATGATGTTGTTGGCGCAAGTTATGGCTCACAAGCCTTCAACAGAAAACTCTATCAGCCATGATCTCATTGACATGGTTGATGACTTGGAAATTGGAATTTTGTGAAGGCTTTCCATGGGGGCGTTACACATTCGAGAAGATTGTGGATACTTGCCGCAAGCACGTTAGCGGGAAATCATCGAAACCAAAATGGTATTGTGGTGGTTTCATGATCCCACTAATGGTAAGTTGTGTATATTATTCGAATAGCTTGAATGTTTACGTACTTTTTGCATTCTTATCATTTTGTTTTAATGTTTCGGTTACTTCAATTCGAAACCATCCTTAGTTTGGGCGGAAAGGGATGGTATGTTGATGTTCTGAATGCGGATCCATCATGCCCAAGAATGTGCAAGAAGATGGTTAAATCTAGTTTTAATTTGAAGTATGTAGATGTGATAAGGCAGATCGGAGATTCTAAGATAACAATTACACAAGGATCACAAGGAAAACAAGTATCACATAGGATAATAATGATTATTTTTTGCTTTTCATGATATTCGAAGTATTCTTCGTGTTGAAAACGAAGAGGAAGCTTTACTTTCTGATCTGGAGGATTACGAGGGATGCCACGTAAGCAAGAACTGCTGACACGAAAAATAGCTCTTGGTGATCAAAAGAAAGGGAAAGAAAATGGGACTAAGAGGAAGAAGAGCGTAAGTGAAAAAATAATAGAGGTTGAAGATGATGAAGACGAAGGATGGGTAGGTGTTGTTGAAGCTGATGAGGAAAGAAAAGTGATGCTGAAGCTGAAGGAGAAAAGAATCTTCAAGGTGATGTTGATGTTACAGTCCCTCTGACACTGAAGCAGAAACTAATATAGGAAATAAAGAAGTCGGAGAAAAGAATTATCAACACCGTAAGAGACCTTCTAAAGGATGTCAGGTTTCATTTTCCTAATTCAAAATCAAAGGCTGCCGAGAAAGATGCGAGCACCGGAAACTAATCTTCCGGGACTGTTAGAGATGATGATTTTGAATTCCTTCGATGTCCAAATCCAGTGTCAAGAAAAGAGCCAGGCGAAGATCCGATTGACTTTGGAGATGGCTTAGAAGAGGATTTGGCAAACATTGCTCGTGATGAAATTCCACCAAGTAAGTAATATTTAGTGAAAAGGTCATTTGAGAGTCAATTTTCGTCGGATAAGTCGTTGGGTCGCACAAGTCGCTGGATCGCTAGAGATGCATAGGTCGCATGAGTTGCATATGTCCCATGGGTCGCAAGGGTCGTTGGGTCGCTAGAGTCGTATGGGTCGAATGGGTTGCATATGTCTCATTGGTCGCAAGGGTCGCATCAATGTAACAAACGATGAGTCTAATAAATAAAGTAATTTTATGCAGATGCTCCAGTGGATCCTGTCGAAGAGGTCCACACTAAGGATACTCCAGTGGATCCTGTCGATGACATCGCCGACAAGTTTCCTGCCAAGGATACTCCAGCAATGGGTCCTGTCCAAGACGTCGCCGACGAGGATGTTCATCCTGAGAATATTCCAGTGGGTCTTATCGAAAAGACCCACACTAAAGAGGGTCCTGCCAAGAATACTTCAATGGGTCCTGTCCAAGAGGTCGCCGCTATTGTCGAAGTACCACGAAATAAGCACGGTCATTTGCCTCATAGAGGCCGTATTGGTCGCAGAGGTCGCATCAATGTAACAAACGATTAGTCTAATGAATGAAGTAATTTTATGTAGATACTCCAGTGAGTCCTGTCGAAGAGGTCCACACTAAGGATACTGCAGTGGGTCCTGTCGATGACGTCGCCGACAAGGTTCCTACCAAATATACTCCAGCAGTGGGTCATGTAAAGGATACATGTATAGGGGTATATAAGTCTTTTTGTAATTAGGTCTAACTTTTGAACTTTTGTATATTTAGCCGTTTTGGCTCATTTGAATCAATTGATCTGATTTCAAATTATCATGGTATCAGAGCTTTGAAGTCTAACGACGCAACAACTTCCCTAAAAACCCAGCGGCCTCTCCTCCCCTCTCCAACCGTCGCCGCCGCCGATCTCCTCCTCTTTCTTGCGG
>CM071861.1:28230151-28295777 GCA_036759665.1 Gynandropsis gynandra | reverse complement strand
CTCCATTGCCGGTTCAGCCCCTAAGCTCGGATCCTTCACCGCTGCAATCCTCGGATATTGGCTCTCGGTCTCCGACTCCTACCCATGTTGAGCCCTCAACGTCGTCACAGTCTCCTGAGCTTATTATCTTGGACGTGCCACCGCAACGTCCTCGCACAAATTCGCACCCGATGGTTACTCGCTCAAAGAGTCATGTTTCTAAACAAAATAATCGATCTGCTCTTGTAGCTCAGGTAGAAGGTGAACCGGCTAATATCACTCAAGCCTTGAAAGATCCTAGATGGCGTGATGCAATGGATTCTGAGTTACAAGCATTACATCGCAACCAAACGTGGCAGTTTGTTCCCACAGCACAAGCAAAGAATATTGTTGGTTGTCGATGGGTGTTTCGAATCAAACACAAACAAGACGGATCCGTAGAACGATTCAAAGCTCGACTTGTTGCAAAGGGGTTTCACCAAAGACCGGGCATCGATTATCATGAGACATTCAGCCCGGTTGTAGAACCTACAACCATCCGTGTTATCTTGAGCATTGCGGTCTCCCGTGGATGGTCTCTCCGACAACTTGATGTCAATAACGCCTTTCTTCAAGGCCGTCTCATGGAGGAGGTATACATGTCTCAACCCCCGGGTTTCATTGATCCAACTCATCCTACTCATGTGTGCAGACTTCAGCGAGAAATCTATGGACTCAAACAAGCTCCTCGAGCGAAGCAACGCGAACATCTCATGGCCTACATTTGACTCAACGGAAGTACATTCAAGATCTTCTCAACCGTTGTCTCATGCATGAAGCAAAGTCGGTTCCTACGCCCATGTCGTCCACATCTCGTATGACACTTGACATGGGGACTTCCCTCTCCAATCCCACGGAGTATCGGTCCATTGTTGGCGGCCTACAGTATCTATCTCTCACACGATCAGACGTTAGCTTCGTTGTCAATAAGCTGTCCCAATTCATGCATGCTCCCACAGATGTTCATTGGCAATCCATCAAGAGAGTCCTACGTTATCTTGCTGGCACGAAGGATCGAGGTATCTTCTTATCCGCCAAGAACACCCTCTCCTTACATGCCTTTACCGATGCTGATTGGGCTGGAGACTCCCTTGATCTCAAGTCCACCGGGGCGTATCTCCTCTTCCTTGGTGCGCATCCTATTTCCTGGTCGTCTAAGAAGCAAACCGGACTCTCCCGTTCGTCTACCGAGGCTGAATACCGCTTTATTGCGTCCACGGCCGTGGAAGTTCTATGGGTCGTTGCTTTACTATCTGAAGTTGGAATCAAGTCATCATCACCACCTACCATCTATTGCGACAACATTGGAGCGACATACCTCAGTGCTAAGCTCGTCTTTCACTCCCGAATGAAGCACTTGGCGCTAGATTATCTATTCGTCCGCGGCCGGGTCGAGTCGAATACTCTTCGGGTCACTCATGTACGAGCCGCGGATCAACTCGCGGACATTCTCACGAAGCCTCTCATTTGAACTTTTGAACTTTTGTATATTTAGCCGTTTTGGCTCATTTGAATCAATTGATCTGATTTCAAATTATCAGGTCCTGTCCAAGAGGTCGCCGCTATTGTCGATGTACCACCAAGTAAGTACGATCATTTGTGTCACAGAGGTCGCATTGGTCACATGGGTCAAATGGGTCACAAAGGTCGTATTAGTCGTATAGGTCGCATAGATCGCGTGGTCGCATAGGTCGCATGGGTCGCATTGGTTGCCATATATTTGGTGAAGTAAATTTTATGCACGTGCTGGACCTTTATCGAAGAAGTTTGTGCCATATGTTGAACCTCCACCGGTACGTAAATGATCTTTAAGATCATGGAAGGCATATGTTGAACCTCCACCGGAGAAAAGAGCAATAACAGTACGAGGGAGAGCGCGAGAGAAAGATGTTGATAGAAAACCCGCAGAAAATGTAGTTCAAGAACCCGTAAAGAAGGTGGTTCAAGAACCTGCAGGGAAAGGGTAGTTTGTGTGGAAGCCCAAGGGATTAGCAAAAGGCGGGATAACTCGATTTCCTTTGTTCGTTGACGCTAGCGGTGAAAAGTTAACTAATCTATATATGTTCCTGAAGACACCTCGATATGCGCAGTGGTGGAAATCTAAGCTAGATATTCCCTGGGGGCCAAAGTTTTGGGAGACTAAATTAAAGCCCAACGTATAGCTTGAAGATGATGTAAATTTGTTTAAACCATTAGTCACAGAAGTCATTTTGTGTCATATGTATTCATGTGTGTTAATTTTTTGTTTGCAGCAATTGGATGAGGTGTTGATGGTACTGTCTTTTCGCTCGGAATTAATGTCCATCATATATCGAAAATATTATGTTTGTCTTGTTGCTTTCATACAGACGCTCATGCTGTGGATGCACGAGGATATGGAAACTTTCCTGGAAATTCTTAGTGATTTTTTGAATGCCAAGTATCCATTCAGAAGTACGCAGACACCAATGAGTTATTTCGAAGGCTTTATCTCAGTTCTAAACATTTCATCGCTCGAAAGTCGATTTGTAGGATGTCATTAAGTATCCATCAAAGCGGATTTCGTGACCCGATGCATCACGGTATACGACTGCCAAAGCAGAATGAAAGAAATGCATATCGATCCGGTGATTGAGAAGATAAGAAAAGTTGTTCCCAAGATGTTCATTCTCGGAGGGTTTCCTTCTTTGGTTTCTGGAGAAGATGAACGGAAGTATAAGTATTATGAAGTTCTGTCACATAACAAAAGCTTGAGTGATTGTGGTGTTTACGCCTATAAATTCGTAGAAGCCTCGTAACTGAGAATGCGTCATACTTTTCCCTCCATTTGCGACAACAAAATTCCTTCCATGCGTGAAAAGATGGCGACTAATATATTTAGTAATGGAAAATGTATCCTCCCATCCCGAGACTGACTTGATATTTGGTGCATTGTTTCTTTTTTAATGGAAGATGTAAATATTTGGTACATTGTTATTCTTTTAAATTTCTTCATAATAAAAAAAGAGTCGTAGGGGTCCGAGGATCGCAGACCCTTTTCCCTCGCGGCCCTTGGACCCATTCGACCCTTGTTCCCCTTTGACCCTTGTCCCTTTGCGACCCTTGTAACAATAATAGTAAATCCACAAAAACAACGATACTAAGAATAACACTAAAAATTGAATAATAGTAAGTCCACAAGATCAATTGAAGTTCAAGTTAAAAGGAGGTTCAAAGAGATCAAAATACAACTCAAATAAAAATATGTTGTTGACAAATCGAAGCATATGTTCTGCTCCATTGGAGAACAGTTCTACTATGAGGGAACAACCTACATTCAGTCCATTTTCTTAACAAAATTGTCTCTACTCCCCTCTAATGCAAGCGCCACCACGACTCACGGGCCTTAAAGCTACTCGCCAATAATAGAACCTCCCGAAATTGAACATTCCACAATCGAGGTACATCATTATCTTACATCGTCTACGATAGAGACTGTCCTCCCTCGTAAATCCTATCGGAAGTGTTTGCGACATCACCAAGTAACATCAGTATAAATGAATAAAAGTCGAATAAATAACCAAATTATATATAATGAATCGGTTTGAGGTCACTTACCAACGAATCTACAGCCAGATTTGAACGCGTGACTGATACAATAAAAACCCTCTCATCAAAAGTGGTCCTGGTGACGTTAAAGACCATGTCACCTTCACGATGGAAAAGTATGACATCCCCAATACGAATTTTTTGGTCGTTGTAGAAATCTGTCCATCCATTAGTGAATTTAGAGCCATTCAACTTGACTTCCCATGTTTTGTTAGACGTATTTGATTTAAGAGTTATCGTGTTGATATCCCTCGTATTCTTGTAAATATACTCATTGAAGAAGATCTTCGGAATATCATGTAACAAAAATCGAAAAACAAAGTCCAATCTATACATTCTCTACATGTAACATACCAATAGAGAGTGTTTTAAAGAAGATTATAAGGTAGTACAGATGCTGCACAAGAATATCTCGGAAGAAATGAGGGAAATATGGCATTCTTCGAAAAAATGGATTGGAAAAAAGGGAAATGGTTGGAATTCGAAAAGACATGAAATTGACTCAACGTTAGATGGAATTCGAAAAGACATGACCACACGGTCACATGGGTCGCAGAGGTAAAAAGGTCGTAGGGGTAAAAGGGTCACAGGGGTAAAAGGGTCAAATGGGGTAAAAGGATCGCAGGGTCAAGGGTCGAATGGGTAAAAGGGTCGCGGAGTCAAGGTTCGAAGGGGTAAAAGGGTCGCAGAGCTAAAAGGGTCGCAGGGTCAAAAGGGTCGAACGGGTAAAAGGATCATAGGGTCAAAGGTCAAACAGGTAAAAGGGTCGCATGGTCAAGGGTCGAACGGGTAAAATGTTCACGAGGGACAAATGGTCGCGACCCTTGTACGACTTCAACCCTTTTTTCCTTGCGACCCTTGTCCCTCTGTGACCCTTGGACCTCTCCCACCCTTTGACCCATGCGACCCTTGTCCCCCTCCGACCTTTGGAACTCTGTGACGCTTATCCCTCTGTGATCATTGGACCCCGGTGACCCTTGGACCCCTGCGACCCTTATCCCTATGCGACTCTTTTTACGATAATAGTAAATCCACAAAATAGCGATAATACTAACAATAATACTTTCTATTGAATAATAGTTCAAAGGAATGTTGTTCAAATGAAGTTCAAGTTCAAAGGAATGTTGTTGAAATTAAGTTCAAAGTAATCAAAATACAATGGAATTCAAACTATGTTGTTGGTAGGCCCTGGTTGAGGGAAAAACCGAAGAGTGGGTATATCTCCATCGGAGAGAAGTTCGACTTTGATGGAACAACCCACGTTCAGTCCATTATCGTGACAAAACTTTGTCAAACCCATGTTGATGTTGGCGCCACCACGTGCCACGGGCCTTAGATATGCCTCCCACGTCAGTCCGTAATTGATTATCATATGTATCTTACATCGTCTATCGCAAAGACCTCTCGACCTCACAAACCCTATCAGAAGTGTCTGCGATAACCGAATAAATTTACAACGAAACCAAACTAATGCATCTACGGCCATTTTTGACAAATAAATCAGTTTGAGGTCATTTACCAATGCGTCTACGGCCAGATTTGAAAGCGTGACTGATACCGTGAAAATCTTCTGAACAGAAGAAGATTACCCTGCTTCTGCGGATTGTGATGAAATATATGATGCATATTGTAGATTACACATATCATTTACAAACCGGTGACATAGAAAACGATGTCACCTTCGTGACGGAAAATTACGAAATCTCGGATATGTCAATCATGGTCCTTGGAGAAATCTTTCCATCCATCGCTGAATCTTGAGTCGTCCAACTTGACTTCCCATGTTTTGTTAGACACATCCGATTTAAGCGTTGTCGTGTTGTTGTCCCTCATTTTCCCATAAATATGCTTATCGAAGAATTTCTTCGGAATGGCTTGTAACAAAAAACGAAAAAAATTCAAATCTATACATTCTCTACATAAACATACCGAATGAGAGAGATGAAGGAGATTACGAGGTAGTTCTCCAGAAAGCTCGGAAGAATGATTTGGACGAAATGAGGGAAATGTAGCATCTTTTGGCAAAAATGGATGAAGATGATGAGAGTTAGAGAGAGAGTGTGTCATTATTCGAAAAAAGGAAACGAATGGAATGCGAAAAGACATGACCCTGATATCGAATTGCCGTCAGATGGAATTCGATAAGGCATGATCACACAGTTCTGTTTTTTTCAAATTTTGGTGAAAAGTTCAGCGAGAATTTCGGTGAAAATGATAAAATGTCAAAAACCAATTAAAATTGAGGGTGGCATGGGTTGCATAGGTCGCATATATGTGAAATCGACAAACTTACAGGGTTATAATGATAAGATGACAAAAACTAATCAAAACAATACATTTACAATGTCAAACTAATTAATGTCAATTGAAGGGTCGCATGGGTCGCTTGGACGCAGATATTGATCAATAGATTCGAAATCGTTGAATTTACGGATTTATAATGATAAAATGACAAAAACCAATCAAACAATACATTTCCAACGTCAAACTAATTAATGACAATTGAAGGGTCGCATGGGTCGCATGGATCGCTTGGTCGCATATATTGATCAATATATGCGAAATCGTTGAATTTACGGTTTATAATGATAAAATGACAAAAACCAATCAAAACAATACATTTACAACGTAAAACTAATTAATGCCCATTGAGGATCGCATGGATCGTTTGATCACAAATATTGATCAATAGATGCGAAATCAACGAATTTACGGGTTTAGAATGATAAAATGACAAAAACCAATCAAAACAATACATTTACAATGTCAAACTAATTAATACCAAATAAGGGTCGCATGGTTAGCTTGGTCGCATATATTGATCAATAGATGTGAACTTGGCGAATTTACGAGTTTATAATGACAAAATGACAAAAAGCAATCAAAACAATACATCTACAACGTCAATCGATGGTTCAAACAGATTATGACCCATGTGTCCCTAGTTGAGTTGTGTATAACCAATGTATGTGTTTCAAACGTGATAGTAGTGTTTTAAGAACTCGTCGGATGAGTTTGAGAAAATTTCAAAAATTACATTTAGCATTTTGTTCAAATGTCGATATTATTTATATTATTTTCTATATTGATTCTAAATTAGACATATACAACTTAAATATATTAATAATGGCATATTGATAATGGCATGGGTCGTTTGGTCGCATATATGGATCAATAGATGCGAACTCGATCAATTTACGTGTTTATAATGATAAAATGACAAAAACCAATCAAAACAATACATTTCCAACGCCAAACTAATTAATGCCAATTGAGGGTTGCATGGGTCGCAAGGTTCGATCAAAGATTCTAAATCAAAAAAATACATTTACAACGTCAATCAAAGACTCTGCACGCATTCTATTTCCACTGGAGAGATAGTTCATTAGCCGAGAGCTATCTCCAGCCATGTACTCTGTCTTCCAGTCTTCTGTATTTTTCTTGTTTGGTATTGTAGTCCAGAGTTATCTCCTGCCATGTATTTCGTCTTCCGGTCACATTTCAAGAGTGACCCAACACCGTCACCTAAGTCACCCCCGCAACTCGTCAGTGACTGCATAGAGACTGAGTCCGCCAATTACCAAGACCTTGAGTAACATATAGATAGCACAATGCCCTGTGTCAACAATGGTGACTGCGTCACGTGAGTCATAAAGGTAAAAAAGATTTCTTATAGAAATTGGGTTTAGATACGCATACTATGAGAAGAGACGTAGACTTTTAACTTATAGACATGGGTCGAAAGGGTCACATGGATTGGAAGGATCACATGGGTCGGAAGACAGGAGTCTTACACCAAAACGACAAGTCACATGGGTTAGAAGACAGGAGTCTGATTGCAAAACAACAAGTCACATGGGTAGGAAGGGGCACATGGGTCGGAAGACAGGAGTCTAATAGCAAAACGACAAGTCGCATGAGTCGCATAGGTCGCATGAGTCGTACATGGGTAATATGTGGTCGCATGAGGCTGCATGCATCGGATGGGTTCCCGTTTAAATTTGATTCTAATTTAATCCGATTGAGGGTCGCATAACGGGTCATATTGAGTCGTATGAGTCGGATGGGTCCCCGTTTAAACTTGATTCTAATTTAATCCGATTGAAGGTCATATAATGGGTCATATTGGTTCGCATGAGTTGAATGCATTCCCGTTTAAACTTGATTCTAATTTAATCTGATTGAGGTCGCATAACGGGTCATATTGGGTCGCATGAGTCGGATGGGTTCCCATTTAAACTTGATTCTAACTTAATCCGATCGAGGGTCGACCATTTTATGGATTTCACGTAATTACGAACAATAGATGCAAAATAAGACATTTTCAATGTTTAAATATTGATTACATAAGATCACAAAGGTCACAAAGGTTACGAATGTTACGAAAAAAGTTACATAAGGTTACATAAGGTCACAAAGGTTACAAAACAATTTGAAAAACCATTCAAGAAAAGAAAAAAAAAGAAAAAGGTTACATAAGGTCTCAAAGGTCACAAAGTAAAGAGAGTCGTGTGTGACTTTAGGTACCGAAGATATAGCACGATGTCTAAGTCCATCGATTATCAAGACCATATGTAATGTAGATACCGCACAATTTCTTCCATCCACGTTGTAAGTACTTGTGTGTATCTGCATAGAGACCGGGTCCAACGATTACCAAGACCTTGAGTAACAAATAGACAACACGATGCCATGCGTCCACCATGTGACCTTCGTGGCAAAGGTCAAAATGGTCACAAAGGTAATAAGGATTTTTTAGAGAATTTAGGGTTAGAGACTTAGACGAAAAGAGGAGAGAGATGAGTTTCTCCATATTCATTCTCATCTCAAATGGGTGTTATGGTGATACTTAGAAAATTTTATGAACCTTTCAATATAGGGGTAACAAAGACGTGTCACAATGGCCTTCAGTGTGGTATTAGTAAAATAAAAAGCATAGCTAACACTAGAAAAGCCAGTAGTCTGACATTGAAAAGACTAGTCGAAAGGGTCGCAATGGCCAAATGGGTCGCAAGGGTCACAATGGCCGCAAGGGTAGCAAGGGTCGCAATGACCACATGGGTCGCAAGGGTCGCATGGGTGAAAAGGTCACAAGGGTCACAAGGGTTGCAATGGTCGCAACGGTCACAATGTCTGCAAGGGTCGCATGAGACTCTGTGACCCAGTGCGACCGTGAGACCTTTGTACCCCTGCGACCCTTTGACCCCTCTACGACCCTTTGACCCCTCTGCGACTCTTGTACCCCTGCGACCCTTATACCCCTTTGCGACCCTTGTACCTCTACGACCCTTGTACCTCTGTGACCCTTATACCCCTACGACCCTTTGACCCCTGCGATCCTTTGACCCCTATGACCCTTGTACCCTACGGCCCTTTGACCCCTGCGACCCTTTGACCTTTGATCCCTCTGACCCCTCGATGAGCTTTGTGGCCCAATGCGACCATGCGACTCTATGACCCAGTGCAACAGTTTTTCTGCGAAACGTGCTTAATTGCAAGCTTCTTTGTTGACAACAAGCGATTTCAACCTATTGGCAGCGAATCTGATGCCGATTTCAAGCTACTCTCGTTGAATCTGTTGTGGTGTGGAAGAACAGTTATTTTCGCGCCATAATAGAGAGAGAAATCGAGGTGCTCTAGAGGAGAGAGAAAAATTGCTAACAAGGGTAATATGGGATTATCAATATTTTAACGGTAGATTTGAAGTTGAAACTTTTCTTTTTCAGGGAAGGGTATTTTTGAAGCACTTTAACCCTACGAGGATATTTCTGAAGTTCCCCTGTTTAAAAGGATTGTTTTTTCTAAACAAAAAAATAATAAATAAATATAATAAAAAAAACAAAAATATTACCTTTAAATCTTTTTATTCTACTCATTCTACTCCTTCTGAAAACCAACATTCTCCCTCTAAAATGGCATCACATCTATGGCATCCTCTATCAATTTCATTTGTCGATAAACCTTTTTCTCTTATGTGTTTATCTCTTTCAACGGTCTTTGATCTAATCACTACAGTTTTATTTTTGTTTTCATCTATAATGTGTTTGATGAAAATCGTGAATGAGATATATAACGCGTGAGATGTGATGTTTGTTATAAGAGAACTATTTAATAGAAAAATGGTAAGTAGTATGTTATTGTTACTTCCACTATGGAGGTCGAATTCGTAGTATGCTTTGAAGTTACAATTCAATCGTTGTGGTTGTGCGATTTTGCTCATGATTAAGGCATCGTTGGTACCATTGCTCTGATACCAAATGTTAATTATTTTCTCAATTCTACGATTTTGATTAAATGCAAAAATGAAATGTTTAATAGAATGATTAAATCAACCAAAACAACATGAAACTACTTACTTGAATTTTTCAAGGTTTATTCGGTAGATCTTGAATTCTTCTCCAATGTCAAATCCACCAAAATGTTCGTAATTTTCTTTTTGATGAGATAAGAGAATTGTTTTTTTATAATTTTTTAATGTTCCAGGATTGCGTTAAGAGAACTATTTAACGAAAAATAAAATTCGTAGTGGTAAAATAAAAGCATATTTCTTTTAAATATGTGTTTTAAAGGGTAACATTATTTTATAATAATGAAAAGACATGTCTTTTGATATATACTCTTTAACTTTTATTAATTAGAATAGAACATCAATTTTTAATTAATCACAAAAATATCATTTTATTTTTATAATTACGGATTGATATGGATAGATTTTCACTCAATAATTATCTCTTCAATACAACACTAACCATTATTGTGTGTACCTCAATAACAATTATCAAACACTTATATTTATATGAATCAATGTTAAAATAAAAATTCTAACATTCTCCCACTTGATTCATATATGACAAGTATATAGCATCGTTAAGCTCATTTAAGTGATTATATATATGAGTCACAATTTTATATGAATTAAATCGATCGAATCATGGCATTCACAGGCCTGACAAACGTCTTGATTCCTTCCATGTATCACAAGTTAATATAACTGAAATAATTGGAATTTGATAAGATAGACATCTAAAATTATCTTATCCCACAATGTCTTTAAACAAAAACTAAATATCTATAATCATAACAAGTATGCATAACTGAAATATAATTTATAGATAAGCAAAATATAAACTTACATTGGTATCTAGAATTCAAATAAATTTCAATGTGCAAGACTCATATTCATACATGTATGACTAATTATCCACAATAGAAGAACTTTGCGACTATTCCCTTTTCACTAACATATCCAAGAAATGTCTTAAGAGCTAGTCCTTAAGTGAACGGATCCACGATCATATCATTAGTTCCAATAAGCAGAGTTTGAACTCTTTGATCTTATATTTCTTCTTTGACCGATAAATACTTTAAATCCATATGTTTGGCAACCATTTTTTGAGAAGAATGCGACTAACGAATCATCACGTATATGTTTATCGGTTTAGCAATGGTATCAATGATGCCTAAACCATGAACAAAATTGTACAACCACAAAGATTGAACTGTAACATTAATGCATATTATAAATTCAACCATCAAGTAACAATGACATACTACTTACCATTTTTCCATTAATTAGTTCTCTTAATTATACGAAAAACAAACACATTTGCTCCAATATGAAACAAATATTTAATTTATTTTGTGAATATCTGTGTTCACCTTTAAATATAAATATACTTAATGTATTCATATTTGATGTTTACATTTGTATAAAAATGTACTTAAAATAAAATTTTCGCTTACTGGTATTTGAATTGAATAAAAAAAATAAAATATAAAGAAGAAAAAATTCATTGCGAGTCTCTCGTTGCACTCCCTATTATGTAACAAAGGTTTAAAAGTCAATTCTCTAATCAATATTTCCACCATGGTACCAACAGTTAAATAGATAAATAAACATACACAAATGTAAAAGTATATATGCATACATATAAAATATAGATGCATAAATCCAAGGGAGGCGATGGTAAACTAGAATCATAAATCATAAATCATAAATTCCGAGGAAAGGCACGAGAACTGAACCAATCCACAACTTACCATCTTTCTCTTCCACTTCACTGATGAACCTCAGTCTCTTCCCTTCATTATCCTCAAGAACCTCCAAGACCTCTCCTCTTTCACTCAGCTTCATGGCCGTGGCATGTGGTTTTCCTCCGATGAATATCATATGCAGACGCTGCGGACTTACCGGCAGTTTCAGCAGAAAATGCCTGAACCATGAGTGAGAAAGCGAGAATTGTGCCACACGCCCTTTCTTCGCGTGCAATGCCACCCAAAATTCCCCCTTTGAGTTCCTTCTGATGTTATCAGGAAACCCTGGAAGCTCTGCAAACACCTCGTGGCGTCCTGCTTTGGGACCACGCAGCCACAGCCTTAGAATTCGGCAAGTGGTTGTTTCAGCCACTAGCACGAAGGATCCGTCTTTGCTTAGTGCAACACCGTTTGCAAATGCGAGGCCTTGTAGTAGGACTGTAACTTTCCCGTTTGATTTCTCGTACTTGATTAACCTTCCTGTCTTGTCTACGTTTAAGACCGACAACAAGAATTGCCTGATCACAACAACATTTTAGACTTAACTCAACCAGTGAAAATCGTGGCACTATGAAGACAAGTCTGTTGCGATGAACAAGGATAAGAAACCCAAAGTTAAGACGATCCCTATATGTTCAAGTTCTAGGACCTGTCAAAACCCCTAGAATATGTTTTCGCCTGGATGCAGTAAAAATGAACATGAACAACAACCTTTCCCGTAAAAGATGTAGCAGTAACACACCAAGAGGCATTAAATTTTGGCTGCTACCATTAGCATTACCTTCTCTGGAATCTGGTGCTGGTATCAGTAAAGTAAATCACATCCTCCTGGTGATCAAGGTCAAAATCATTAGTGAAACGAAGTGGCTGCCCATCAATTTCTGTGACCAGTGGTCTGGCTAAACCACCAGTGGGACCAACGACAAGCAAGCCAAAATAGGCATCGGCGATGTAGAGATCTCCGGTTTTCTCATCAAACCGTAGTCCCAATGGCCTTCCACACACATGTTCCAGCTCTGGTACAAAAGGGCGAACACATTCCTGCCTACATCAATTTCTCAAAATTCAGTAATAGATACCTAAAAGCTCAGAGAACAACAACATAGCTGAAGACATTATCGAATGAACTACATACAATACATGTCAAAACAAAGACATATTCTTCAAAAGTTTAAAGTTGTGGGAAACATCCTACAGTCTTATAATCTAAACCAGACAGATGTAGCTACGAAAAGTTTATACAATTAAGGAACAGAACTCTTCCAACCAGACAGATTTGAGGTGTAAACTAAGTTCTTCACATATTCTGCCTCTGTTCCCCGAATTACCATACAAATTTTCTCAAACCCAACACCAAGAGTTTACATACATAACAAAGGGTACATAGCCTTCCCAAATACTCTCCTTATGGTATGATCCAGAATTCCATACGACACAGCAACAACAATACGAAACTTCAGTGACACCTTTTAACACAAATGCAGACCATGAAATTTCAGTAGCAGAAAACAATAATGCTAAGATTTGATTCACATCTATGAATTTACTCTAAATGGTCAAAAAACTTTATCTACTTAGGATAAAGAACATATTGAAACCTATTATGCGCGGTGTAAGCGAAATCTGTCCACCCAATCGAATCTCCGCGTCCCTACGTCGTTACATTCCATTTAGGATTAGGAATAGGCAAATCTGACCAATCGAATCTCCGCGCCACTTCAGGATCCGGCCGTCAGCGACGCCAGTGTATGGACCCTCACCCGCTGGATCGAAGACGAGACTCTCCGGACCAACGGCTCCGGTGAGCTGAACCACCCTGGCCGATCCGAGAACGTCGCGCGAGCCGTCAATTCGAGGCGGTGCGAAGACGCCGAGAACGGTTTGGGAAGCCGAAGCGAAGACTGCGATAATGGCTACTGCCGCTGCTACCGATGCTACGAGCATCTTGTTCATGGTGATGAGAATTTCCACTGAGCTTTGCCTTTATCTTATTTTTCCTGGCCAATCTGCAACCATTCTGGTGGGAATCTGACTTTTGACTTTTGATATTAAATAAAGTTTGACTTTGCCTTGCGGTGAGAAGTCGTCTTCCAATTAGTTCCGATTAGAGATCGGCTAGATCATGGTATTCAAACAGACACCATATGTTCTCTTTGTTATCAACGAGACGAAACGTATGTATATTTTTTTCTTCGAGTTTGATTAGATTAGAGAGATTTGGTCGTCGATGGTTACATCCTTATACCGACTCTTTCACATAAATTCGGAGAATGCATGACGATCATCCTTATAGAACAATCATGTACGCATCATATTGTCTGTTGAAATTTGGTCTATAAAATATTGTATAACTCAATTAAAGTGAAACAAATATTCATCTCTTGGTCAATCTTCTGGTGAGAATCTAACTTTTGACTTTTGATATTAAATAAAGTTTGATTTTGGCTTACGGTGAAAAGTTGTCTCCGTTAAGAAATTGGTTAGATCCATGGTTATTCAAAAGATATTATATGTTCTCTTTGTCATCAACAACACGAAACACATGAATTCGAAACATGCATGACGATCATCCCCATAAAACAATCATATACGTATAACATGTTGATCTACAAGCTGGATTATACCTGAAAGAAATATTCATTTCTTTCAAAAAATCCACATATATGTTAAGGTTTTATGTATACAACTCGACAGAGCAATGTGTGACCAGTTGTTAACCACCATGCATGCAATCTGAATTTATTTTGCGGCAAGAATTTTCGCTCTTCGAATATTCTCCTACGTGATTTGAAATTGTCTCTTTTGTGATTTGGTCTCTTTTATTTTCTTTACTTGTTCATTCTTACGAGGTTGTAAAGATTTAGAATCTCAATCTATATCGGTAGTTACCCATATTTTATAAACAAAACACGAATATGAATATAAATAACATTTTACCGAAAAAAAAGTTTGTTTTACTATCGTCCTCACTGTTGCTCTCACTACTGTTGATTACTTCGCTCGTTTGGGCCAAAAAGTAAACCACAAGCCCACTACATAAGAAAGAATTAAACTCATTTCTTTTCAAACCAATTGGAGAACTAATTATTCTTTTTGTAAAAAAGTCCAAAACCACTTTTCCATTAAAATCAAATATTAATTTTGTATGTTATCAATCATTTGTATGGTATGCCATTATTTTCATAAAATAATACAAAATCAAGGCTAACCAATACTTTAATCATAAAGTTTAATGTATTGTAAATTGTATGAATGGTACAAACTATATTATACATACATAGTTGTTTAGATAATTATGTATCTTATTTTAGAACAAATGTTATAAAACGTTTTGCCCCAATATATTGTATAATCAATAACATACCTGTACATTGATTATATTTCTAAAATGGTGTTTAATTTAACAAAAAAAAAAAGAGATCTTACTATCTAATGCAGTTCAAATATAAATATTTTTGAACATGAATACGAATGGATTGTTTATACGATAAATAATAGTATATCTAAAGAAAACAACTATGATACAAATATTATGAAATGATAATATTCGATCCCATCCATAAGATATTTGGATTTCATTTATATTTTTATTAATATATAGTTGGCTCTTTCGATTGAGCTAATTTGTAATGCGCGAAACAATTCATTTCTTATGATAAAAGGGATTTAGAAAAGACGAATCATTGTGACTTAAACAGAATTAGGAAAACGGAAAAAGAGTTAACAAGCATAATCATGGCAATAATTAAATATTATGTATTATATGATACGTGCGTAACAATGGACATATAATAACTGAAAAAAAGAAGAAAAAAAAGAGAGAGATGGTTTGGTCACAGTGACTCTGTGTTCCATTGGAAGGGCACTTCCTTATATTTTGCATGTGCCCTAACAGCCCTCGTAAGGACATTTTATGCTCTGGATTTTATTATTTTTTGCATATTAAAGACTATTAATCAATGTGATGATCAATACAACTTTTATAACGAAATTATATAGCTCTGGGTTTTCTTTATGTCAAATGTATAATGATCAGAATATTATGAAATGTCTAATTATATGTTATTATGTTTATATAGTCTTTAAAATTTTGTAAATATAACAAATAAACTTAAAATTTTATGTTCATTATAAAACATGTTGAAAATATTAATTTAAAAAAGTTTACATTTAGTTAGAAGTTTTAGAAAACCCTAAATGTGTTTGCAATGTGTGTCATAATGCTCTACAATAAAACATAAAAAAAAATCCAATCTTTCTGAAATTTTGTATGTTAATGTTTAATTTATGTGTTGTTTTTTATTTTTGTTGAATATGTCAGTAACAATTCCAACTAATAGATGCAGTAGTAACAACGATAAAATCATATTATCGTGTTTAAAAGTACACCAACTTTATATGAACCGTAACAATTGGTAAATGAAGTAGCTATTTATTTATAACTACTAATTAATTAAATAATTAATTATGTGAATTAAAATTGTAATCTCGATGTTTATTATTTGACCTACAAAATTATAATATTAGTGTTACAGACCGATAGGGAGCCTAGCAGCCGGAGATTAAGCCTGATAAAAGAGTGGATACATATATAACTAATGAAATAATCAACCATTGTTTTTTTTTTCATAAATCCAATGCATTTGTATACATATATATTATTTAGCAAATGGCGTTTATACGTACAAAATTGGACACATCTCTAACGTTATCGATTATGGTCGGTCCGGTTTACGAGTATCCATGAATTGTATGTATAAAGTATTTATATTTTTAGAGAAATGTACTGAAAATGCGTGCAGTATTTTCGATTTATCATAATATCTTTTAATTAGTTTGTCAAATTGATACATAAATACATTTTTTTAATATTCATTATCAAATTTATTTTTGTGTAATGTTAATTACAAATTTCGTTATATATTTATATAAAACATAAATTATTTTGTTTGCTCCACGTAATATTATAAGATATTTGGATGAAATGTTTTGCTGATATTTTTATTTAATAATACTTTTTAGTGTACATATCATTTAACAATTAAAATATATTTCAAAAATTTTAATCCTTTTTTCTTTCGGTTGGTATATAATGGTTTAATACGATATGTGTAATTTTGCATTCGATCATTTTTATTTGGTTTTATATATACGATATCATTAACTAATACATGTATGGTCAATACTTGTTCTAACGTGTTTCTAATAACATATTAAAATTAAAATAAGGCATTAAGGCGTTAAAACTAGGGAATATATTATAAAAAATATTAAACCATTTTATATTAGTCTATAAAATATGTATTATTATTTTTAATCTAAAAAATTTAAACTTAAATTCTTGTCTTAAAAACACTAACTTTAAAAATATATAGTATAGAAAATACCACATTTTTTTATTTTTTTCTTATAAACCACAAATTATTACTTTTAATCTAAAAGTTTTGAATTTTTAAATTTTGTCTAAAAAATATAAATTTATCAAATTAATCATATCCATATACAAACACAAACACTAAATCATATTTTAATTCTTTGAATTTTTAAATGTTGTCTAAAAAACCACAAATTTATCAAATTAATCATATCTATACACAAACACTAACTCTTGGTAAATCCAATTTCAATCCGAATCCGAATTAAAAAATCCAAATTTGAACAACTTTCAACTCGAAATCTAAATTCAACTCAATTTCAAACCGATTACAACCGAAAATCCAAATTTCACCCAATTTGAACAAGAATTCTCAACCTAATTTCAACTTAAAATCCAATTTCAACCTAGCTTCAACCGAATATCCGAATTCCATCCAATTTTAGTAAGCATTTCAACAAAAAAATCCAAATTCGAATCAATTTCAACTCGAAATTTGAATTAACCTAATTTCAATCTGATTTCAACCAAAAATCCCATTGAAATTTGGATTTTAGGTTGAAATGTTATTGAAATACTTACTAAAATTTGGTGGAATTTAAATTATTAGTTGAAATTGGGTTGAATTCAGATTTCGAGTTGAAATTTGGTCGAAATTCTTGTTGCAATTGGGTGAAATTCTGATTTTCGATTGAAATCGGGTTAAAATTGGATTGAAATCAAATTTCCGGTTGAAATTGGTTCGAATTTGGATTTCTTACTAAAATTGAAATTGAACTGAAATTCTTTCTAAAATTGGGTGAAATTCGAATTTCCGATGAAAATTAGGTTGAAATTCGGGTTGTTTTATGGTTGAATTTGGATTTCAGGTTGAAATCGCGTTGAAATTCTTATTGAAATCGGGTGAAATTCAGATTTTATTTTGAAACCCTTGAAACTTTGTTGAAAAATAATTATACATCGTAAACATTAAGAGAAGTTTATCAAAAGTAAGTGGTTGTATATGACTATGATTCATTTGATAAGTTTGTGTTTTTTAGATAAAACTTAAAAATTCAAAATTTTTAAGTTAAAAGTAATAATTTGTGTTTTATAGGTAAAAATTAAAAAATCTGGTATTTTCTACACTATATTTCTAAAATTAGTGTTTTTAAGACAAAAAATAAATTTGAATTTTTAGATTGAAAATAATAATTTATATTTTATAAACTAAAATAAAATAGTTAGATATTTTTTATTCTATATTCCTTTAAAACCAATTATAACTTATAGTAATATTTATAAAAAATTCAAAAGAATAAAAACGATAACCATATAAAGCCATAAATCTAGGTGTTAATATTCTCAAAATATATCTCAATGTACGGTCGTATCTTTTTTAATAATAGCTATTTTTTAGGTTCAGCGTATGAGGACCATGAACACTTTTTTATAATATATACCGTTATTATATTATATTAGACGATATACACTGGGATTGTGTGTATATACAAACTCAATCGTGTGTGTGTGTGTATGTATATACGTAGATATACCAACTATAAGAAGATTATTGGGTACACCTAATCGCCCCATGCGAAATTTTATTTATTTTGACTTCATTTTAAAAAATACATGTTTCATGTTTTATTCTTATCTTCTAATTCCACCGGCGAATACATTTATTTTATTTTCAACAAAATGCCTACCTACTTTATGAATTATTTGATATGTTTTCATTTTTATATACACCAATAATTCCAATATATATATATAATTTTTACGGAAAGGAAAACTTGAAATTGGAAGAAATTTTATGAAAGTTATTCTGTAATTCATTCAACTCTCAAATACAATGGAAAGGGTTTATATACCCAAATCTCAGTGTAATAGAATTCAAAATTATCATTAACCAACAAAGACAAACTAATTAAAAAACTAATAAAATATTAAAGAACTTAATGAAACTGTAACACTCCCCTTTAAGATGAAGAGTATAGAGAAGATATTCCCATCTTGGACATGAGACTCTGAAACAAAACTGATGAGAGTGGTTTCGTCATGATATCTGCAATCTGATGTTGAGATTGAACATGAAGAGTCTTTAAAAATCCAGATTGTATTTTCTCATGCACCACATGACAATCAATTTCAATTTGCTTAGTGCGTTCATGATAAACTGGGTTGCTAGCAATGTGTAGAGCTGTCGTGTTATCACAATAGAGTAACACTAGTGCAGGGACTGTAATACCAAGTTCATGAAGCAGAGCAGCAAGCCAAACCATCTCATAAGTTGTATTTGCTATCGACCTATACTCAGCCTCGGCACTACTTCTGAAAATTGTGATTTGTTTCTTCGATTTCCATGAAACTAAAGATTCTCCAAGGAAGATACAATAATCAGTGACTGACCTGCGAGAGTCTACACAGGAAGCCCAATCTGCATCAGCAAAACCTTTGAGGCAAAGATCATTGTTCGAAGAATAGAATAACCCTTGTCCTGGTTCATTTTTCAGATATCGGAGAACACATTGTGCAATAGAAAGATGCAGATTTTTGGGAGCTGACATGAACTGACTGAGTTTATTTACCATAAAGCATATATCAGGACGAGTGATGGTAAGGTAGATGAGTTTTCCCACAAGTTTTTTATAATAAGAAGGATCAAATAATAAATCTCCAACAGACTGTGATAACTTTAGATTTACCTCCATTGGAACAACAATAGGCTTACATCCCAGCATACCAAATTCTTCCTAGAGCTCTAAGATATATTTTCGTTGATTAAGTGAAATACCATGATCTGACCTTGCAATTTCCAGACCTAAGAAGTACTTGACATTGCCAATGTCCTTGACTTGAAAAGCTGTGTGCAGAATACTTTTAAGCCCATGAACTGTAGAATCTTTGTTACTGAAAATCAGTATGTCATCAACGTATACCAAGAGAGCCAAAAAATGATCAGAATTATGCTGTAAGAAGAGAGAATGATCTGACTTAGACTGTGTAAAACCAGATTCAAGTAAGACAGATGCAAACTTTTGATGCCATTGCCGTGAAGCTTGCTTTAAGCCATACAAGGATTTTTGAAGTTTACATACATCATTTTGTGGTAAAATATCCCCCTGAACTGGAGTATATCCCTGAGGTAATGACATGTATATCTTCTCATCCAATTCTCCATTTAAAAGTGCATTGGTGACATCCATTTGTATTATTGACCAGTTTTGTGAAGCAGCTAGAGTAAGCATAAGCCTAACTGTTACCATCTTAGCCACAGGATTAAAAGTATCTACATAATCAATTCCTTCCTACTGGGTATAACCCTTCGCAACCAATCTGGCTTTATAACGATCAACTGTGCCATCAGGGTTATATTTAATTTTATAAACCCACTGGTCTTTTATTGTCAGGTAAAGAAACAACAGACCAAGTGTTATTATTACTCATCAAAGCACTTAATTCAAGGTTCATAACTTCCTTCCACTTCTCAGACTTGATAGCTTGGGTAAATGAGGATGGTTCTTTTTCTGTGGTAATATTTAAAATAAAATGTCTGTATGGTTCATTTAAACGGTCATAGAAAAAAAATCAGATATGGGATAAGGTGTTTTATAAATAGTTTCAGATTGGTTATGTTGTAACTAGTAACAATGGTAATCTACCAAATACCTCAGAACTTTACTCTCTCGCTTTGGTCTGTTGTGTTCCCTGTGTGTGGAATGAGAATCAAGAAAAGAAACAACAGGACTGGGAGAAGGCGAATGACTATTAGAAGGAATAACATCAAGTGAAGTTGGTGTATAAGGAAGATCTGACAATAAAGTATGCAAAACTGTATGAGGAAACAAACTCAAAGGACTAGATAAAGAGTTGGAAGATGTATGAGAATTTTTTAAAGGAAAAACATCTTCATGAAAGACAATATTTCGGGAGATAGAAACCAAGTTACTTTCTAGATCAAGAACCTTATAACCTTTGTGATAACATGTAATCCGTCATAGTATTTTCATGATTCCTAGGTTTAGTTTTCATTAGATTTCTTGGATTTTACCGAGTTATTGAGTATATTCGAGGACTTCTTCTATGATTTCGTGTTTTGTGTAAGAAACGAATACATGTGAAGCAAAAACGAGTGAATACGGCAAATCTACCTGAAAATGTGACAAAGTGATAAGATACAATATGTGCAATATGTGTACGGCCACAGAACCAAACGGAACACCCTAGCATCGAGCGAATGAAGCGAAAAAAGCAAGATAACATAGTCCACTCGGGCTTGGAAGAGGCCCCGCTCGGGTTGCAACTCCAGCAAAGTTTGTACGACTCGGGGAGGGTTGGAACACACACGGATTTGGCTGAAGAACCCGACCCCGCACGGGGTGGCTAAGTTACCCGCTCGGGCTGCCATGACCAGAAAAGTTTGCCCAGGTCAGGCTGATGAAGAGCCCGCTCGGGCTGGAGAAAAACACTCACCTCGCGCGGGTTGAACATGTGCCCGCGCGAGCCCCCTTTTCTCTCAACAACTTGTTTTGAATTTTGAACGGCTGAATTTAAAAGGGAACAAAAGGGGGAAGCCAAGAACAGACTGGAAAAAGGAATAGAACAAGGACACGAACCAGACCAAAGGAGAAGAGAGAGAGCACGGCCGAAGAAGGAGACTTCGGGGAATCGAAGGATTCGTCGGAGGTCACGCTCAGAGGATATGGAAGATGAATACCTTACTGCGTTTGTATTTGTTTCTTTACAACTTCTGAGTAGTTCTCGTTATCATGGGTTAGGGATGTCATTGTAATGGATAGTTTGATTCGTTAATGTTTGATTCCGGTTTTGTTCAATCGTATGGTTCGATAGGTTATAGATATGTGCGTAATGCGTTCTTACTTTGTTGATTTCATGTTTGAATGAGACTAGATCTGTTCGAGTGAGATTAGACATGTTTGAATGAGATTAGAGATTCGTCTAGGCATCGAGAGAGTCAGACTTGAGTCTCGGGATTATCCTTCGAATGGATTAGATTAATGAGAATTTGACCGATCGGTTAATCTATTTAGGAACAGTAATAATTGAGGTAGAACTCTCATTGTTCGTCATGCATTTAGGTTGTAGATTTACTGCATTGGAAGGTGAGTACGTTTATATCTTAGATAGAAGATTTAGGCTCGGGAGAGTCATTTCCGTTTATAGAAGTTGAGTTCCCATCCGACATTAGAGGTCGAATTCCCTATCGTTCTTCATGCATCTAGATGTTCCGCGCTACATCAGAAGATGAGTGACCTTGTTTTCCTAGGTAGAGGATTTAGGCTCGGAACAGTCATTTCTAGCATTAGAGGTCGAATTCCCTAACGTTATTCATGCATCTAGACGTTTCGTGCTACATCAGAAGATGAGTGACGTTGATTCCCTAGGTAGAAAATTTGATTTTGGTTCCTCATCGATTGATATAAACTGATTTCATGATCCATAGAAACATCCATTGCATGTTCCGGTATTCCCGAAGCCCATGGTGCTCTATCTTGTTGAGTCTAGCTTCGCCATCCTTTATTATCTTTACTTTTCAATTTCATAGTCTTATATTGATTGATCTTCTTCTCGTGAATTCTTATTTCTAACGCTGCACTCAGTCCCCAGAGTTCGATCCTGGTACTACACGAACCGTATACTTGCGGTAGAGTGGTCTAGGAAATTAAAACATCTGATTTATGCACATCACTTTGTATCCTAGAGGATATCCTAGAAAAACAGCAGGTCGAGACCTTGCAGAGAATTTATGACGATCTTTCAGAAATGTGGAAATATAACAAAGACTTCCAAACACTTTAAGATGATTGTACTCAGGTTGTTTTTCAGTTAAAATTTCAAAAGGCGTTTTGTTATTAAGATTAGCTGCAGGAGTACGATTGATAAGATAAGTAGCAGTGGAAATGCAATCACCCCAATATTGAAGTGGTACATTAGATTGAAACAAAAGAGCTCGGACAACATTTAAAGATGTTGATGTTTTCTTTCAACTATTGAGTTTTGTTGTGGTGTATATGCATAAGAATAAAAATGTAAAATGTCCTTTTTGGTGAGTAAATCTGTAAAATGAAGCTCTTGTGCATTATCAGAACGAATGGCTTTAACTTTGGTTTTAAATTGTGTTTCAATGAGAGTAAGAAAAACAGGTAAAACAGAAGAAACTTGGGATTTATTATGTAATAGGTATGTCCAAGTGGCTCGAGTACAATCATCAACAAGAGTAAGAAAGTATCTATATCCTTCCACAGTTTCTACATGAAAAGGACCCCATATATCCACATGAATAAGATCAAAAGAATTATCAGATTTATGGTTATGTGAAATGAAAAGGAGACGACGTTGTTTGGCTTTAGGGCAGACTTGACAATGTGAAAAAGAAGCATTATCATTGGATGGAATCTGAATCAGGGATTGATCTGAAAGCTTCTTAACTTTGACTAGAGAAGGGTCACCAAGTCTTTGATGCCTAAGATGAGAGGAGAGTATTGAAGAACAAGTTTGAGAAGACGAGACTGATGGTTGAGATGATGGTTGATCTAGAAAGTATAGACTATGAATCAGACTACCTTTCCTAATCACCAAGTCCCGAGAATGGTCATGTATTAGATAAGAAACAGAAGAAAAGGAAACTGAGACAAGAGGATTATGAGCGAGAGCACTGACACTAATGAGATTGAATTTGAAAGAGGGAATGAAAAGGACAGAATTGAGAGTGAGGACAGAAGAAAATATCACAGTGCCAATATGTGTTACAGGGATGTTAACACCATTTGGTAATGTGACAGAAATATTATGAGCAGAGGAAAACACAGAGAACAAAGACAAATCATTGCAAACATGAGAACTAGCTCCTGTATCAATTACCTAGGAAGTTGATTTGATAGTAAGGCATGGTTCCAAAGAAGTAGATAAGATATGGGAAGAAACATAGTTACCAAGAGTGGGTGAGGCTGAAGCTATCAAGGTCTGAGCTGAAGGAATAGAGCTACGATCTTGTAAAGTGCTGAGATGAGAAACTAGTTGTTGCAACTGTGCTGAAGTCAAAAGACCTGATGGTATGTTGCTGTTAGTGGAGTCATTAGATCGAATTGATTCTGTTTTAGAATGCACCACTGAGTTCACTCTGTTAGAGCCTTGAGATGAATTTACAGCAGTTGCACGAGGTTTAAAAACTCTATATCCAGGTGGATATCCATGAAGCTTGTAGCAGCGGGTAACCAGATGACCAACCAAACCACAATGAGAACATGTTGACCTTGGCTTTGGTTGTGTTATAGAATATCCACCAGATCCTCTTGGTCGGTAAGTAGGAGGCTGTAAATGATGAGTAGCTTGAAACAAAACTTGTTCTGGTACAGGTAACAAACCTCTTTGCTGCTTGTCTTGAACAACAAAATTAAACGCCTTGGAAACAGAGGGCAAAGGATCTATCATGAGAATTTGACGACGAACCAGATCAAATGAATCATTTAATCCCATCAGAAACTTCAACAGATATTTTCGTTCTTCTCTCTTAACCATCATATCATTGATGCTACACACATTTGTTGCAGGTACAACCAGAAAACTCATCCAAATACGCAACTCCTGCCACAATATGATGAGTTTCGTGTAGTAGATGTTAAGATCATTAGATCCTTGTGTCAGATTCTGCAAGTTTATCTCAATTCCATATATCCTAGGCATATTGCTCTGACTAAAACGTTCAGCCAAGTTATTCCAAATCTCTGAAGCAGTATTCATGTGAACTATACTATCAGAGATGTCCTTTGAGACAGCATTCAATAACCAAGAGCAGACGATATCGTTGCATCGAGACTAAGTTTCATAATTAGAATGATCAGATGATGGTTGTACGATCTTACCAGTAACAAAACCGAGCTTGTTTCTACCATTGAGAGCCATCTGCATAGCCTTCTTCCATGTATTGTAGTTTAACTCACCGGTGAGCTGCTCAGTAACCAAGAGAAAACAATTTGTATCATTTGTATGTAGATAGAGAGGATTTTTGTATGGATCTGTCTGAGATTGATGATTTCCAGTAGAACACGATGAACCCGTCATTGTTGAGGTTCAAGAAATACTTTACCGAAAGAACAACAACAGAAAAATGTGATGATCGAATAGAATTCGAAATCAAAGGAATTCGAAATCGAAGGTCAAAAAGCAAAATCGAGTCAGAGAGCAAAAGAAGGAATTTGTAGGAGAAAAAAGAGCAATATCAGATATGCGAAGAGCAAAAGCGCTTTGACTCTGATACCATTTCACATAAAAAAAAACTTGAAATTGAGAGAAATTTTGTGAAAGTGTAATTCATTCAACTCTCCAATACAATAGAAATGTTTATATACCAAAGTCTCAATCTAACAGAATTCAAAACTATCATTAATCAACAAAACAAATTAATTAAAAAATTAATAAAACATTAAAGAGCTTAATAAAACTGTAATAATAATTTATAAGTTTGACATGATATTATTTTCCTAACTACGTAAAGTTTTCCAATTTTTATTTAAGGCTACGTCTACAAGTTGTAAATAATTCGATGGCTGTTAAATGAAGAAACTAAACAAAATATTTTATATCATTACTATTTTAAAGTTATTTAGTTAATATCGATTAAAAATCTCGTTGAACAATAAGCAGTGCATTTCCAACGACAAGATTTTGAATGGTGACTTGGAAAACTCCCAAAGTCTTTTTCAAAATTATGACTTCTGAACAAAATTTTGAATTTGAAGATTTTTTCGTTGACCATTATATATATATATTTAATGCAATTATTTGTAAGAAATGTTGGTGAAATTAATTGAATTAAGTTCGTCCATATATGCACCTTAACTTAAAATAATTGTTTTTCAAAAAATCTAAAATCCTATCATTTAATGCAAAAAATTTATCGATACAACCAATTGACTTATGATATAGAGAAGCTTTATATTTTTCTCGACAGCGAATCATTAATTCGATGGTGGAAGCCGTCCATGGCCTATATATGTATACACACATATACATGTCAATGCATGTACACATACATATACTACTATACATATATATATATACCATAGACATACATACATGATAGGATCCACACCGAATCTCCTCACATCACATGCATGCATCGCTTGATGCGTTAATATTGTATATTTTCGTGACATCGACTTGTTGTGCATACACATTTTACTTATATTAAAGAAAATAAAAGTCAAATAATAAATATATTCGTTGAATATGATTGATATAAACTCGTCTATATGTAAACCCAGACGACAATTATTTTCACAGTCAAATTATAAATATTTTAAAAAGTCAAATTACAAAACATCGACTTAATGAAATTAAACCGTAGAGATAATAAATGTGATTCACATAAAATATTCATTATTAAATTTGAATCTAATTTTAATTTTTATTCCGTTAGAATCTTAATCAACATAAAATTTTAAACGAACTAAATCTTAATATTAGAACAAATCAGTCATTATAATGATTAATCGAGTCATTAGAAGGATTAATCAAATAAATACATGTATCATAGAACAAATCAATAAAGATAACAACATTGACCTAAAATCTAGCAAGTCAAAGAACAACTTCCAAAAGAATATGTCATCCTTAAAATGAGACAACAAACAACAACTTACATGCGATGGAATGTCTATTTAAATGAGTCATGTACAACAGCAAATGTACAATTCGAGAGAGAAAGAAAAGAAAAGCTAAATGCATTCATACGTGTAAAGGTAAGCGAGTTGAGCCTAACGTGTTCACAAATTCGATACAATTAAGTGTGCGGGGTTGGTGAGTGAGAAACTCATCTGTAAAGTTCATACACATGAGGTGTATTGAACTGAGGGGAGTGAATTGTGAGATTTACGGTTGGGTACAGTCTGAAAATAACTCAGGATCGTGAGGTATATTTTGGGCGAGTTCAAGTGTACTTGAGTAATAAGTACTTGTAGTTGAATGTATAGCAATGAAAATAAAGCAGTTTACTTTGTGCAGTTACATTGTTAACAGAGTGTACATAAAACTGGATACTCTAAAACACCATATGAATTATGGAAAGATAAGACTCCAAATCTAGGATATCTTCATACCTTTGGATGCAAATGCTATGTCCAAAATAATAGAGATTATCTAGAAAATTTTTATTCAAAATCGGATGATGGGATATTTCTGGGTTATGGAAACAATTCAGTTGCGTATAGAGTGTACAACTTGCGTACAAAGTCTGAAATTGAGTCAGTAAATATTGTTTTTGATGAAGATTCTGTTTACACTGAAACTCCAATTACTAATGTACTTCGGAAGCATAACACTATATCTACCGAGAATGCAGGTACATGGAAACTGTCGATGATGAATCTAAATCGGAAGACAATGAACATAATGAAACATACGACATTAATGAGCCCAAGTTAGTTCATAAGAATCATTCCATTACCGATGTAATTGGAAATGTATATAAAGGAAGAAGAACCAGAGACAAACCACGTCGCAACTATCATGACATGATTCGCTGTATGAGTTGTAATTCAATTATTAAACTAAAAAATGTTGTGGAAACACTTAACGATGAATTTTGGGTTAAAGCAATGCAAGATGAGTTAGAACAATTCATAAGAAATGGTGTATGACAGTTAGTTTCTAGACCTGAAAATGGAAATGTCATTGGAACTAAATGGATTTTTAAAAACAAAACGAATGAAGAAGGAATTATAATGAGGAATAAAGCTAGGCTAGTAGCACAAGGGTATAAAGGCATAGATTTTGATGAAACTTTTGCACTCGTTGCTCATCTAGAATCCATTCGTTTGCTACTTGGAATTGCTCGCTTTCTTGATTTTAAGATTTTTCAGATGGACATAAAAGTGCATTTCTTAATGGTGTCCTTAAAAAAGAAGTCTATGTAGAACAACCAAAGGGGTTCGAAGATCCATATAAAACGAGTTATGTGTACAAGCTTAAGAAAACACTTTATGGACTAAAGCAAACACCAAGAGCATGGTATGAAGGGATCACACAATTTCTCCTTGACAACGGATACAAAAGAGATGGAGTAGAGAAAACGTCGTTCATTCATAATGTTGATCAGAATTTTCTTGTCATACAGATTTATGTTGATGGAATTGTTTTTGGTCTACTTCACATGAAAAAAAATGATTGGTTTGTTGAAACCATGACGAAGGAATTCAAAATGAGCATGGTTGGAGAATTGAAATTCTTCATTGGATTGCAGGTGAAGCAAATGAATGATGGTATATTTATCTCACAAAGTAAATATGAAAGAGACCTTGTTAGACGGTTTGAATTGGACAACTGTAAGGCATCAAATATACCAATATCCATAACAACAAAACTCACAAAAAATGCAGCTGGTGCAGATGTTGATGTCAAATTATACAAGAGAATGATTAGAAATCTACAATCATTAGAATAGACTTGACTTAACCTTAAGTGTAGGGACATGTGCGCGATATAAAGCAAAACAAAAGAAGACGCACTTGATGGCAGTTAAACGCATCATCAAATATGTTAAAGGAACTGCAGAATACGATATGTATTTATTCAAAAGATATTAATTGTAATCTTGTAGGATTTTGTGATGCAGATTGGAGAGGAAACTCAGATGATAGAAAGAGTACTACTGACGGATGTTTCTTCCTTAGGAGTAACTTGATTTCTTGGCACAACAAGAAACAAAATGCAACATCTCTATCTACAGTCGAAGCGAAATACATAGCGTTTGGAAGTTATTGTACACAACTTATGTGGATGAAACAAATGTTAACCAATTACGGATTAAGTACAGGTACCTTCGTAGCTCATTGTGATAATATTAGTGCGATAAACTTGTCAAATAATCATGTACAACACTCTAGATCCAAACACATCGAAATAAGATATCATTTTCTTAAGAATAAGTAGAGAAGAAAAAACTACAGGTAGACTATGTACCTACTGAGTATCAGCTAGCAGACATACTCACTAAACCACTAGATACGAATAGATTTATATGTTTAAGAAAATCTCTTAGGGTTTGTGAAATATGAGCACTCTAATTGTTATGAAAATATGAAAGAAAATGACAAGTTCACATGTGTTTGACTCTCTTTTCAGTACATCTGACAAATTTTGAAGTGTAGTTTAAAATACCTAAGGTGAAGAAAAAGAGAAAACGAGCTAAAAAAGTATTCCTACACTTCGCTGTCAACCTAAAAATGAAAGTCTTGAATTTATATTTTGTTGACATGAGTGTTTATTCGGGTCTAAATGGTAGGATAACTAATCAACTTCGACGTTCTAAAGGTACATGATAACATGTCTACTCTGCTGTGATATATATACATCATATGAGTATACCCAATGAGGTAACATGGATCTAAGTGGTGGGATTAGCTGTGGACATGAGTTGATAAAAACTTTGACGTCCTACAAGTATGGAAACAATAAAAATGATGATGATACTCAAAGAAAAATGAAAAGTAAGGTGAAAAAAGACTCATTTTAAAAAGAAGAGCAATTGTACTATCAAGAGGTTGAGATGCATTTGAATGGTTAGTCAAATCTCTGAAGATATTCAATCAAGTACAGTTGAAAATGATGATTTTTTTCTATTAAAAAAATTTATTCTAATGATTGTTGAGCTCATAAAGTAACATATAAACAAAGAATTTGCTAAAATTTGATTAAATATGATCAGCAATGTATAAGTCTTCTCTTGTTTGTTTTGAATCTATTTGATCTTAAAGGAAGTGATTAGATTGAAGTGGTTTTTTGGTAATTTTGAGAACAAAAAGGATCATATTCATGAGAAAAGACGATCTCGAAAAAGTCATCCTCAAGATCATAAAAAAGGTAGATTCAATGAAAGAAGAGCTCAATAAACTACAAGAGCAATTACAAGTACACATCAAGGCCTTTCATCGTAGTTTTTTCTCTTCCCTCTCGTATTTTGAGCGATCTTGTGCTTTCATGTTCTAACGTTTTTTAATTTATGCTAACCAAAACAGAGGGAGAAAATGGCAGAGAGAAATGAAAATATCCATATTAATGTTGACTTATTTTGTGCTGACATTTTGTTTGTGAACTTCTTATGCTCATTTTATTGTGAATGCTTATGGTTGCCAACTTTGAGTGTTGTGTTTGAACATAAAGTCAAAAAGGGGGAGATAATGCAAAGAACAAATCAGTCATCATAAGGATTAATCAAGTCATCACAAGGATTAATCAAGTAATCACAATGATCATGGAACCAGTCAACAAAGATAACAAACCTGGCCTAAACTCTAGCAAGTCAAAGAACAACTTCCAAAATAATAGGTCATCCTTAAAATAAGACAACAAACAACAACTTACATGTGATGGAATGTCTATTTAAAGGAGACATGTACATCAACAAATGTACATCTCGGGAGAGAAAGAAAAGATAATCTAAGTGCATTCATACGTGTAAAGTAAGCGAACTGAGCCTAACATGTTCATAAATTCGATACAATTAAGTGTGTTGGATTGGTGAGTGAGAGATTCATCTGTAAAATTCATATACGTGAGGCGTATTAAACTGAAGGTAGTGAATTGTGAGATTTACGGTTGGTTACAGTATGCAAATAACTCAGGATCGTGAGGTGAATTTTGAGCGGGTTCAAGTGTACTTGGGTGATAAGTACTTGTAGTTGAACGTACAACAATATAAATAAAGCAGTCTACTTTGTGCGGTGGTGGAAGATCATATTGGTTTACTCTTGGTGTTAATTTGAGTTCCATACAAACTTTCACTTAATTTAAACAAAAACCGATTCTTATCGGTTTTCCAAATTTGACCTAAATTTGGTCTAATTTTGACTCGAGTTGGATGCAATTTTGAAATAATTTCAATGTAATTTTGAATGATTCGGTTTTTAATCTAGTGAAATCAAAACGAATCAAAATTACATCGAAATCGCAATCAAAATTGCACACAATTTTGATTAGTCCAATTAAAACCTGAATCAATATGGTCCGAACTAAACTCAAATTTAAACAAAAAATTTTCCATTTATTAAAATTAGACCCAAATTTAGTCCAATTATGATTCGAATTTCTGTGTAATTTTGAGTGATTCAATTTTTAATCGAGTGAAAATCAGAATTGAATCAAATTTGTATTGAATTCGGGTCAAAATTGCATCCAATTATTTTTACTCGATTAAAATTTGAACCACTCAAAGTTGTATCAAAATTGCACCAAATTTCAATCAAAAGTATGCTAATTTCAGATTAAAAATCGAACAAATAGATAATAATTGGTTTTTGTTAAATTTTGGTTTAATTTTGTTGAATTTCATATTGGTTCGAGTTTTAATGGGATGAAAATCAAAACTGGATCAAATTGTGCCAAATTCGAGTCAAAATTAATACTAATTTCGGATTAAAAATCGAACAAACCGATAAGAATCGATTTTTGTTTAAATTTCGGTTTAGTTTTGTTGAATATCATATTGATTCGGATTGAATTTTGATGAAAATCAAAATTGGAACCAAATTATGATTCAAAATTGATTCTGAATTGGGTCAAAATTGAGTCTAAATTGAGTTAAATTTGGATCCAAATTATAGTCAAAATTGATCTTAAATCTGGTTAAAATTATATATCAACCTAATCAAAATTGAACCTAAATCGGATCAAAATTAAAGGTTTCAACGGAATTTAAACGAAGTTTCAACCGGATCAACATTAAGAGATTCAATGGAATTTAATCGAAAAGATTATAGACAAAATTAAAAAATAAAGAAAATTAAGATTAGGATCAAATTTTGGGGTGGAGTAAAATAAATGCCAAATATAGGAGAAAATGTATAAAATAAATAAGCATAGAAATAAGGGGTTTGCCCTTGTTTTTTCTCATGCCATGAGTGGTTAGAAGAAACTCTTTCAGGAATTGTGATCTTTGACAGCGTCATTGGATTCACACACTTTTTTCTAGATGTTTCTTATTCTATAATCGAAATATTGACTCAACGTCATTTCTTTATAGCTTTTAATTTATTAATTAAAATTTTATCACGCCTTCTAATTAAAATTCCAATTTATTTATATATGAGATGAAACAAGTAAACAAAAGGAGCGAGCATTAAGGCCAAAAAGCCCGAAGACAGGGGAAAGAGAGAGAGGGACCAATTTTTATATTTGGCCATAGTGCCTGTCACCGTCACTTCTTCAATTTCTAACCTATTTGTTATGGTTCTCGCAAATCTTATATTATATATCTTGAGATGTGATATATATATATATATAGGTGTGTGTAATGTGGGTTGAAATGTCCACGTGGTAATGTTGATGCATCGACCTGAAACTTGGATCAGAATTACATGTGATCCGATTCACATATCACTAGGACATGCATCCATCCACTATATATGTCATTCCCATTCGTTATAATGTATATCATGTAAACAATTATAGATGAAAATGATAAAAGGCATATATATATATATATATGAAAAATAAAGATTGAAGTTAGGAGTGTCAAAAGAAGTGATGATGAGGGGAGACATGGAGTTGGTTAGAATGAGGAGACAGAATCTGAAGGAAATCCACTTAGAACTGTTGAACTGCATGTCTGATCCCGACATGGTGGATCGCTTTTAATGACCATTCAATCCTTCAATCGTGGATCGCTTTGAATGACCACTCAATCCCTCAATCGTGGATCGCTTTGAATGACCACTCAATCTTCAATCGTGGATCGCTTTTTTCACCCATCCTTCTGTTTGTGCTTCCTACTTCACAATGTGTTTTCCATTTTCGTCCAACGGTTGAGTCTTGAACGCTTGGCGCGTTGTTTTACAACTCCGTGTAGTTCAATATCAATCCAATAATTTTTATATACTAGGTATTTGTATTAGTGTTTTCATATAAATTTTCAAATACATTTTACAATAGTAATAATGATTTTTGTTAATGTATTTTGAAATGAGATGAGTGATGGTTGGTAAATACATTCTATAGTTACATTAATTCGAACATATTTACATTAATTCAAACATATTTATATGTGAAGTTTTTAGGAGTATCAACAAAAGATAAGTTCATTTTGTCTTTATAATTATCGAATCGAATTATTTTATTTTAACTATCTTTTACTAATTATATATATGTATAACCATCTAAGATTATTTGGATTTCGTATAATAAAATATAGAGAATAAATTATAGATTGGATTTTAAATTAAAACACAAAGGTGGATATAAGTCTTAGAAGAAAGTAAATACAGGAACCGCATGATGTGGTAAGGATGAGCACATTTTAAAATGAAGATATAATACAAATATATATATATATATATATTAAAATGATAAAGAGAAAAGTGGAATGTGAAAGGGACAATATGGAACCCACTAGATCATTCAGAGAGCATGGTAACTGTAGGGAGGGACTTTGATGTGTATGGTATGGTCATGCCACGTTGCCCACCAACCATAGATGTACACGTGCATATATTCAGACATGATCATGATGATGATAATGATCATGATGATGATAATGATCATGGAAAGAAAATTGTCCACCAACCATAAATGTACACGTACATGCATATGCATTCATGCATGATGATGATGATGACCATGGGAAGCAAATCTTTGGAAGAGAATCGAGAGAAAATTGGCATGTCGCTGCCGCCACACCACCATAACCCAACTACTCAAGATACGGTAAGTGCCACTATTATTTTCAAAAAAAAAAACAAGTACTTTATTATCAAGAAATTAAAAAGGGCATCTTTGCTGACGTCACGTGTATCTCTCCAGATTTTGGCGGGTCCCATTTGTGTTTATCTCGACGATATTGTGTGTAGGAACGGAAGATTATTGATTTGGAGATTTTTTTCTATCTAATCTTAAAAAATAATTTATGTAGTGAAACATTTATTTTTATTTTCAAAAATAAATATTATTTTTTATTGCCTGATTGGTATGTTTCTGACTGGATTCTCTTTTTCTTTTTTTTATATAATCATATATATATATGAATTATTTGTGGAATGCAAGTGGGGATGGTAGTATATAAGCAAAGGCCACACCTCTTATCTAATCCTCATATATTATTAATTTATACATTTTCTCAAATTTCGTCGCATTGGTTATCTTCTGAATAAATACGTCTTTATCTATTGCTTCATCCGTAATTCAAAGCTAGCCATTGCGAGATGTGGTGGAAGTTATAGTAACACACACCTTTGTTAGAGGAAGCTAAGCCCTTTATTTCTCTTCTTCGTCCAAACTCAACAACGAGAGTTAAGAAGCAAAAAACGTAACGATCCAAAAAAAGAAACGGATTTTATTAGAGAGAGAGAGAGAGAGAGAGAGAGAGAGGAAAAAGTGGGAAACTTTGCATCTGGGTTTGTCGATTTGTGATTGGATCTGAAGCTTTTTATTGAAATGGGAATGTCAGCAGAATCGCAGTTCCATGTATTGGCCGTTGATGACAGTCATTTTGATCGTAAGCTGATTGAGAGGCTGCTGCAGAAGTCTTCGTACCAAGGTAAAGTGGGAATTTTCTCGGCCAGGAAAACTGGGAAAGGAAAGAAAAAAAGAAATGGAGGAAGTTAAGAAGGTCTAAGGTTTTGTTCATATTTGCAGTCACGACTGTTGATTCAGGCTCTAAGGCTCTTGAATTTCTGGGTTTGAGAGAAGATGGAGACAACAATGACCCCAACACGGCCTCTACATCTCCAAATCATCATCAGGTTTCTTTATTTTCTTGCTTGATTTCGCTAAGATCGTTTTTTTGTTCATCCTTCTCTGCTTAAAATTTCCATCTTTTAATTAATTTTCTTGCTCCGACAGGAAGTGGAAGTGAATCTCATTATTACAGACTATTGTATGCCTGGCATGACAGGCTACGATCTGCTCAAGAAAATCAAGGTATTTGTTCCTTCTTCTTTCACTTGATGTGATTCCATCGGTTAAAGTATTTCTCGGCATTTTCTTGGTTGGGTAGTTTTTCGTTTTCCATCGATGGAAAATTGCTTTCCAGAGAATAGAGAAATTGTTCCTATTTCTGTTCATCTTCATACCCATCATGTCAAATTTTTTTTCTGTTAATTTGCCAGCGTGCGTATTTAATCATATATACAATTACGAATAAACTTCTGAGAAATTTACAGGAAAATTTCTGAATCTGCAGGAATCATCGGCTTTAAAAAACATACCAGTAGTAATAATGTCATCGGAGAATGTCCCTTCACGAATCTCCAGGTAAACGCACGAAATTTTCGTTATTATTCGAGTGTTTATGTATAAAAGGAAAGAAATTTTATCCTTATGGAGATGCATTGTCAATTGGGTGTTACTAGTTTGTTGCTCTGAACTAGAAAGTTCAAATCTTTTGGTCAATTTTAGAATCAAATGGAGACTGGAAACTGTAAAATTTTGAATCTTTATTATCATTGACCCCGGAAATAGACAGAAATTTGAGTTTGATTATGAATATTGAAATGGGTATTTATGATAGATGTCTGGAAGAAGGAGCTGAAGAGTTTTTCTTGAAACCGGTGAGATTGGCAGATCTTAACAAGCTGAAAACCCATATGATGAAAACCAAATTGAAAAACCGTAAACAGGAGGAGATTGAGAGTCATCAACAAGAAGAAAATCCTGCAAAATCCGAAACTGAACCTGAAGCTCCACCTCGCCTGCAAGAACAGCAGCAGGAGCAACAGATGAATAATAATAATAACAAGAGGAAGGCAATGGAAGATGGGCTAAATCCAGCAGATCGAACACGTCCTAGATTCAATGGTATTACAACAGCTGTCTGATTTTCAGGTGTCTTGGTTTTCAGAGGTTTTGTAGATTGTTTTAGGGTTGCTGGTAAAGGAGCGTTGAGTCAGATGGATCTGGTGTCAGTGTAAAGGAAAAGAAAAAAAAAAGACCGGATGTGAATTACAATTTTGTTTTGTTTTCAATCAAAATGACCTACTGATTGTCTGATTATTCACTGTTCTTGGTTGGGTTTTAAGAAAACTTAGGTGAGAGAAGTCCGAAGTTACGATCTGGAACAAAGCTATTATCTTGTCTATATGTTAAGATGATGAAATAATCTGTAGATTTATAGTAAGTATAAGCATTATGAAATCATAACGCAAAACTGAGCGTCTATGAGTTACAACATCAAATTCTAAACGCAGAGACAAATATCTCATCAGCTGCAACATCAAGTTCTTCAATGGCTTCTAACACAGAAGCAAGTTGCCAAACCAATGTGATGAACTAACAATATTATATGGTTCTCAAAACGAAAAGAATAATGGAAAAGAAAGTTACAGGGGACCGGTTTTAAAGGCGAAATCAAGATCAGAGATGAGATCGTCGGCGTTTTCAATGCCCGCAGAGATACGTACAAGATCTTCTGTTAATCCCCTGGCCTCACGCACAGCCGCAGGTATGCTTGCGTGGGACATGAAACACGGCATACTTATGAGAGACTTGACGCTCCCTTCAAGATCACAAACACCACAACAAAAAGCTTAACACAGTCTGGATTCTGATTTGCAGAGTCAAAAGGTCAGTATGACTCACCAAAACTGACTGCTATGCTGAAGTACTTGGTGGTTTCTACTATATGCTTTGACAGCGCAACTGAACCCGTCAAAAAACTGAAAACTGATCCTGCACCCTTTGCCTGCCGTTTGATGAAAAGCATCTATAATTGCTCCGTAATTTCTCTTCTTTCAATAGTTTCAAACAGTTCTTTCCTTAGATTCAAACCTGAGAAAAATGAAGATCATGGCCCGGATGATCTGGTAGACCAGCATAGTACACTTTCTTCACTCTAGGATGCGAAGCTAAGTACTCAGCTATCTTACGTGCGTTCTCCTGAAGATTAAAACAAACGAGACGGATATATCAAATCAACCCCACAAAAGCTTAGATTCATGCTAACAAGCCCTTAAGGGTAAAGTCCAAACCTGTTGCTTTTCTATACGTAAAGCCATCGTCTTGATTCCTCGTAAGCAAAGCCAGCAGTCAAAAGGAGCTAATCCAGAACCTTCTGCATTTTGGAGGAAATACAAGTCCTTGGCAAGTCTGGTAAATTTGAGCATCATCAATTATCTTGTATATCAGAACATACCAGAGATAACTTGAATTTCATACATAAAAAGCACAAAAATGAATAGGGTAGAGGCAACAAACTTTTCGCCTTTTACAGCAAGCACACCCGCCATCACATCGCTGTGGCCGGCTATGAATTTGGTAGCTGAGTGCATAACAATGTCTGGAAAGAATGATAGACAAGCAAAACATGAGAGAGTTAAGTCGACACTAATTTAATGCATTTACCACCACACGTGTTCTACTCACCTGCTCCAAATTCTAATGGGTGAGATAGGACGGGTGACATAATGCTGTTGTCCACCAACACAAGAGCACCATGAGCATGAGCCATTTCAGCTATTTTCTAGAAAGATGACAAAAATGAAATCGAATTAAGAATCATCAGCGGGTGAAAGTGAAGCTTCAGGCTTAGAAAGGTTGGAGAATTACTCTTATATCACAAATTTGTTGTCTGGGGTTCGTTGGACTCTCAAGCCATACAAGCTTTGTTCGGGGACCAATAGCAGCAGCCACTTCATCTAAGTCGCAGGTGTTTACTCGTCTGCAATTTATCGAAGAGGATATCAGAATTTCAATAGACCAAATATAAAGATTGATCAATAGGTAATAATACTATACTAACTTGACCACGACACCAGATCTTGGAACTACTTGGGACAATAATCTGTCTGAACCACCATATACATCATCTCCCGCAACAATGTCTTCACCTGAGGAGACACTTACTGAGGAATAAGCAGAGAAGTCAACAGAACTATGAAAAAAAAATCAATAAATTTACCAGTTTCAACAAGGTGTGTAACAGCAGATAAAGCAGCCATCCCACTAGTAAAGCAAAATGCTCGATCCGCCTTGTCAAGCTTCGCCAGGAGACTGACAAACCAGAAAGTAAAAGATTCACCACTTGTACTCAGAAAGAAATACATATCAGTCCAAGGAACAAGCAGATAGTCTTATACCTTTCTAATGCATCCCTTGTAGGATTCCCACTTCTTGTATAATCATAAGGCCCATTCTCTATAGCCGAAGGCTGCAAAACAAGTCATGCATGATGAAATCGACATGCCATAGCTAAGAAACTGAAAGAAGAGACAAACTTTAGACAAAATCATATGGAAATTTCATTCAAATTCGGTGCTGCGCACCTCTGACCTGCTTAAAAGTAGCCGTCTGGTAGAGAGGTGTACTCATAGCATCAAACGGATCAAACTTATTCTCCAAGTTCACGAGCAATGTAGAAACACTAGGTTCCTTAATTTCGAGCCCTAGAACACAAATCAACACGTCGAGCTGTATATGATCACTGAAACGACTCCACGAATTATTCATCAAAGAAACCAGACTCTACGAACCGGCCACGCATTCCGGAATTTGCCCATCGACCCTTTTCTCCATAACGCAATTCAACTTAAACCAGTTCCGATTCGACAATCGTTTCTCCCAAGATTCAACATGTACAACTGCAGCATTGGTCGGAGGGTTCTTACTGAAAAAACCCTTCGGACAAACACCAGAGAATCAAAAATTAAAAGAAAGGAAGAGATTATATTCAAGAAACCATTAGAAACCGGTAAAAAAGGTCATGTTCTATCTTCCGTAGACAAAAATCGAAGAAAATGGAGAGGAAAAGGGGACGAGCAGGTGGAGGGAGCTTACGCGGCCATGGAGATCAACGAATGAAGAAGCGAGAGAGGAGCGAAGTGACATAAAAGACGCCATTTCCGGGGAGCTACAGTTACTGAGGTTTTTCTCTTCGCCGATCGATTTTTCTCCTCAATGGGTCACGAAGCAAGAATGTCGGCGACAAGAAAATCAGCATTTATTCATTACAAAAAAAATGAAAATTCATATTAAGAAAAAAGATAAATATTAAACTGTTTTCAGAAAAAGAGGAAAAATAATGGCTTAGGGTTTAACGCCGTGAACTTGGACGGCTTCGCATCACATGTTCATCTATCCCCACACCCCCACAAAATTTTAAGTACCACATTTTTTATTTATATAAATATTGTATCTAGAAAATATGTATGAATTATAGATAATCCAAACCACAATGCAATAATTAAAAAAAAAAACTAAATCCTCGTGACGTAGAA
Organism: Gynandropsis gynandra; assembly: GCA_036759665.1. Classification (NCBI taxonomy): domain Eukaryota; kingdom Viridiplantae; phylum Streptophyta; class Magnoliopsida; order Brassicales; family Cleomaceae; genus Gynandropsis; species Gynandropsis gynandra. The sequence continues at coordinate 28,256,585 of CM071861.1, read as the reverse complement.
AAAGTAGTGCTAATTGGTAATCACAAGATAAACTAATAAGAACTAGAAGCATTGCATATTCACACATAAAAAAGACCAATATTCCTTCTACTCTTTTGCCCAATCCTTGTCCTTTGCAAGTAAAAATTTATTCACGTTCTGGTCTTGAGATTTCTACGGCTCCTCGTTGACATTGCCCTACTGTTTCCACTCTTCAGATTGCTTCTGTTGGCCCTGGACTTGGCTTCACCTACAAATATCACAAGTTTTTACTTAAATACCCCAATCCAAACCCGCAAATATTCTAATCTTCGTTACGAATTCGAATTCGGATATCGGGTTATAAAGTTCTACAACCGCTGCGAATTGGAGTATGAGAAAGAAAAGCAATCATGCCCTGGCAGACCAGCTCCGACAACGTACCGTATACATTGTTTTTCACTGAACGAGGATCGGTGGTCAACACTGCCTCTTCTTCCTCGGATGAACACGAATGATCGGCAGGAGATCCATCCACGACTTCACTCTCTGACGCATCTGCCAATGACACTGAAAGGTTTAGAGACTTAAGATCAAATGCTTATGATAGTATTGTTTCTATTGCATTCTGATGGGTTTAAGGGACCTGTCTTCTTTAACCATTTGTCGGAGTGATTTACTAACCTTCACCTTCATCATATTCCGGAATTTCTTCTTTCACTTTGCCTAAGACTTCGATGTGTTCTGCCTTACTGCTTTTCTCTCGGTGTATCTGAGCGTTTCGTGCAGTTTCTTCTTGCTCTTTCTTTTCCTCATGGAACTTGTTGAGCTTCTCTTCAAACTCATCTATGCAAGCTTTAAGTTCGGGTTTTGCAAACTTTTTGGCCTGTTCAGGTCAAAGTCAGATAGAAAAACTCGAATATAAGTTGGAATACATACATGAATAAAATGTTTAACGGTGAGAAGAGAAGGATCAAACCTTGTTAATTATGCTTCTAAAGTTCCCCATCACTGAATCTTCTGCTAAGGCAAGCTCATAAGTCTTGAATGACTCGATGAGCTTTTTTATTCCCTTTTCCGTGAATGTTAGCAGCGAAAGACAGTACGAGATGTATTCCCACTGCTTTGTATCTGTAAATGGGGATGTGATTTCAGAGTTAAATGCTTATAGCAAATATGTATGACATCTCTAATTGTTACGAGCCTACCTGTGACTCCGCAGAACCTATTGCAAAGCTTTTCAACCAAAGACTCCATCTGTTTATCCTGAAAATCGTTGATAATACATGACAAATGGATGAGCAATCAGACAAAGCGTACATTAATAAACTTTAATTATGAAGAAATCTATACCTTCTTAATGGAACCAATTAAGAACTGCATAATGTTACAGAAGGACTCCCTCTCCAAATTCCGGTTGGAGAGCTTCCCGAGTATATCGGGAAGTAGATTATATATGGGGTTGGAGCCTGTGCTTGTTCAGAACAAAAGATGTTCAAAATCCATTTGATGAAAAAAGAGGAAGTGACTCTCTGCCATTTAAGTTAGGTGTTGCTACTGACCTTTCTTTGACAACTCATGAAAAAACAATTTAGCAAGACTGGAGATCCTGTCGTCGTCATCCTCTATGCATATAGCCATTTCGTTAATATAGCCCTTCACCTGAGATCACGATATCGTTAATAAAGAAGCATCACAGAAATATTAGAGATATTGAGAGAGGGAGAACACATACCTTCATCATATCATTTAAAATAAGATGTGAAAGGACCAGAACTGCATTCTTCCTGACAGAAACTGAAGTGTCACGTAATCTTCCATACATATTTTCCGTCCAAGGCTCTAAAAGATTTGGAAAACGAACTGCCAAGTCTCCGAGGGAAAGTGTGCAATTTGACCGAACAACCTCGGATGGTGCATTTTCAACAACTGTGAAGAGAAGCTGGAGGTTGGACTCACTGAAAGACATTGAGAGGGTAAATCTTCAGTTGATGTCTGTGTAAAGTTAAAATCAACAGGATGAGAAGACATGCAAGGAAAGATTCGTGAGGCTTACCAGAAGCTTGAGTCAATAATCATAAACCTGCATAATGCAAGCATTGCAGAAGCTTGAAGTTCTGGATGCTGAAAGAACAAGAACCAAATTACTCTGCTTATCTTAATTTGACACAACGTTTGTGAGAGCAGCAGAAGCGGAAGGAAACACACCAACTAAGACTGAGGTAAACCTATTATCATACCTTTTGTAGCAGAGAAAAGCATCTACAAAGCTTTGAGAGGAAAGTTGCAGCATCCCCAATTAGATTCTTCTCACCGGAACCACCAGAAACTATTTCTCTCTCTGTTCTTTCAGCAAGTGTATCAAGCAGTGCATCTTCAGAGGCAGCAAGTCCTAGCTCAGCATTTATACTATTGTTCTGTAAAACAGAGACAATATTGCATGAGATGGCACTGGAAAAGCAAACATAACGATGACTTCAGCAGCTCAATTCGAAACTAAAATTTGTACCTCTTGTGCAGGCACTAGGCTGTCATCTGCATTCTGATTATCAGAAGCTACCTTTTCCTTTCTGGCCTTCTGTTTCCTGATCTTCTGGATGCAGGATTCTATGTAGACCAATTGGTTCATGGCAATGTGACTTAAGACAAACAAGAATCTACTAAGATTTGCAGCTTGAACTGTTGTCAGAAAATCAAAGTTGTTACTCTCAACATCATTCAGCATTTCGTCTCGTCCGACTTCGTCAAATACAGCACTCAGGGACTTTTTAGCAATATCAGATGCCAGAGTTTCTGGAGTTGGGTGAATCATATAGATGGCACTTATGGCTTTATCTGCAGCAGCATACCATATGTTTTCTGGAAGCCAGTTTCCAGTTATCAAGTTTACAAGAATACCAAACACTCGGCTGCCACTGCTGAGTAACAACTTCTTTTGGTCCTCTACGGAAAGGCGCTGAATAGCAGTGCACGCTGTTCTAGCAAGTAAAGGATCCACTTTGGCCCAACGACCAAATCCAATATCAATTATGTCCTGTATGTGAGATCCAAGAATCCCAGTGGATGATTTTGCTGCCATGCAGAGAATAGACAAAGCCCCGCGACTTTGCTCCGCTGTTGTCCCATTAATGTTGAAGCAAAAGAAGTCCCAAAGGGCTGAAATCTACATGAAAGATTCCAGAAGTCTTTTTAGCTCTTTACATTCTATCCAAAAAGAATGTTCAACTCAATAGAATCAGAATATAAAGCCACTATTCTTTCCAGAAGCAATCAACTAATTTTGCTTTTATTCAAACAATTAGCGCTAAACACCTAAAGAGTACATAAACTGCATAACCCTCAAAGAATACTGATCTACTAAAATTAGAGTAGGAACTTACCGTGTTGCTAGATATGTCACCTTTTGACACTAAGGCACTAACAATGTATTCCAGCGCAGCTAGATCCCCTATATTCGAATCTGTGGCGAGATTCAGCAGCTGTTTTGCCGTTTCAACTGGACTTTTCCTTATATAAATTGAAATGAAGGCATTCTCCACTGCCTCATAAATTGCCTTGTCCTGAGAAAAAGCCTGTTGCGGGGAGGGAGAACAGCATTTGTTATGCACAATATATCGAGGATTCCTTACTCCATAATGCAAAAGCAACATATACTCATGATAATAATAAACCATACCAGAGGCAGCATTTTCCGGAGAGAGGCTTCTGCACCATCAATCTGAAACTGCTTACACCTCATCAACAAGAGGATAGTATTCTCAACGTCACTGGCAGAAGATGATGCCATTAATTGAACTAGTATTGGCATAGTAGCTGACATACACTTTGAAAACCTCAACCCAGCCTCGAGGGAAGCAACCAAGGCCCTGGTCTGCTCCAGGTTTCCAACATCTGGAACAGAACCACCATTCTCCCTAGTTGTGTCCCCATTGTCTTCTTGACAGCTATCTGGTAAGCTATCTTGATGCATCTTATTGGTCTCTTCAGGTAGCAAGTCATCCACCTCACCATCCCCACTGCAAGAATCACCATCTGATGGTACATCTTTTGAAGTCTGCTTGGTGGAAAGGCTTGGTTCAAGCTCATTCATTTTTCGCTTATACTGCTCTAAGGTTGCTTCAAATGAAGCTATCCGAAGCTGTGGGCCAAAGGGGTTATGTTGCAACATCGTGATGAGTAAGTTCAAAGCATGTTTTCTAACAATCGCACTCTTATCTTCCAATCTTCCAGCAGAAATTGATGCAACTTCATTCCAAAGGCCAATTGAAACAGAATGTTCTTCACATAGTTCAGCCCAAACCTGAAGAACCCGACTTCTGGTATAAGCTGAAACATCTCTACACCGTTCCAGCAAAATTTCCAACATGGCTTGCTTAGTTCGAAGACGAAGGGACTTAGAACTCACATCACCCTCTGTGTCATTAAATGCTTTTGCAACTAATTTTCCAAGAACTCCAACCAATGCATTTCTTATCTTGTATGATTCACTACCAAAATGGGGTATCAAAACTCCGACATTGGTTGACATTAGTTTTGGCAAACGATCAGCAAGCTCAACCAAGAAACGCCCAACATTTTCAGCTCCAACTGTATCTTTCATGAAAGCTTTTGGGTCTGTCCTTCCAATCTCTCTTACGAGCGAAACAGCCAAGGTACCATCAGAATACTTACTTTCAGCTCTAGCAACCGCATCAGCAATGTGTATCACAGCAAAATCATATTTGTGAATTAAGTGCATAACCGAGGCGCATGATTGCACAGTGTAATGGTATTTTGTAGCACACGCCCCTATGATACGGCACAAAGCATCTTTGGCCTCAGTGTCTTTCAGGACATTAGCATTCTCAAAAAGAGAGAATGAGTTTCTACGACAATGAAAGAAGATTAACCATTACAAGATTGAATGATCACAAAGTAGGCAAAATGCAATCAGATTCATGAGGTCACAGCTTACTTGACAATGAAAGCAAGGTAGTTTTCATCTAGTTCCAGTGATCCAAAGAGCAACGACAGGTTGATCTCAAGCGAATTTGCAATCAAATTGAGTATCCTACCCCTCTGAGGTTCCCAATTCCATGACTGAATGGTTTGTTTTTTTCTCCCACGTGCTGTGACCTGATAGCCAATAATATATGACTTTAATAAATGGAAATAAATAAAGAGACATCTATAAGCTGTGCAACGGACAGGAAGCTGTAATTTGAGAAAGGACCTTTGTGCTGTCGATTGAGCTGCTGTATGATTCTTCAACCATAACAATGGTGAGTAGAAAGAAAGTATAAATCTTCAAAGCATTACGGTGCGAGTTGATCCTATCGAGGATTGGAGCGTCATCATCCTGATCTTGGAAAGCTCGAGAGATGGAATCAACATTAGGAAGAAGAACACTTAGGTTGGACCGAAGACTTTCCACAATATTACACTTGCAAGCTGGAGAAAGAGTAGAAAAACCCTGGACCAAGGAGTACACTCGATCAAAAATATCTTGATCTTCAACACAGAAGAGCTCTCTATCAGAGAGATCAAAGGAAACACCTGTTACACGAGAAGAGGAAATCAGTGACATATTACATCATTGATTAAGACACAGTAGTGATTAACAGCTAATTTGACAATGAAAACTTCTGTTAATTAATTTCACAGTCTCTCTTTTCCAATGTTCACCAATGCAGTATACAGCTCAAGCAATGACGATTCAGTTTTCAGAGGCAGTAAATTTCGATTTCGTTCATCAATTTGCTTCCCCGTCGTATGCAAAAACCTAAAAAGTGTGCAACTAATCCAAGGAGATAAGCTTCATTATTAGACATCGTAATGAAGATTCGTGAAGCTTACACCACCATGAGACAAAACCACTCATGCACCTGGGCTTCCATATATTTCTGGCAGCCATAGGACAATTTCTCTCCATCTTCACTCATCAATTTCACAGAATTCGATTTCATTTAAAAACAGAAATGCCCACTACCTAAATGCAAAATTCAGCGTTTTCCTCTCGCGCTCCAGGTATACAATTCGAATCTCGCCCAGAATGAACTTGTGAAGTAGTTCAACGTATTGCATTTTGCAGCCAATTTCCCCAGAACCAGACAGAAAATTAAGATAGTTGATACATACATAGACTCAAGAGATGATGAAAGAAAGACAAGACGACTTCACCTTTGACGAACTCCTCGACTTCGGAGGCGCGAAGAGAGGCCAAATCAATGGTGTTCTGCACGAAGAGACGATTGTCTTCCGGATCTTCTTCCAAATCTCCCATATTTTGGGGAAAAACAAAGGGAGGAGCCATTTGAGGATCTGATTGAGGATTCTCACAGAAGAGAGAGAGAGAGAGAGAGAGAGACTCCGTCGTTGTCTCTTGTCGTTGGATTTGCAGGACGAATTTCAAACGAAATGAAAAAAGGAGCGGAGCGGGAAAGATCTCACGACCAAAATATATCGGCTCGGGTTAGGATTCCGGATCCGGGTCACATCCCCAACCCGCATAAATTAAAACCTTAATCATCAGTTAACTTTGTTACTTTTTTTAAAAAATGAAACTTCATGTGAATATATTATAAATAATTTTTTAAAAATGTAAATTTTATTTTAAATAAATGACAAAGAGTATTGAGTTAGTAAATATGTTAATGCATATAACTTCGATATTATATCTTTAAAAATACATTTCATAGTTAAAGAAATTAATTGATCATTAATTTTTCAAATAAACTCAAATATCAATGTATATAAATAGATATAGAATTTATGTATTTATTTTTTAATAAATTATTAATTAATTATATAATATCAATATATAGATATACATAGGGCTAGACAAATAGCGAATATCCGTAAATATACGACTATTCGTATTGGTATTCGTCGAATATTCGATTTTACTATTTGTATTCGTATTCGTCAATTCGGATATTCGTAAATGCGAATATCCACAAATATTCGGATATTCGTCGAATATTCCTATCCGTATCCAAATCAATTTTTAAAATAATTAATAAAAAAATCTTATAAAAATTTGATAATTATCAAAATATGATTCATAAGTAGTCTTCAAATTGCACAAGTACACAAAAGAACATAATATAAATAAACGAAACACTAATCACATCAATCTCTCAATCATCTAAATTTAATTTTGTCGATGACTCAACTAGCATCGTCAATTCATCTAGACTAAAAGAAATAACAAATTATTATATCATCATATTAAATATCAAATACATTAAAATAAAACTAGAATAAAAGTTATATACTTACGAAGTTCTATTTTTTCGATATCTTGCAATATGTTCATAACATTATCCATTCCACCTAGATTACAAATTCAATCTTGAGTGCAAATTAAAGCTTCAACCATATTAGCAGTGATGCAACTACGATACGAACTAATCACATGACCTCCCGTACTAAAAGCCGACTCTGAAGCAATTGTAGATACCGGAATAGCCAAAAGATCTTTTGCCATCAAAGAAAGAGTTTTATACTTAGAACTCGTAGTTTTCCACCAATATAAAATATCTAAATCACCAACATCTTCTTCACATTCTTCTGAAAAATATTTTTCTAATTCTTATTTCACAATCCCTACTCCTTGATTTTTACGTTTCAAATAATCTTGATTGAAGCAACCAATAAAAAGTTTGTAAATTACATTTGTAGTCCTTCAAATTTTAAGTATAGTAACTATTTGTTTATATATTTTATATTTGGTCTTAAAATAAAAGTAATAATGTTTTTATTTTTAATTTGATCCTTAAAACTAATTTTATTATATATATATATCTGTATATTAAATAAATTATTTATTTAATATTTACAGATACGAATAATTGAATATACTATTTGTATTTGTATTTGTCGAATATCTAATTTTTTTATATTTGTATTTGTATTTGTTACTTCGGATATTTGCATTTTCGGATCGAATATAGTTCGAATACGAATCGGATACGGTTTGACTCATGGAAGTACAAGTTACTCTTTCACTTTGGTTTTATTTTATAAAGTGTAAACGTATATGGAGTTAATTTAAAAACATTAAATTATGCATGAATTATTTTAATATTTTTATACGTTATTTTCAAAATGATACAAATTATTATAATTGTAACACCCCCGTCCCGGAATAATCTCGGGACTAGGAGTGTCCACCATCACCTCCAAGAGGTGGCTACACGTGTCATCGCTCAAACACATTTATAAAATAAATATAAATGATTTATTTCGAAATAAGAGTGATCCGGACCAAATAGCAAAACAATATGTAAATATCATAGTCACGATAAATAAAATAAATACAAAATGCAAAATAAAACTCATCAAGACCTCGTGCACGCCTCTCCCATCATTCCGCTGTGAACCTTCATGTTGCTGCTCAACCTCGTTACTTTTTCTCCTCGCCATATCATGTCCATCCACGACAGCCCAAAAATTGGGTGAGTACGACATACGCACTCAGTGAGATCAATACGTGTACGTACTCTGTGCCACGTATTCTCCCGCTCGAACTGAATATCATAAAATAATGATATATCCAAAGTCTAAACTAAAGATATACAGATAACTCTACCCAACCCGACTGAGTATCTAAAGTCTAAGACTCGTACCAAACTGGATCATAACGCACAGAATCCACATGACTCTAGCTCGGGCATATGCTCACAAAGTCCAAAAGACCCTAGCATACTAAAAATCTCGCAAGGTCACAACGTACCCCAGCTATTAGTACACTACACTGAAAATCTCGCAAGGTCACAATGTACCCCAGCTATCAGTACACACTGAAAATCTCGCAAGGTCACAACGTACCCCAGCTATCAGTACACCACACTAAAAATCTCGCAAGTTCACAACGTACCCCAGCTATCAGTATCATACAGCGCTCCGTCGCTCGAAAGGTTACCACAACCCCAACACGGTATGACACCGGCGCAGATCCAAGTGTCGCAATACTAACGTCATCGACCCGATACCCCTCACGTGACAACTCTGACCAACGCGCTCGCACACGCCTTCTTCCGAAGGTTCAAGTGTGAAACCACCTGATCGAGCACACTAACAAGATATTCACTCGCTTTAAACACCGAACCCAAATATCGATGTTCTCCGACCCCAACACTTGGTCGCACGTCAGTTCTCTAGATCATCTCGTCACTTATAATCACCTTAGCTTCCCGACGATTCTGGCTAATATGGCTAGCAACCACAACGATCAATTTTACCTATTATAGATCCATTCAATTCCATAAATTTTCATAATATAAATATTCGAATTAAGTGAATAATCACAACGAATCATTTAGAGATTTACCAAAAATCGCGATTAGAATCCACCCACGAAGAACGCGATGAAAATTGAAGATTTTTCTCCAATCTATTTCTTCTTCCTCCTATTTTTTTTTCTTTTCTCTTCTCCCCTTTCTCTTCCTCTCGGCAATTCTCTCTCTCTCTCTTTCACAATATTACGGCGGCACTCCTTTCCTTTCTTTCTTTAATTTTAAACCCTAATATTTTTTATTAATATATATATATATACAGAGGTAAGTCGGTGATACCGACTTACCCTGTATTTACGGGGATTACAATAATTATTTTACAATTAATTTATAAATATATTTCATATGTATATATCAATTATTATGTATATGTTTACGATTTTATTTAAAAATTATTTTTATAAGTATGTATTGTTTGAAATAATTTTATAGTTTATATATAAAACTAAAAAATAAATTAATATATGGATAAGTTTGATATTTTACAAGTAAAATTAAATTATGATTATATATATATATATACTAGTATTGAACTTGAGCTATGCGCAGAATAATTTCTAACATTTGTATTATTTATAAAACGGAAATCTAATTATTTAAAAAAATAAATGATATATATTATTTGATGAGCTATTACAAATTATGAAATATTTCTTTAAAAACAACGTTCATTATTTTTTGATTTGCTGGTTGTTTTCATCAACAATCAATATTTTTAATTCGTTTCTATTGTTTACTCTTGATAGAGCGACATATAATTGGTCGTGAGTAAACACTAGACGGGGAAAATATATACCAACTCTGTTTAGGTTTTGTTCCTGACTTTTGTTGATAGTCATAGCAAAGCATGGAATGATCGGAAATTGTTTACATTTAAATCGAATAGATAGTAAAGTATTTGTCGGTATTAAGGATAATCTTGGAATAAATGCTTTCTCGCCTGCATTGTTACCGTAATTATTTTACCCTCAATAATATTTTTTCCTAGTTGAGTGATTTGTAGACGTGGTCCGTTACAGAAACCAAGTGTTTGATCAATATTTCGCATTAACATAACATGAATTCCAAGTTTCAGTTGTAAGATATGATTCGATATTCCAGGACATCTAATTGCGTTAAGAATTTTTGTATCATATAGTTCATTATTGTTGGCAGAATTGTTTGAAGGGGAGAGTGTATCAGAACTTAGATACTCTACATAATTGTCAGACATTATATTTAACAATGTATTGTTAATTTCATTGACGGTTTCGTTCGTTGGACACAATATTGCTCTTTCTTGGAAAAATGATATATCTTGGTAACATTATGATATGCTATCGTATACATGGTGTATGAGACATTGGATATGGTTAATATTTTGCATAATTAATAAATCAGAAGGGTTATCTATATACCATTCACCATCATTAGGTTCTGATAGTAATCCATCGCCTAATTTCAAAACCCAATCTGAAAACGTTTCTGCCGTTTTGTTATCATTATTAACATTTATGCACAACCGCATATTTTTGGTTAGTTTAAGAATACAACAATATTTCCATATATAAGAGGAATTTAGCGATGCTTGCACAATATCATGTATGTTTCCTTCAGTAATAACTGGTAAAATTTGTCGGAAATCACCACCAAATACTACAGTTTTTCCACCGAAAGATTTTTCACATAAATTATTATTGGTAGATCCCATTATGTCTTTTAAAGATTTGATCAAGAGCTTCAAAACAATGTTTATGTATCATTGGAGCTTCATCCCAAATAATAAGTTTTTTTTAATTAATTCTGCTAAGTCACTACCTAATATTATTGAACAAATAGAGTCTTCATTAACATCTATTGGTATTGCAAATCTAGAGTGCGTAGTACGTCCATCCTGTAATAACAATTATGCAATTCCACTTGATGCTACATTAAGTACGATATCTCCTTTTGATCGCACATATGTGGATAATGTTTTCCATATACATGTTTTTCCAGTCCCACCATACCCGTATACAAAAAAAAGTTTGACCAATTGGTTAATAAACATATTCCATAATAGTGAGGAAGATGTTTCATTGTTCATCAGTTAATTGTGTTTCTAACCGTATGTATTCTTGTTTTATCTTATGTAAATTATACGTTGTTTCTTCATAAATTAATTTGTTTAATAATTGATTATTTTCGATATTTTTAGGAAATGGCATGGGAGGAAAATGTTTTAGTGATCTACCATGTTTCTGTAGTAGATGTTCAACTTCTGTAAGAGTAAGCTCTTCAAGTTGCTATGTAGTCATATTAAGTTCTGAAAATAAACAATTTTATCATTCAATGAGTTAAATAAATAATACAAATATTTGGAAAGATTTTACTTGGAAGTTATAAGTTTTTTCTTTGGTTATACAAAATATCGTGTGCAAGATATGGCCAGACTGCAGACCAGACATTTTGTGGGGTTGACATGCATTCGCACGTTAATAACATCACAAATAATACTCGTAGATACGAAGGAGATGCCCAGTTCTTTGTCTCATTTATAGCATTTATATATTCGTTGTCATCATCCAATAAACCCATTGCTCGACATGTGTCTTTAAATGTTGCATATGTCATGCCACCAATAGTACGTAAGCATTCAAATGAAGTAGGTCCTTTGAGTTTGTTGAGGAGCACAGCAGTTGGGGGCACATGGCGTAAACGACCAAAAGCTATATTTCTTTGTCATGGAGCCCATTCACTACACAATAACGCGCGGCTTCCAACGGACGGGGCAACGGATCCGTCCTTTGGAAACACTTACCAACGTATTTTAACGGATTTGGTGAAATTTTCAACGGGCAAAAATCCGTTGCAATCCGTCGCTATTTTTAACGGAGTGTAACGGATTACTTCCGTTGGCCTCGTCCGTTGGAAGGTCCGTTAGAAACCGGGAAAAAGGATTCCAACAGGCGTCCGTTGCACTTTCTAACGGATGCCATTGATATTGTGAATTTCGAGGTTCAGTTGTCGAATTAAATTACCGCGCAGGAGGAACGGGCATCCGTTGCTATTTCCAACGGGCATCCGTTGGGATATTTGCTATTTATATCGGTACCTAGGGTTACCCCAAATCATCAATTACAACCATCTTAGTATCTATTGTTGAATCCAAAATAACTTTTATAAACCGTTTCACCGTCAGGCGAAAAGGATATCGGGAAAAGGATTCCCGACAGTGTTACAGTTCATAAAGGTTGTTTTGAATTCGATAATACATGTAAAGATGTCGAATGTCCGTTGGAATAGTTACTATTTACATCGGAACCTAGAGTTACCTCAAATCATCAATAACAAATATATCAATGTCTAATGTCGAACCTAAAACACCTTTCTGAAACTGTTTCACCGCCGGAACCGGGAATTGGAATCTAGACGGTGGTTCAGTTTAAGAGGGGTGTTTTTTGGTTTGATAATAGATTTAAAGATGTTGATTACGGTTTTTGTTTACTATTAGACATCAAAATTAAATGAATTATACTTATGAAATCGTATTTCATAACATCTAACTATTATAATATGAAAAAAATAACGAATTTGTAAGCACTTGCATTAGGCATTAACCCTTTGGTTAGATTTCAACGGGCATCCGCTGGTATTGGCAACGGATGACCGTTACAATTTGCTATGGATGCCCGTTGGAATTGTTAATTTCGAGGCCGCCGGTTGAAATTAATCCACGTAAACCTTCTTCAACAGTCATCTGTTGCAACTTCCAACGGATGACTGTTGGAAATGTCACTATTTAGATCATACCATAGAGTGCATCAAACCATCAATAACAAAAACATTTTCAAAAAATGTCGTCGTCTTCGAATCGAAATATATATAGATCAAGAGAGTGGATGTATAGAAGAAAAGATCCTGTAACCGAAGAAATAACGCAAGAATTCTTACACGGATTGGAGCAATTCATGAGTTTTGCATCGATGCAGCCTTTGTGTTAAGAACGCGGGACAATGTTATGTCCATGCAAAAGATGCAAAAACATGAAGTATCGAAGTCAAGAAATTATTTGCAAACATCTTTATAAGGTGGGTTTCGTTGAATATTACGAAATTTGGGTTTTTCACGGTGAAAATTGCGGTGTTAAAGATATTGTCCACGATGCACAAGTACAACGAAATGAAGAAGTTATGTATGAACCATTCGACGACCAATCCATATGTGGAAATGGTGTCAGATGCTTTTCCTATAGCTGTTAATGAACAAACGCATGAAGAAATGCCGAACATCGATGCACGTCGATTCTTCATCCTATTGGATTCGGCGAAACATCCTATATACGAAGGTTGTCGCGAAGGTCAGTCTCGTTTATCTTTATCTTCAAGATTTATGAGTATTAAAACATACTACAATGTGGCTGAAAATTGCATGGATTCATTTTGTAAAACAATGCGAGAATATTTACCGAAAAATAATCAAGCTCCTGATACATACTATGAAATAAAGAATGGGTTAAAAGATTTGGGAATGCCACATGAGAAAATTGATGTTTGTAGAAACAGTTTCATGTTGTTTTGGGGAAATGATAAAGACTTGTTGGAATGCAAGTTTTGCGGTGCAAGCAGATTTCGGCCTAAAAAACCATCTTCACATAAATATGTACCATACAAGAAAATGTTCTATATGCCTGTTGGAAACAAGTTGAGAAGGTTATATGAATAAAAAAAACCGATGCAGCAATGAGATGGCACGCAGAACACTTCACGACCGAAGGTGTAACGCAACATCCATCGGATGGTCAGGCTTGGAAAGATTTCAATGTAATATTTCCCGAGTTTGCACGTGAAACGAGAAATGTTTATCTTTGCCTGTGCACGGATGGTTTTAGTCCCTATGGACAATCGGGAAGTCAATATTCCCTCTGGCCGGTGATTTTGTCTCCTTATAATTTACCTCCCGAGATGTGTTTGAAAAGAGAGGTAATGTTTCTGACGTTGCTTATTCCAGGACCAGAACATCCGAAGAAAAGTTTCGATGTATTTTTGCAGCCCTTAATTCATGAATTACGATAGTTGTGGAACGAAGGAATCCTTGCTTATGACGTCAGTACTAAGAAAAATTCCACATTGCAAGCGGTCTTGTTATGGATAATTAGTGATTTTCCTGCCTATAGAATGTTATCTGGATGGAGCACGCGCGGAAGATTGGAATGTCCATATTGTATGGAGGATACATATGCATTTCGACTAGTACATGGTAAGAAACCATGTTGGTTTGATTGTCATAGAATATTTCTTCCTCGTGGCCATGCTTTCCGGAAAGATAAAAAACATTTTCGAAAGAACGTGGTACAAAAAGAAGAGACGTCGTGCATGCAAATCGGAACACAAATCCTTTACAAAATAAGATGTTATGCATATCGAGAAGAACTTTTTCGATAACATCATAAATACTGTTTTGAATGTGACGAGTAAAACCAAGGATAATATACAATCAAGAAAAGATTTGAAGTCAATATGCCGATGACCTAAGTTGGAATTACGAGATGGAAGGTCACCTGTCCCGGTATTCAGATTGTCTGGTCCGGCGAAAACGACATTATTAAAATGGTTAAAAGAGGACATTAAGTTTCCTGATGGATATGTATCGAACATTGCTCGGTGTGTGGATATTGTTGGTTCGAGGTTGATCGGATGGAAAAGTCACGATTGTCACGTTTTCATGCAGCAGCTCATTCCAATTGCATTTGCTGAGCTCTTACCACGAAATGTTCACGATGTGTTATGCGGAATCAGCATATTTTTTAGAGATATATGTTCGAGGAATTTAAAAGGTGATGACTTGGAAGTAATGAAAAACAATATCTCTGAAGTATTATGTGCATTGGAAAAAGTGTTTCCACCTTCATTCTTCGATGTCATGGAGCATTTGCCAATACATTTACCAAATGAGGCAATACTCGGTGGACTAGTTCAATTCAGATGGAACGGAGGCCGTTAGAAATATTCCAACGGGCATCCGTCGGTAAGTTGTAACGGACGCCCGTAAAAATATTTCTAATGGGCGTCCGTTACAAATTTCTAACGAAGGGCCGTTGGAACGTTTCTAATGGACATCCGTTAGAATATACCAACGGATGCCCGTTAGTCTAGGTAATGATGCCTACCTTAGGTTGTAGAGATTTCCAACGGACATCCGTTGAAAATTCTAACAGATGCCCGTTGCGACGGCAGACGAGCCGCCATTTAGCCGTCCATTTCCTCGGGAACACGCATTCCCAACAGGCATCCGTTAGAATTTCCAACGGATGCCCGTTGGGAATGCAGAACATCACGTCAATTTAATCCTTCCGTTGCGATGACGCATTTTCCAACGGGCATCCGTTGGTATTTCTAACGGATGCCCGTTGGAAATTTCGGTATATATAAACCCGTTGAACAGTTCTTATTTCAACATAAATCACAAACCAACACAAATCACAAACCTGATTCACCCACAAATAGGTAGTTTTCTTAGAGAAATGATGAGACCGAGACGTTTTATAGGTACGAGAGGTTTATTGGCCGGTTCCGCGGGAGCTCCTCTCCCGCCGCCACCACCACCATATTGTCCTCCATCACCAGAATCGGCACCGCCGATATTTGATGACAATGACGATATGATAGATATCGATTCGTTGATCGATGATTTCGATGGGCGTCCAACCCTTCCGATCATCGATCCAGAACATTCTCTAGGGGCGTTATGGTAAAAAAATTAATATTTTGATTTGCTTTATTATACGTTATAAATATTATCTAACTTTGTGTTGTTGATTTGCAGTTTTGATGTTGATGATGTACTCAAACACACCAACAACCTCATCATACAAGGGTCTTTACAAAACGAATTATACTACTCCTGGCAAGTTACGCCAGAAATTGTGCGCCAGCGATGGTGCCACACTTTTATTGTAAGTTTTTTAATTAAATTTCAACTTTTTAGTTATATATATATATATTATAAAACTAACAATTTTATAACTTTGTTTGCAGTGCTCATACAGATGGAAGCGAAAGGATACGTTGTGCATCTACACAGCATGGATGCGCGACATGCAGGTTCGGATGCGCCTAATGATGGACGGTGCGAAACGCAACTACTACGCCAACAATAGCAAACCAAGATGGCAACAGAAGCGGTCTTCAGCAAAATGATTCAGCATTGGGAGTCCCCTGATTTCAAGGCCAAGAGCGAGAAGGCCAAAAAATGTCGCTACGGTGAAAGGTTCCCGGTCCGCATCGCCATACTTCAGGATCAAAATCCTTTTCGAAACGAAGAAAAGAATTGGTAAAATTTTCTTTATTGAAATTTTTTTTATTTAAATATTTATCTAACTACATTTATTTTTTATTATATATGCAACAGATAGGAAGAGAACCGACTCTTCTTGAGCTGGTATTAGAAACCCATGCCAAGAAGAAGCCGGTTGTCAGGGAAGAGGCCGACGAACCCGAACTCGTCAATCCTCGAGCGGAGCGAATCGTGCGAGCTGTGACCGAGAAGATCACACAACAATCTCAAGCTTGCGGTTCAAGCCCCGACGACCTCAGTCCTTTACAAAAGGACAAAATTTATTTAGAGGTAAAAGTTTATTATTTTATTTCTCGATTATTAATAAAATAATTTATTAAATCTAACGTTACTTTTTTTTTTCTTGTAGTCGGTGAGACCGTATAAGGGTCGTCTATACGGTCTCCGGGCACTTCTAAGGGATATCGTCGAGGACGCCACGACGGTACCTCCCGTAGTGCAAGAGAGTTTTTCGCAACAACGGCGGATCCAGGAGCTCGAAGCCAAAGTTCAGCATTTGGAGAGCGTCATCGAGTTGATGGGGCAAGGGAGGGGATCAACGTCGCAGCAGCCAGAACCGGGTCTCGATTCAGATGCAACGCCATCTCGAGGTGATGGCGATCATAGAGACGATATCGACCCCACCGATTTAAACGAAATGTAATAGGGTAGATTAACGCAGTTTTAGTTTTAGTTTTTTTGTGAACAATTTAATATTTTAATTAAAAACTTTTTATTTTAAAAAATATTTATAATTTTCAAAATTTTATTTTTTTTATTTTTTTCAAGCGTTCCAACGGATGCCCGTTGGAAAGTCTAACAGACATCCATTGGACTATTTTCCCGGTTTATACATAATGCTAATAACATTTTTCTGGTAGTGCAAATTTATGTTGATGATTTGCCCTTTTCCGCCACTTTGCAACGGACGTCCGTTGCCCTTTCCCGCCACTTTGCAACGGACGTCCGTTGGTCTTTCCCGCCATTCTGCAACGGATGCCCGTTAGAAATACAAATTCCCGCTTATTTTTCCTGCGTAAATAGCAACGGATGCTCGTTGGAAGGCTAAATTCCCTCTCATTTTCCCCGCATGGATGGCAACGGACGTCCGTTGAAAGTTGTAACGGACGCCCGTTGCCCTTTTCCAACGGCCCTCTGTTGCAAGTTTGCAACGGTCATCCGTTACAAATCT
This sequence comes from Gynandropsis gynandra, assembly GCA_036759665.1. Lineage (NCBI taxonomy): Eukaryota > Viridiplantae > Streptophyta > Magnoliopsida > Brassicales > Cleomaceae > Gynandropsis > Gynandropsis gynandra. The sequence goes on along the minus strand of CM071861.1, from coordinate 28,238,864 downwards.
TTCCAACGGGCGTCCGTTACCAGTTTTCCAACGGAGTCGTCCGTTGAAATGTCCGTTACAATGTTGCAACGGATGTTATCCGTTGGAAGACCGTTGCGAATTGCAACGGATCAGAATGTCCAACGATCGATTCCCAACGGACGAGAATCCGTTGCCATCCGTTGAAAAGAGCCCTTTCCAACGGAATTTAGGTATTTTCCAACGGATACGTACGTTGGAAAATGCATGTTTTTTGTTATGATTTTTTTTGCTTTTGTTCCAAACAAATTGAGTAGGGAATATGTCAATTCTTTAGCGTCATCGTATAAAGCATTGCATTTAAACCATTTTGTAAACATACTACAATGTGTAGTTTGTTTTGATATAATGTCGGCTAGTACATCGTCCTTTGAAAATATAATATTTTATTCTCCTGGTAAATGGAATTCCAATTGTTCAATAGGGATACTTCAAAAATGAATATCGAATTTATATATTCTCCGGCATGCTTCACACCCCGAAACATATCGACGGTCAAAATAAATTTTTTTATTTCGTCAACATTGTTTAAAGTTTGAGATATGTCTAATGGTGCGATGTTTGTTGTTATTCTATTAGAACCTTTTATTTATGTACTTGAATAAATATTTTATAGCTTTCGTTTGGTTACACCATTCAATATTTATATGAGCTCTATATTTTAATAGTAAGTATGCGTTATATGGGACGGTGTAATGATTATGTAGTTTGATATCATCTTTTATTACAAATCTATTGTCATCTTGTCTTTTATAAATAGGATAACCTTCGTTATCAATGTAGGTGAATTGGTTGAAATTTCGCGGAAATCTTTTTGCACATTTGCCTTTTATCATGCAAGGTGAAGAACAATTAGCAATACCGCATGGTCCATGTACCATGACATTTTGAGCGATATTATATAACTCTCGATTCGTTAACTTGTCTGGGATTTCAGCAGATATGATTCTGTCAATATTCGTTGTTGTAAGTAATGTGGAAGACCTCGCTTTTGGAATTCTATAGTATAGATTATTGCAGACATAATTTGAACAAAATTTGTTAGTGAGGATTTAAGCACATGTTATAATCATATTGAAATAAATAATAATGTACCTGCAGCAATGTGGCCTAGGACTTCATTCTTTTAATATCGTCAAGCATCTCTTCAAGTTTAATTTTAAACACACGTGCTAAAATATCTGGTCGATTTTTCTGCATATAAATTGCGTTTCAATAAGAATCGTTGTATTCCTGGCCATTTCGGGTTACATGTAAAAGTTATAAATAAATCGGGAAATCCTAAATGATTACACAATGCCATTGCATCTAAGTAGTTTTGTTTCATATAGCGTGAACCTCCTGTAAAAGAAGATGGGAGAACTATACGATTTCCAATATTCGAAGCAATGTTGGTTTTAGCATCAAAGGCCGAAATATATTCATGTAATTATCACTACGTAATTTACTTTGGTGATTCCTAATATACGAAATTCTCTCTGATTCAACCATACAAAAGCCATCTACAACAAATTGTTGAAACAATCTTCCAGTGTAATGTAGAATCAAAATCTCGGAAGGTCTTTCTTGCAAACGATATACCATATATTCTCTTATACTAACATTAACTCGTGGGTTTGCTAAGAGTGACATTGAAGGGTGTAATTCTAAATCAATATGATATCCATCCTTGCCATAAGGAAATAGTAATGGGTATTGGAGAGGCAGATATGTAGGATGTAGTTCTGTGGTTCGTAACAATTCATAACTATATTTATGGAGTAAAATATCACGAGGTTCTAATGATTCATCAAAATCGCCAACTAAAAGAGCTGCTATTTCAGAAACCTGCGGAAATGCATAAGTTTTGTCTACATTTTTTCGAGACACAATTAAACTAAGTTTCATATTAAGCTGGTTTGATGGAAAAAATATGTCTTTTGCCATTCTAAAGATTTTCACATATGGATTATGATTATCAAGCATCTGTTGTAATTTTCTAACGATATTGGGATTTAGCATTTCTTCGACTTACAATATCTCGTTGTGAGTACTCCTGCAATAGGTTTAAATAAAATTCAAATAACCCATTATTGCTAAATGTATAATTTATAGATCACCTCACTGAGTTCATTCTATTTTCTATTTCATATTCGGTATCATGTATATATAGTTGACAAAACTTTAGAAAATCTCCCGGCATAGGTAAAAGACTCCCTATTCTATGATAATTTTGTCCATGTATTTTGAAAATATATGGTCCAGGTTTAGCATTTATAGATGTATCAATTTTTCCTCCCATAGACGTAAACGCAAATATTGTGTTATAGGCTCTTATATATTTTTGAAAATGTTTAGTAGTTTTCCTCTGTTTGAATATGAGATTGTGAATATATTATGGAGGTTCGGGCATTTTTGGTAATGAAAATTTTCCTTGCAAACAGCATAATGAAAATTTTAAAGAATATTTCGTTTTGTGTTTGTTAACTCGTTCGTCGTACCACATAGTTGCGTTACAGTATTCACAGTAATAACATGGATCACCAATATCTGCGTACTCTGGAGAAAAAAAGTTGTATGTAATCAATTATCGGAGATAATAATAAAAAATAAATTTGTGTTAAAATCTAAAATTACTGGATACAAATGTCATATGTGGATCATTGCTAAGATTATCTTTAATAATATTGGATATACGTGGACTTCGAGTCTTTAATTGCACAAATGTTGGTGGTGGTCGAGCATGTTGAAGTAAATCTTTTTGTTTCTGCATAATATTTTATATAAGTTATAATATTGAGAATCACTCTTATCTCTAACCGTATTAAAATCAATATTGCCAAAAAATAAAGGTATTTAGTAAATATTCTTTATAAAACTTTTATTATTTACGAATATATATATTGTTTGTGTATATTGTTAAAAATAGATAATTGTTTTAAATATAGATACATACATTATAAACATCAAGTTTATTAATATATAAAGTTACGATATTATGAACGTTTCTTTGGGGAAACATTCACCAAAGAGTAAACATGAACTTAAAAAAACAGATAATCACCATGAAAGAGCAGTTTCAAACCATAGCAGCCAATCAGAAGCCACAGAAAAAAATACATGTGGTTTTATGTTCCGATGATACGTTATTCATACACAAGCCAAAAAACTACATTGATTCTTCAAGGATTCAGTTTTTCTTTTCGAATTTAGAAACTCTCAGCTTTACCTTGCTGGATGATGACTGTGAAGAGAAATAACTATCTACATCCTCGGTATGACGTTTTCCTAAAGAGTGAGTTGAAGACGTAGTTTTGAGAGGGGTAGCAAGAGATTCATCTTCAATAGAAAAGGGGAATGCTTGCTCATATACTCATAGTGGTGAGTGAATTTTGTATAACCAAAACTGATTTACAGTTAAGAGAGACTTACTAATGAAGACCCGAGTGAGGATGTAACTAATCAAGGGGCCGAGAGATCATTCTACAAAAATATAACATTCTTATAAGTAAACTTTATATTTGTACTAATAAACATAATGAAAATTGATATACATATACCTCTATGATTGCTGAAATTATCTCAGGATTTGTCGTCACTTTGCTTGCTCGAAATATGATAGGTGAACTTCGTTGGTATCCTCGAGCAAAAGAAACACGAGAGGACAGCGGCGGTGGTGCAGTGAGCCTAAATAAACATTACTAGTTGAGCAGAGTTGCAAGATCTGCTGGATAAGGATAATCTCCACCGACAGTGACCTGTTAACCAATAAATAATCTTTGTTAACATAAAAATTCATCGAAACCACATAACATCATATCAATGATAAATAACTGAAATAACTTGAAAACTTGCTTAATAGTGAAAATCTAACCTCTTGTTCATTACATCGAATCGCAGCAACAGTCTTATTAATTAGTTGCACGACCTCTCTATCAAACAGAATCAAGGTTGTGTTATCTGTGTCATCAGCAACCTTGATATACACTATAAACCTACAAACACAAAATTTTAAACCGATTATTTATCTGAATATGTTTAGATACAGGATCGAGTGTTGGTCGCTTGCAAATATCGTAGTAGAATTCTCTTGTCGTAGAGGTTCTTGAATGCTCATCGACGATAGCATTTACTTTCTTAGAGCAAACTCTACACCCGGGATAGTACCATCCATCTTTAGCCATAACATCTGTAATCAGTCCAAAAATTACACATGTTGTTGGCTGCAATAGCAAAATGGAAAATAAGGTCAGTAAACTGTAATAATAGTTTAGCAGAAACAGTATTCACGGGAATTGAAATATTTTATACAATTTTTGCTTATAAATCAAGTGAGTCATTACCTCATAAATTTGGTAAACATCGCAGAGGCTTTTAAAAGGATACACACTCCAATAATCTATAGTTTCTATTACTGGAGGGCGTGGATCAAGATGTGAAACTGACGTAGGCCTATCAAATACAGCCTGAGGAAATCTGTATACAAAACAACAATGGAATTTCAAGTATTATATACTACGTAAATATAATTTAAATATACATACATAAGAAAGGCTTACTGTTGTTTGTAGGATACAATCCAATAAAAGTCTACTGGAATATTGGACATTTATTATTGTTCAGAAATCTGTACAAAAAACAAATCAAAACAAAAATAAAAAATTTAGTATGAATAAATCAATTATAAGCAAATATTGATTTTATCATTAAATATAACATATAAAAACATACCGTTCCAGGTACGTATCTTGAACAGCTGACAGATAATTATTAACGGGCATTTGTTATGCACATGTATACAGGTATAGAGCTCTTCAGCGAGATTATCCCACAACGTGCATTCTAAGACTTGTCCACTGTTGCAAAGGCAACAAGATTAAAAAACAATAATTAGATAAAAAATAATTAGATAATAACATAGCAAGATTGAAAATTAATTATCAGATAATAACACAAATATAAAACATTACAACCAACAAAATATCTAGCTATCTAGATACGATATCAACAATGCTTGCGAAATTGAAATACTTATCATGGTTTGGCAAATCTTCGCATGGTCGAACTGTAGTTGCCGAATTAAAATCGATTTTGATTTCAGAAGTAGCAGCTTTGTACTCACCATAATTTCTACATATGCCAAAATTCACAAATATACAACAAGCATCCTCGCTTAAATATCGTTGGTGTCTAGTCCAATACATAGACCGGACAGATACTTGCATACGATTGCCCTACGAAAAAAATAAAACAACCAATTTAGACTTTTTTACTTTATAGTAATAAAAGAATATATATTCTGTAATATGAATGACAAATGTTATAGCTATATCCCTTCAAAACGAAATTATGCATTTAAGATCAAACATAATTCGCACCCATTCACCACAGACAACCATTTCGCGAGTTGTACAAGAGTCATGAACAGGTACGAGAGCATAGGTCCACATACGGATAACTCTAACTCTAACTTTGTAAGATAATTCTTGGGTGTATCTAATATCACACAAGGGTGTAAACATGTTGGAAACAGAAACAAACACACTGAGAAACAGTCAGGGAAAAGTAAAAACTGATATTATATCTGTCGCAACAAAGTACTGAAAACAATGGCTGTTTATAAAAAAAAAGTTACATACTCAGCATATATGAACAGTAAAAAACCTTCTATGTGGCTGTAAAACAAAGAAATAACTTTTACAACCACAAATCTATCCAATAATATCAAAACAACAACACATAAATGTTAATACCAGGTGTCAAGTAAACAAATAACAAAGCTAACCTAAAATATCTAGATAGAAGACAAAAGAAGAATCAGCATATATAATATCTAAGTAAAAGAGAAAATAAGTCATATCTTTATTTCTTAATTATATTATGTCTAATTAACATATAATATCTATCAAACATAAAAACAACCATCAGCACCAAACATGCAAACAACCATAACATATCAATCGAACGTGTAAATTACCATTTGTAGCAACCAATTAAGCAATGTTTAACCATCAGTGAATAACAAAAGAAAAATCATCAACCAAAGCAACCAAGAACCGATAGTTTAAACAACAAAAACAGCAGCATGAGGAGTCCTAAATCGAGTTTAAATATCGATTTAACACAGCCTAATTGATCCATAGCATCAATGTCTTGCTTACGAACTATCAGTGAAAGAAACAAACTGTAAGAATCGATGGTCAATCATAGGGATGTCGATTTGGGTTGGGTTTAGTGGGTTAACCCAACCCAATCTATTTAAAATATAGATGGGTTCTTAATAAATGAGTATAAATTCATATGGGTTAATTGGGTATAAAGCTCATTTACATTAAGTTTAATGGGTTTTCCCCATTTAACCCGATAAACCCATATATCATTCACCTCAAATTCACCGTCATTCCGAATATTCGATTTTGATCTATATTTTACCCGATTATTATCTAAATTTTAACCCGATTTCACCCAATTTCATCGAATTTCAAATCGTCTCTCAATTTTAACTCGATTTCACCCAATTTTAACTCGATTTAACTCATTTTTCCCTGATTTCATCTAATTACTCGATTTCACCTACTTTCAACCCTATTTCACCAAATTTTAACTCGATTCCATCCAATTAACCCAAAATCACCTCATTTTAACTCAATTTCACCAAATCTCAACCCAATTTTGGCTCGATTTCACCAAATTTTAACCCGATTTCACCCAATTTTAACTCGATTTAATCCAATTTCACCGGATTTCAAATTTATTTCACCCAATTTTAACTCGATTTCATCACATTTCATCGAATTTCAACCCAATTTCATCCAATTTTGACTCAACTTCACCCAATTTTAACTCCATTTCATCTAAATTCGCCGGATTTAAAATTTATTTCATCCAATTTTAACTCGATTTCATCACATTTCACTGAATTTCAACACGATTTCATCCAATTTTGACTCGTTTTCACCCAATTTTATCTCGATTTCATCCAATTTCACCGGATTTCAAATTTATTTCACCTAATTTTAACTCGATTTTAACTCGATTTCATCACATTTCACTGAATTTCAACCCGATTTCATCCAAATTTGACTCAATTTCACCCAATTTTAACTCGATTTTATCCAATTTCATCGTATTTCAAATTTATTTCATCCAATTTTAACTCAATTTCATCACATTTCACCGAATTTCAACCCAATTTCATCCAATTTTGACTCAATTTCACCAAATTTTAACTCGATTTCATCCAATTTCACCGAATTTCAAATTTATTTCACTCAATTTTAACTCGATTTTATCACATTTCACCGAATTTTAACTTGATTTCATCCAATTTTGACTCAATTTCATCTAATTTCACCCAATTTTAAATCGATTTCACCCAAATTTATTTAGTTGAAATTCAATGGTTTCTAAATTTAGAGACGGAAATGTCGGTTCCTAAATTCCGTTCCTAATTTCCAATTTTCTAGTAGTGGACATTGGGTGAAATCAGGCTGAAATTTAGTGACATTGAGTGAAATCGAGTTAAAATTTCGTGAAATCAGATTAAATTGGGTGAAATCGAGTTAGAATGTGGTGAAATTGGGTTTACATTAGATGAAATCGAGTCAATTTGGATGAAATTGGGTTGAAATTCGGTGCAATCAGGTTAAAATTCGGTAAAATTGAGTGAAATCGAGTTAAAATTGGATGAAATCAGGTTAAAATTCGGTAAAGTTGGATGAAATCGAGTTAAAATAGGGTGAAATCAGTTTCATAAATTATTGTTTTGAATATTGAAACATTAATTATAATATATATTGTATATAAATATATATCATTAATCTTAAAAGATAAAAATATATATACAAAATGTTAATTATATGAATAAATCCGTTAAACCCGTTTAACCCGACCTATATAACACATTATTAAATGGGTCGGATTGAATCCAATCCAAATATACTATAAAACCCATTTAATTTTAATGGGTTGGGTACAACCCAATCCATTGACATCCATAGTCAATCAAAAATAAACCGACAGTGCAACAACATAAAACAATAAAACCAATAGCCAGAAATCTTACACAGGCAGCTTTAAATTAGAAAAAAGAAGCTAAAAAATAGAAACCAATCACTCCATTGCATCGACAAATAGCTTACAAAATATCATCGAACGAAGTAAAGCATACAAAAGAGTAAACAACCGAAGGAATACTAACAATTTTAGCAACACAGAAGTGATAACTCTAACAATCTAAAAACCCAAACGAATGCTCTTAAATAGAAAGGAAATTGATCATCTCGTTTTCATACGTATTTCTTGCACGATTTAGGAGACGTTTTTGATACATATGTGATGTTTTACGTATGATTTCGTATCCGTTTTACTTGCTTTCGTGCTTTTCATGTTCTTACAGGTTTTACGCGTTATTTGGACTATTTTGGAGCTAAAGGAACATGCACGGAGCTAAGGAGCAACTTGGGGGATCATCACGGGACAAACGGGACGAGATTGAGCATGGAAAAGCCTCACCCGGTCGGGCACAACCCTTGCACAATCGGGCAAAACCTACGGCCAATTGTGTGGACCATTTAGCACGACTCGGGCAAGCATTTAGGACCATTTTGCCTTGTGCCCGAGCGGGCACACATGCCATGCCCGATCGGGCACCATTCCAGCACCACAGGACACGCGGGTTTACCCTAGCCGCACCCGAGCGGGTACACTCACTACC
>CM071861.1:28215075-28225905 GCA_036759665.1 Gynandropsis gynandra | reverse complement strand
CGCTGAGTTTCTCGCTGAAGTAGGCCACGGGCCTCTTTTCTTGAATGAGCACAACTCCAATTCCAATGCCGAACGCGTCGCATTCGATCTCGAACATTTTGTCAAAGTCCGGAAGAATGAGAACCGGTGCGTGCGTGAGTCTCTCCTTGAGCGCTGCGAACGCCTCGTCTTGAGCAGGCCCCCACTCGAACGGCGTGTCCTTCTTGATTATTGCGATGAGAGGGGTGGCTAGCATGCTGAAGTCCCTTACGAACCTCCGATAAAAACTTGCTAGGCCGTGGAAGCTCCTTACGTGCGTAATGCTCGTCGGCGTCGGCCACTCTTGTATGGCCTTGATTTTCTCCTCATCTACTCGCAAACCCTGCGCACTTACAACGAAGCCTAGAAAAACAATCTCATTAGTGCAAAACGAACACTTCTTGAGGTTCGCATAGAGCTTTTCCTTTCGGAAAGTCTCTAATACTTGCTCAAGATGCACAATATGATCATCTAAACATTTGCTGTAAATTAAAATGTCATCGAAGTAAACTACGACGAATTTACCGATGTAGGCCCTTAAGACCTGGTTCATGAGCCGCATGAACGTGCTCGGGGCGTTGGTGAGTCCGAACGGCATCACGAGGCACTCGTATAGGCCTTGTTTTGTCTTGAAGACAATCTTTGAATTCGAAATAAAATTGCTGAGTTTTATTCATCCTCGCGAGTTTTCGCACCCTAGTTCGTCTTGTGCTCCGGGAGTCCAAACCGAACGTGTGACTGTATCGAAGGTCCCATCCGCAGCCTTCGTGGTGTCCCGCGATCCACCTGTCATCCACCACTCCTTTGAAAGACCGAACGAGCGCCCCTTTTGGCCTGTTCCCCTTCGTCCGCCTTCACTGTCATCGAGCCTCGGCTAGAGAGTGCCCCTAGGTCTTCTACCGACTCAAACCAGTCCATACTTGCGGCTAAAGCTTCGGTGCTTGTATCAGGTATATCTGTAAGCATTTTGTTTCCACTACCACTTGAAGTGTAATCAAACAGGCTCACCATCCGACCCAAGCATCATGGGATTTACTTTCCCATGCCCTCAACATTCCTTCTCTGATGATCATTCAACACCTGAAACATCACAGCTTGCCAAAGCATCAATCAGACAGTAAGAACCAATGAAAAAATTCCCAACTCGAGAAATCTCCAATAAATAAACAATCCACAGATTGAACCCAATATTTTTAAGATAAAAAAGAAAATCAAGTTAATCAAAGGAAAAATCAATGAATCCTAATATTCATTAACAGAACTTCGAATACAACTCTGAAAATAATTATTTAGGAAGCTGAATCTTTAGTTGGTGAGAATCCAAACGCCGAATTCACGTAGAGGCTTGCGTTTCCAAAAGCAAATGAACTAAATAGAACTCATCCAAAAGTTAGGAGAGGGTGTCTAAAAAATAGACCATGCATCTGACGGCCAGAAAACAATTCTTGTTTTAGTCCAAAAAACAAACAAAGAAAAAATCAAAAACAGAAACGCAAAAAACCGAATGGAACGTGTAAGGAAGAGAGATGGAAAACCAAACCGAGAGAGGGTAGAAATGGTGAGAAGTCGTACCATGGCGAGGCGACAGCGAGACGGCAGCAAGACGGAGGCGAACGATGACTAGAGGAAACGGAGGCACCGATGAAAGCTGGAGAATGTAGAAACGGTGAGAAGTGGAGAGAGAGAGAGAGAGAACATGGATGCCTAAAATTAACTTTAAAATCAATCCTAAAATCGATGGTAAGGATTAACTGACCATCCATCTGACGGCCAGAAAACAACCCTTGTTTTAATCCAAAAAAAATTCATCCAACGGTAAAAAATATGCCAACAATTTAAAAAAATTAGGGAAAAAGGTCAATTCCCCCCTCAACTATCATGTTTTACTCAAATTCCCCCATGAACTATTCGATACAGCCAATCCCCCCTCATTCTTACAAAATTCATCCGATTCCCCCCTCAACTATATCAATTCAGCCAATTCCCCTCTTCGTTATATAAACAGTATATTGGTGTTAACCGACCCGGTTTTGACCCGATTTTGACCCAATTTTGACCCGATTTAGACCCAAATCAAATACCCAATTTTGACCCGTATTATAACCGATTTTTTAACCCGATTTTGACAATTTTCTAACCTAATTTCACTCAATTTTAACCCGATTTTACCCAATTTTAATCCAATTTCACCCAAATTAACCCGATTTAATCAAATTTAATCCGATTTCCACCCAAATTTAATCCGATTTTATCTAATTTTAACCCAATTTCACCCAAATTAACCCAATTATCGCCCAATTTAACCGATTTACTCACTTTTAACCCGATTTACTCTTTTTTAATCGATTTGACTCGATTTTCGATTCACCTCAATTTCATCCAAAGTAATATAATTCCAACCCATTAAATTGGGTAAAATCGGATTGAAATTATATTACTTTGGATGAAATTGAGGTGAATCGAAAATCGAGTCAAATCGATTAAAAAAGAGTAAATCGGGTTAAAAGTGAGTAAATCGGTTTAATCAAGTTTAAAGTGAGTGAATCGGTTAAATCGGGTTGAAATTCGGTGAAAACTAGTAAACTTTGGGTGAAATCGGGTTGGAATTATATTACTTTGGATGAAATTGAGGTGAATCGAAAATCGAGTTAAATCGATTAAAAAGAGTAAATCGGGTTAAAAGTGAGTAAATCGGTTAAATTGGACGATAATCGGGTTAATTTGGGTGAAATTGGATTAAAATTAGATAAAATCGTGTTAAATTTAGGTGGAAATCAGATTAAATTTGATGAAATCAGGTTAATTTGGGTGAAATTGGGTTAAAATTGGGTAAAATCGGGTTAAAATTGAGTGAAATTGGATTTAAAAATTGTCGAAATCGGGTTAAAAATCGGTTATAATACGGGTCAAAATTGGGTATTTGTTTTGGGTCAAAATCGGGTCAAAATTGGGTCAAAATCGGGCCAAATCGGGTCAAAACCGATCGGTTAACACCAATATACTGTTTATATAACGGAAGGGGGAATTGGCTGAATTGATATAGTTAAAGGGAAAATCGGATGAATGTTGTAAGATGAGGGGGAATTGGCTGTGTCAGATAGTTTAGAGGGGAATTTGAATAAAGCATGATAGTTGATGGACAATTGCCTTTTTTTCCCAAAAATTATTATCCAAAGGCTCAAAATAAAATATATGGCCGAATGTACCGTTCACTTGCTTTGTGTTATATATATATTTAAGATATATTATAGCTTGTATATGGTCCAAAGTATAAGTGATGATATTTGTATAAAATTTTCCATATATATATCACTCACATTTTAGCTTGGACATGGTCCCGAAGTACGAGTGATGATAATGTAATGTAATGCATCATCTGAAAAGTTTAAGATTTTATACAAAGATAAGATTTTTTATTTTATTCAAATTTTAAAAATAATCTTTAAATAATTATGCGAAAAAATATATTTCTTAGCTCGGATGATTGCGTGTCTCCCACCGATGCGCTAGTAGGTAAATGTAAACGCGTGGCAATATATGATTGGATGTAGGATCCCGCGCGTCCACCAGGGAGCCGAATACTGATTGATTTTTCTTCCACCGAAGGGAGCTCGACCATGGCATCGGGTTCTTCTCCAATGGATTTTCCGGCTAATCGATTGCGCTAGAGAGCGAAAGAGAGAGAGAGAGAGAGAAGAGGCACCTGATTTTGGTGCGGTTCCGGCGAGGGGAAGATGGTGATGCCGGTAGGAATAGAATGTATTTAGCGAAGATGGTTTGGATTGCTCTGAGTGGATGGGTCTTCACCTGCGTCTCCATCGCCGATGAGATCGCAGGTTGTCCCAGAATAGGCGACATCGGTGCTTTCAATGTCGGCTGATGGATTCCAGATTCCATCCTTCTTCAGTGCGTATCTTTCCCCCTTTCTCGACTGAACATAACTGTTTTGTTTTCCTAGAATTGGTCGTTCTGAATATATATCTTAATATTACTAAAATCTTAACAATAACTTTTCACTATCATTTTATAAATAATTTTAAAATTATTTTGTTATTATAAATTGTTTAAAAATATAAATTTACAATTGAATAAAGTTTAAAACATAATTATAAATTTATAATTCAACTATTAATTTAGTATAACTTCCACGAATACAAATAACTTTCCATTTTTAGTTTAAAAAATGATTTCCCATATAAAAACACTATAACTTATATTTATCATTCTTTTATATATCTCTATATTCTCATAAATTTACTTCAATGACAAAAAAACAAATTTACGGTATTATTAATATATAAATTCTACAAATTTAAAGTAAGTATTTTAATAATTATTAATTCTATTTATTTCCTTCATTTATATTTTTTAACTAATTGTTTTTATTTTATAATTTAAACAATGATTCTTCAAGTTTCACCTATCAAAAATATTAGAATACACAGAAAAAAATTATAAAATCAGAATTAGAAGTTTAAGAATTTTTAAAATCACAACCGATAATAATTAATTACTACAGTTCAAATATTTATTGTAAAATTATTTATTAGATAATGAATTTGATGATTTATTTATTTTCGTAGTATCCTTTATTAATTTAAAAAATTTTTATATTAGAATTATATAATTACTACGGGCTCGACTACGGTGAGACTTTCGCCCCGGTATCAAGGCACGACACATATTACTAATATTTAACATAAATTCAATATTTTTTGTCGTAAAAATATTGATAATTATATAAACAATTAAATAGAGTTATATGATAACAATTTATTTTAAAAATTATTTATAAGAATTTTAAAATTACTATTACTAGCAATATTAAAAATTAAATTTTTAATTTATTTATGATTTCAAAATTTTTAAAAATAGTGATTAAATATAAAAACTAAAATAAATTTTTAATAAATTTATCATATCTAAAAAGCAATTTATTTTAAAATACAATAACAATTTGATCAAATTATGAAGATAATTTTTTAAAGGCTTATCTAATTTTATTTAATAAAAGCTAATAAAAATAAAATTATGATTTAATTTTAGAAAAAAATGTGCAAATTTGAAATTGAATATTTATTGAAAGTTTTAATTATTTATATGTTAAATTATTTATTATAAATATAATAATAATAATTTATTTTCATTTATTCAGATAGTTTTTTATTATAATTTTTGATTTCTAATTTATTTAAATTTATTAAAGTTGGAAACTAAAAAAAATTAAAATTTTAAAAATAAATATTGTATATGTATAATTATTATAATTTTTAGTTATTATTAATTCAAAATCACTATAATAATTTACTATTGTTAAACTTAAGAAACAAAATATATATTTATAGATTATTTCGTATATATTATTGTGATTTTATAAAATAATAACAAGTTAATTATTTTTATTGATTTTATTGTTAAAATATTGAATCAAATTAGTTATGCATCAAATAATTCATATGTTAAAATTAACAAAAAAGTTATTAAATTTTAATTAATTAAATCAAATATTAACCTCTTTTAATATATATATATATATTAATTATGTCTATTTATTTTATATTATATTTTATAAAAATGATTTATTTAATTATTATAATTCTAAAATATTCTCCATGTGGAAAGATTTCAAAAAATAACTGTCACGTCATAAATATTAATAATTTTGTTCTGTTTTACATTACACATTTTATAAAAATGTATTAGTAAAGTTAGATTATAATTATAATTTCCCATTTAAATTTTAGAGTAGTAAGATTTCAAAAACAATTTCCACATTTATAATTATTAATAAGAATTTTATAATTTTTATATAATTTATTAAATTTTTTTTATAGAAATCTTCATAAATAACTAGCTTAGAGAATGCTATATTTATTATTCAAAAAACGTAAAAAAATATTTTATCTAAAAATATTGAATCAAATTAATTATATAATAAATAATTCATATGCTAATTTTACAAATTTAAAATTATAATTATATAACTAACTTTGACGTAAAATTAACAAAAAAAAATTAATTTTAATTAAATCGATATTAACATCATTTTGTTTTAATATATATATATATTAATTATTTCTATTTATTTTTTACAAATTTTATAAAAATGATTTTTTTAAATTATAATTTTCATCTTTATAGTTATTGATAACAACTTTGTAACTAATCACACATTTATTTTATTTATTTAACAACAATTTTTTTAAAATTATACCACTATTACTATCACTATTAACAAATAAATGTTTTTTTTCATTTTTTTAGGTACAAAAATTTATTGTAAATTCTTATTTCTATTATCCATTAATAATATATAATTTATTTTTTAATTCTTCATTAAAATTTATTTTATTTATATGTCTTCAATTATTAATTTTTATTTTTATTTAAATTTTATATTAAAATTATACTGAATATATTATCTATGAAATTGCTATGTTGTAATTACTTAAATTGAATTATTATTTTAATTTAATCAATAAAAAACACATAGTAAACATTTCAAAGTTTTTGTTCATTAAATCACTCTCACAAATTTATTGAACAATATTTTAAAAAATTATACCACTATATATTTTCATAAATATTGTTATAAAAACAAATAAGTATAATTTAAAAAATTATTAAAATTATTTAATTATTAAAACTAATTAATTTTCAATTTTTATTTCAATCTAATATACTCATTATTTATTTTCATCTAATGAATATATTTAAATGTTAATATATAATTAATACATAAAAATTATACATCTTATATTATATTCAAACTATTTATTAATTACAATTTTTATAATTTTAAAATCCGTTTACCGTTGAATATATTTATTTTTTATTTTCATCTAACGTTGAATATATTTAAATTTTAATATATAATTGCTATAAATTAAATAATTATTCAATACAACTATATATCTTTCATCATTTAAAAATTATATATCTTATACTATATTCGAAGTGTTTATTATTTTCAATTTTAATAATTTTAAAATTCGTGCTATACACGGGTAATATCTAGTATATATATACGATAGAACCAAAGGAATTGTGTATTCAAAATATGTTATTGAATACACAACTTATAAAGAAATTTAAACTATATTGAATTGTAAAAATTAAAGATACGAGTAAATATTGATGATCGAGGCCGGCGTTCGCAGTGTTCTAAGATAAAAATTTGATCTCTATTCCATCTTGAGGATTCATCGATCGCAAGAGAATGATCTCTTGTTGAATGTATTCTGTTTATTTCTCAGAAAGTTTTACGGGTTTGAAATGAATTTCGTTGCTAATTCCGAATGATCAGATGGCCATACTTATGGATATCTTGGGGTGCAAGCTAAAGACGCGGCCCTATGAACACAACCTTACAATGTGTGCGGAGCGTTCACCAAGCGGACGCAACTTCTGATCGAAAATCAACGGTCGAAAAAAATTTCGACTCGGGCCGAGGCCCACTCCAACCAAGAGCCCAAAGGCCCAAGGCCCATCTTTGACATTATATATATGCATATACATACATACCAATTATCCATTGTATTGATCATTTCAAACCATTAATTGCATGAACACTTATATAGTGTTCATTTAATGCTTCAAGTTCCAATGTGTGACTTTTAATAAAAAAATGTGCAATGCACATGTGCCCCACACACATGTGCCCCACATGTGCCTACAAAATATAGTGGCAAAATACAATATTAAAAAGTTATCAAGTTATTTTATAAAACTTTAGTCTAAAAACAGGGATTAAGAATGGAGACGAAACCAATTCTCTTTCATGATCAGATTCGTATCAAACGTTGAAAGCAAAGATAGATCTCGGTGTAGATACTCTAGGACCTTTGTATGTTCGAAGCTCACATTCTACACTCGTCTAAAACAAGTGACTCTAGGAATCGTTCTTCGTGTTTTGGTGAAAGCTCGCATGATCATTTCCTAAAACATGATTAATCTATATTCGAGTTGTTATAAAAATAATTTCTGCTACCCCGTTAGCAACCCTACAGTGGTATCAAAGTGTTTGGTTATTTGTATTTAGGATTTGAGATCAATTTTTTGGACGAAAAACGGATCAAAATCCTTCGAAAAACGCAATAATGGTTCTGGCCTGAGAGTTCAACTTGATTGAGCGGTCGTTTGGCTCGATTGAGTCGAAGCTCAAACATTGCAATAGGTCATCCCAAAAGATGATCGCTCAACTGAGCCATGAGACGAATCCATCGAGTCGATAGAGATGTCGGTGTGCTTCGTAAAATATGGTTTTGGAGTTCGATATCATGAGACTTTTATAAGACGACCATATGGTTCCACCATCGGATCAAATGATGTTTCTGTCTAATCCCAAATAATTGAGTTCTAATGATAAATTGTTTATCATTTATCTTTTCCTTCAAATTAGACGTATGAATCGATTCTTGTTTACATGGAGCGACCTGACAAGCAAGAGGCATGTAGTTCAAGGATTAGATTAATTTTTCTATAATCTGAGATGTTTATTGAGAGGAAACTCTTAGTTCTTATATACGTTTGGACTACCCAGGGGACATGAACTTAATTATTATCCGACCATAAGATGAAGAATGAACTCAACTATATCAATAGGAACGACCTGACAACCAAGTGACTATGTGATGTAAAGTTGCATGTTTAGATTATAAATTTTATAGTGATAGAATTTGTAATCAACCTACTTTATATGTTTGTGAAATATCTTGACAACCAAGGGGCTCAGACATATAATTGTAGGTTAATGCTAATATGAAATCTGATTTCTGATGTTATTGTAACATTGATTAGCATGCATATCATATAGATAAAAGTCATTGTCTTTATGATATTCTGATGTTCATTCCCTATTGTTTATGTTTTTTCATGTTTAATTGTTAACTTATTTCTTGAATATGTCTTATTTGTCCCTGCGTTTCATCCTCGAAATTCACAACCTTGTTGGGGATAACTTCGAGAAACGACAACACAATATGCGGCTAGTTTTAACTCATGAGAAGATTATCGATATGATTGATAAGCCCGTTCTTCCAGTCGTTGACCCCACGAATTCAGACGCCATCAATGCTTTTGTGAAACATGATGACGATTGCTCTATTGTAAAGTGCATCATCTTGCTGTCATTAAGTGTTGAACTCCAAAGGAAACATGAGGATTTGACTCATCCATAGATCATCGAACATCTTAAGAAGATGTATGGATCGCAAGGCTACATACGAGAAAGTAAATCGAAGGCAAACTAAACAAGCCACCATAACCCTCTTCACCAAACGAGACTTCAGACAAATGCTAAACGTAGAACAATTGAGGATACTTGTTTCTTTTTCGAGTTTCTTTCTTTCTTTTTTTTTCTTTTTATGTATTCTTTTTCTTTTCTTTTTTAAAAGTTATGCATACACACTAGGCTTCTAGGACGTCGGATTTGAAGGGATCCAGCCTCTACTTAGACCCAGACTACCGATGACGGTATACTCATGCATCTCGTTCAAGAGTGCAGCGGAGTAGGCGACGTTTTTATTGTGTCATGCCCTTAGGACGTAGAAAGATGATCGCCAACCCACCACTTAGACCCGAACCATTGAAAGAGTATCAAGGTCGATGCATTCATATCAATTTTAGATCATGCTTTTAGGCATTATTTCTATCGACAACGAAGTGTTAGTGTGTGCTCTTTATTCTGCAAAACAAGCTCGATTTCATACGATCTAATAATCCTCATCAAAAGAAGTAAAGCATCGGCTATATGAAGTATGACAATCTGGATAGAGATAATAAACGATAAACTAGCCTAGCAACCTCGTCTAAAGCTCCCACAAGCAACACTAGGATTCCCAAAGAATTACGACCTATTGTTTTTCAGCCGACTAATTGATCATCTCGTTTTCATACATATTTCTTGCACGATTTTAGAGATGTTTACGATATAGATGTGATGTTTACGTATGATTTTGTATCCGGTTTACTCGTTTTCGTGCTTTCATGTTCTTACAGGTTTTAATGCATATTCGGTTCATTTTGGAGCTAAAGGACGTGCACGACACAAAGTACCAACATCGAGGATCATCACGGAACAAACGGGACGAGAATCGGAAAGGAATAGCATCAGCCCGTGCGGGTAACTCCCTAGCCCGAGCGGGGCGTTTAGTCGGTAATTTTGTCCAGCAAATTGAACATGAGTCAGGCAAGCAAGCAGCACGGTCGGGGCATCAGCCCGAGCGGGCCACAACCTAGCCCGAACGGGGCACTCCCTAGCCCGAGCAGGCTACCTTGTTTTCCATCGCGATCATGCGCGCCGCACCTGAGCGGGTCACACACTCAGCCCGCGCGGGTCGCGTCCGTCACCTGCAACTCCAGATAAGTTAATTTGTCTTAAAACGAATAGGAATTTGTTGGAGACTTATACAATAAGGAAAATGACTTTAGAGAAGAGGAATAAGTGATATTTTGCTGGAGAAAGTAATGGAAACGTTGACCAACTTATTCAAGAATGGAAAATTCAAGAAAAGGCAAAATCGGTGGTTCAACAAAAGGAAAAGAACGAACGACCAGAAGGAAAAAAGAGGAGAAAAGGAAAGAAAAGAAGAAGGAAAAGGAAGAACAGGAGCTAGGGGTCGAGGGGGCTTCAGTTAGAGAGTTAGTTAGGAGTTCTTGATCGAGGAGAGAGAGTAGAGAAAAGGAGGAGACTCTTGCGAAGGAGGCACACAAGGAGCATTGGAGATCAACCCAACACTTCGGTTTCACTTGGTTTTCATGTTCCTTAGACTTTCTATTTCGTTTATGTTTGCTTACAGACGCATGAGCGAG
>CM071861.1:28157364-28214868 GCA_036759665.1 Gynandropsis gynandra | reverse complement strand
AAAGGAGAATTTTAGTCCTAGAAGATCAGGTTTAGAACAACCGAGGTTAGGCCACGAAAGTAGGGTAGCAACGGTTGAGGGTAAAACGGATGAATCATAGATCTTATGGGTTTAGTTCAAGGTGTCAACCACGAAAGTAGGGGAGATAACTCGACTAGATCACGTGTCTATGCCTTGAGAGAGGGTAGATATCATATTAGGATCGTCTGCCTTAGATAGCTTAAACTGGGATTGCATGATAGATAGATCGATTGTCGGTTTCGGTAGTCTTGTGGTGAAACTGGATGCCTAGAACGTTTGTCCTATCGTTAAGAGTCGATTCATTTATTTACTTTCAGTATTTCACTCTTCATCCATATTTGTTCGTTAGCAAGTTTGGTTCATAGTCTCTGTGGGATCGACACCTAAAATACTACACACGTGTCGTGCACTTGCGGGTAGTTTAGGTTATTTTATTTAACTTTGAGAACGCATCAGTTGGGTTTGTTGATTCTGACCTAGATGGAAATATGGTGGATTCGAGGAGTACAACGAGGTTTTGTTTCACCATTAGAAGTGCTATGTTTAGCTGGGGAACTCAGAAGCAATCCGTAATTGTTCAGTTAACTGCAGAGGTTGAATACACAACCCTTTGTGTAGCCACAAACCATGTTGTGTGGCTAAAGAGGTTATTTACTGAATTTGGATTTGATATGAGTGATTGTTTGGTAATTCATTGTGACAACACGACATCAATAGCCATTGGAAGGAACCTTGTGGATCATAAGCGAGCCAAACACATTAAAATTAAATTTCATGTTGTAAGAGAGGCAGTCGGCAATGGAGTAATCAAACTAGAGCACATTGCAGAAGATGGAAAAGCGGCTGATATTCTAACCAAATCCTTAGGCACAAGGTGATTTGAGGAATTAAGGAACAAGTTAGGGGTCGTGAATAAACAGATAAAGAGGGAAATTGAAGGAGTTAATAAGGTTGTTCACAAGAATTTACAGACCTGGTCAATGAAACAGGGGAAACCAGAGTGCAACATGGTCAAGTTTTCGACTTTGGGATTCAAGAAAACAAGAAGAAGCTGATGAAGGGAGCTGAATCAAGAGACAAGGACGCAGAACAAGGATATTAGATGAAACTCAAATAAAAAAAGGAGGCAAAAGAGTAGGAGACAACCTCGGAATCAGCTTGAGAAGTTGCACCAGAAGCACATGTCGTAGGTTTCTGTTTTTTTTACCGTGGACATGAGGTTCACGAGATAGTCAAACAAGGTGGAAATATTCCCATAATTAGTAACTAGAGAACAATGTATGTAATGTGGCCCGAAAGCTTATTTTGTCGAGTTTTTGTAATGCCCTTAGGCATATATGAACTTTTAAAGTCTAATGAAACAATATTGCAATTTTTAGAAACTCTCTCGTGTTCATCTCTCTCACTTCACAACTTTGTTTCATTCAACACATATCCATTCTGATTAAAATTTCCAAGCAAGATTTTCATTTACATTTGTGTTTGCACAATGGAACAATTGGTATGAAGAAAGTGCACTAAAATAAGCAACTAATATGAAGTTCACTGAAAAACAACATGAAGTTCACCATTTTAATGGATGTGTTTGCTTAGGCTGTCGCGTAGAATCAGCTCTGGAATGAGAGGTATAGATTATTAACAGCTTGTTTAAACATCCAGAACCACGACCCAAACTAGGTCTGAATCTGGGTAAATGGTCTTAGTTCTGCAAGATCTCGCTTCACCTTTAGCTTTTTCACCTGAAAACGAACAGGCTAAAACTCTATCAAAATTGTTAATGCTAACTATGTTGTGTTGTTTCAATTCTCACACTTAACAAATATTGAATACTTGTATATGTCAGATTGAATGTGATGCCAGGAAGATACAAAGAAGTCAAATGCGACATTGTTGTTCATGGTATGACATTTTCTCCTTTAACATTCATTCCCACAATGTTTGGTTCGTAGCTCTAATCAATCAGGCATCTAGATAGAAAATCCAATGCAATTTGATTTAAAGATAGAGATCAAAGATATGTAAAGTGAAAGTTCATAGATGCATGTTTCATACAATACACTTTGACTTTATCTTTCCATTAAAGCTTTCAACCGTAAATGTTGAGTTATGGTTTTGTACCAGACCATATTTGTCTTCTCATGTCTCAATAATATCGTATCATTGTTTTTATCTTCAAATTATGATAATATCATTTGAATAAATACGAACAGAAAAAGTATATTTTTTACAAATTAGATAGATAATATAAATTAAATATATTTTACAAGAATTGGTGAATGAATCGGATATATGATCTTCAGATAGACATATTTAGATTTATATCGAGTTAGTTCATTTCACGCCTTATTTTTTAAATAATAAAATTACGTTAATGGATAATTTAGAAATATCAATATTATAAAAATAAACTGATTTTTTAAAAAGGTAAATTAAAGGATATTCTTTAAGTTACCCCAACCCATATATACAATTTATTCAGATTTGGCCAATTCGGTTATGAAATATAAAAGATAAATTATACAAAAAGTTGAATGATTTTTTCGTATATAAAATGAAAATCGGATAACTTCGTGCTATAGAAAAATCATGCCGCGTATTCCTTTTGCCAGCCTTTCTTTATTATTTCAATATCGTAATGAATTTTAATTATATTGAGTCAAACACAAAATGATACAAGTTATCATAATTTATAAATCAAGACTCGATCATGTTAAGCATCCCAAGTACCTTAACGTAATGCACACATTTAACTCCGAAACGTCACCACACAAATAAAATTACAGTAGCCAATATCAATAGCCAAAACCAAAATGGATGTTAATCAAATATCAGATTTTTTTATAAGATACATTCGTTTTATTATAAATTTCTTACATTATTAAAATTTCATATATATATGTATGTATATAACATACATACTAAAATTTATTATAAAATATAAAATTTATATGAAAAATTACATATGACAATAGTATAGTACATCTTTTATGTCTGTCATAATAGAAAAGGTATTATTTGACAAATTAAAGCAAAAGTTCTGGTGGTTTATTTATACAAAACAAAAATAATAAAAAATCGTAAAAGATATTCCGGAGCAGACTTTTACAAGATGTGGCATCGAGAGTTTTGACATTTTCAGAGATTAATTTATTGATGGACTATATTTTCCTAATTCCGTATTAATATTGATTATTGAAATTCAGATAATTATAACATTGAATCACAGCAAAACATCTTCCTTTCCTTTCTGTTTCTCAATCAAAATCAATCAAAATCATCTTCTAATGTTCACAAACAAACACTACCATTAAATTTCACCGTCTTCCACCTCCAACTGCCCTAGACAGCTATTTTCCACCTGTCTCTCTCTCTCTCTCCTTCCTTCCGAGAAACAGAAATACCACAAGAAACTCAGAAGCCGAATCCCAACCGACGCCATTGTTTGCTGCTGCTTCTGTAGTGTTATTTCATGGGTTCTTCTGCTTCCAAAACCGTTACTTCTGCGTCTTCTTCTTCCTCCTCTTCTTCTGTTTCATCCGCTTCTCCATCCGCGGCGAAATTCAGCTCCCATTGCCCTTCGCCGGTCCCGAGAGCTTTCTCCTTCTCCATGCCGTTGGTTCATCACCCTCCGGCAAGGAAAGGCGACACTCACCACCTCGTCTCCCTTACATCCACCACCTACGGCTCTCTTATCCTCGACGGCGGAAGAGATTCCACCGACCGCCAGAAATTTCCGCCGCCGCAAATCTCCGTTGCCGGTAAGAAGACACCAGAACCGGGCCCATGTGACTCATTGTCCCCTGACTCGGTGATAAATACATGGGAGCTCATGGATGGGCTCGACGACGAGTTTGAACTCGACAACTCAGATCTGGGTAAGTATAATTCCGGTGGAAATTCGAAAGATTGTTCTATACCCATTGCGGATCGGGATGTGGGTTTGAATGTGTCTCCGTTGAAACTGGACGATTCGTACGAATTCGTGAGAATTGAAGACGAGGGGGAAGACTGGGTTCCATTGTCTTATAAAACTAAGCAACCTTTGTGGAAGCATTTGTCTGAAGAGTCCTTTCTGTCTGATTTGGATCCTGGTGTTGTTTCCACTTACAAGAAAGCGTTGTCTTCGAAGCAATTAGGCAACGATAGTATCAACGTCACTGCTCGAAGCCTTAACAGGAGCTCAAAGTCGTTCTCTTGCACCCCATCAGATCCATCCATTTTAATCAGCAAATCAAATTCTCTGTCTTCAGGTCCACCAGATTCTAAAACTCCACCAAATCCACAAACTTTGATCGACAAATCAAGATTGTCAGGCGCAGAAGACAAAGTGGTATTGTACTTCACAAGCCTCCGAGGAATTCGAAAGACATACGAGGATTGCTGTTGTGTTAGAACGATATTGAGAGGGTTTCAGGTTGCTGTAGACGAACGTGACATCTCGATGGACTCCACGTTCAGGAAAGAACTGCAGAGCGCGCTTAAGGCCGAGAAGCCTGTTGGTTTGCCCCAGGTGTTCATACGAGGAATCCACATTGGTAGTGTCGAGGAGATCAAACAACTCAACGACGGTGGTGAATTGGCAGAGATGTTAAAAGGGTTGCCTGCTTGCAAGTGCTTCGGGGCTTGTGAGAGTTGTGGGGATGCACGATTTGTGCCGTGCCCCAATTGTGGCGGCAGCACCAAGGTCTTTCAAGAACAAGACGATGGATTCAAGCGATGCCCGGACTGCAACGAGAATGGTTTGGTACATTGCCGCCAGTGTCGCCTCTAATTGATCAGACATTGTGCAATGCATATACCTCTCGGCTATTGGATTTGTGGATAGCCCCATAAAAAAATGATTCTTTCGGTTTGATTTGTGAAGAGAGGAAAAATCTAAAGGTAACTTAATTGAGCATGCTGTTGGGTGTAATCCAACGAGCATAGTGAAAATAAGAAGTGGCTCAAGCTACATTGCTCCTTTAAGCCTCTCTGCGTGTGTGCGGTGTTCTCTTTTGTACTAACATTGTTCTTACTCTTCACAATTTCTTTCAAATGGTATCTTCTTTCCAATTATGAGCACAAGGCTTTACGCGTATTCAATCGTGGTGATGTAATATATGGTATTCAAAGAGGAAACACAACACTACACCAATCATAGACATATCATATCTTACCAATAATGTCACCTAAATACACTATGCAAGCAAGGAGTCTTGAGATTCGCACTTTCGCTTTTTTATCTTAATTTATCAAAATTCTAAGCTCGCTTTTATTAATTCCAAAGCAACATTTATTTTCAAAACATTGCAATAATTATTTAAGTGACAATAAAATCCACAACATTGAAAGATAGAGAGGGAGAGATGGAGGAAAAAGGGAAGGAGAGCTCGTTGTCGGTGGTTGCGTCGCGGTCATGCCTGAGCAAATACGTTGACCAAGGAAGCGTGGACAGTCACAGATACTACCTGGCGCGAAGAACCGCCATGGAAATGCTCCGTGACAGAGGGTACGAGGTATCCGCTGACGACATTAACCTCTCCCTCCACGAGTTCCGCCAGATTTACGGAGACCAACCCGACGTCGATCGCCTCCGTGTCTCTGCTGTCCACCGTTCCAACTCTTCCAAACGGGTATTTTGGGGTTTTCTTTCTTTGCATGTCAGAGTTTTGTTTGGCTACCCAGAAAGTGATGGATAACCCCGAGTGTTTCTATGCCTTTTCCGCCCTTGTTTGCTTCAATAGAGGTTTTAATTGCTGTTGGGTCTGACTAAAATTTTCTACTTTGTGGATTCTGGTGGTGAAATTTTCTTAAAGACCCGGCTTTTTCCCCGATCATATATGTTGAAATTTAGGGTTTTAGCAGATGATAATTATCTGTAAAAAAGTAAACGCTGCTGCTTAGTTTCTTCGCCGTGTACTGGATTTATGTCATACGAATTGTCCAGTTCTGATAGATCTTTACTGCTGTTCACTAGCCTTGTGAAGATACTTGGTGCTTGGTATTTGAGCTCTTTGTAGTTGTCAGTGTATGTGTAGTACCACTTTCTAAAGGTCTCGTCTTGGATATTCAAGCTTGTATGAACAAGGTCGAACTGTAACAGAGGGATTTTTCAAGGTTTTGGTATCAAGTTCACAAAGTATACTGTTTGATTTTCAGATAGCAGTGGTCTTTTGTGGAACTGGAATGGTAAAGGTGAATGCAATCCGAGGGATTGCGGCAGATATACTTAGCCAGGAGAGTGTAACTGGGGTGATATTGGTTCTTCAAAGCCATATAACCAATCAAGCCTTGAAAGCTGCCGATCTGTTCTCTTTCAAGGTTGAGTTATTCCAGATAACTGATTTGCTGGTTAACATAACCAAGCATGTGTTGAAGCCAACGCATCGGGTTCTGTCTGATAAAGAGAAGGAAGCTCTTCTCAAGAGGTTCTGTATCGAGGAAAAACAGGTACGCTTTTATTATACCACAGTAACTCATCTGTCATTACCTACATTTCATCTTTTCTGATTAAACGTTTGGGTTTTTTTTTCTAATTTGGATAGCTTCCTCGGATATCAAAGAAAGACGCAATGGTACGGTACTATGGACTTGAGAAAGGGCAAGTGTTGAAGGTAACGTACAAGGGCGAGCTGACGCAATCACATGTCACTTACCGTTGCGTCTGGTAAACCCTTCAACGTAGTATTTTTTGTTTGTTTCGCTTGGGTTAATGGATCCAAGGTTATGTCATAAACCGCAAACGACCAATGTTGTCAGAATGGGTATGATGATGTTCATATTTTGGACAAGCAATAATAATGCTTTAGTAGTTGCATGAACCCTTTGTAAGAAAAAAAGAATCTCAAGCCCAGTTAAGGTTCATAGTACATGACCCATGTGGACTTCACCGGTCATGGCTCTGCCTTCGCCCTTATTGTTATTAAGGGCTTTGATTTTAAGATCAAGATAATTTCGAGTTTGACTCACTTTGTAAAATGTCTTTGGTTTCTTAACTTCTCATTTATATTAACATTACATTGATGAAACCTTCCTTCCATATTCGATTTGGCAACTTTCCTTTTATGTTAATTTCTTCATTGATGAATATTTCTTCTTGATCCGCATGTTTCTCCACTGGTTCACATTTAATGGATGAGATAGATATAATTGACAAAATTCAGGTCTTTATATAAGATTACAACAAAATATTGGTGTTTGTCTCTAGAAATTTAAATGTTTTTATGGTAGGTGGGGTTGTTTCTGATAAAGAAATAAATTTGGGATTATATCGCGTGACTAATAAAATATTGGGGGTCTAGTTGATAACGTCGAAAAGATGTTATTCTCTGGACCGCCGGTTATGGTCAGTGTACGCACGCAGGTTCTTACCAATTTCTTCTTCTTCTTCCTCTTCTCCTCTATTCTTAAGTGGAGCGATCAAATTCTCCGTTTATCGGAATATATTTGGATCGTCTTTTCTGTGTATTTCCATGGATGCTAAGATCGGACAATTCTTTGAATCCGTCGGTTCCTTCTTCAGCGGCGGCGATAAGATCCCTTGGTGCGACCGCGATGTCATCTCCGTAAGCTTCCTCTTTCTTCTTCACCACGCGTTTTCGCCTATGGTTTCTTTTCTCATTTCCGTGAATCGAATTCACAGTCTGTGGAAATTCGAACTTCTCCGTGCTATTTTTTTATTTGCTTTCTCCAGGCGATATCTGTTTGGTTTTGCTTCAACTAAACGGATTGTGGAGATTGAATTATAAATTGGATTTTGCTCTCCGGGATGTTCAAACAGTGTGATAGTTTGTGAGAGTAACGAGCTGTAATTGCACTTCGAGTTTTGTGTTCAACCGATTGGATGAATTCGGGTGCATTATTTGACATTGCACATGTACTCATCTTATTAGTTATAGGGAATTACAATGGCGTTTTACTGTCGTTTGGGAATTTGTGGTTCATGTGTGGGTGCTTTCTGTCTCTTCAATGTTCTTGTTCCTATTTTTATGACCGACTAAACAGTGCTGTTTTGCGGCCAGGGGTGTGAAAGAGAGGTCCAGGAAGCCACCAATGGTGGCTCCGAAGACCTTAAGAAGGAGACCATAATGCGGTTATCATGGGCACTTGTTCATTCCCGTCAGGCAGAAGATGTGCAACGTGGAATAGCCATGCTTGAAGGTATCATTTCTTGCTCCATGCGCAGTTCGATGCACACTGAGATCCTTGGACCATGTTTTGTGCTGAATGGATCAGCTGTTACTAGCTTCGTTAAGAAGGCTATGGGAGCTTTTCTCCATTTCTTACAAACATGAGACGGGCGAAATCTGTGTTTTTGCAGCATCTCTGGCGAACAGTAGTCCTCCTTTGCAGGACCGAGAGAAGCTTTATCTTCTTGCTGTTGGATACTATCGAACTGGTGACTATCGAAGGAGCCGTCAGCTCGTGGAGAGCTGTCTTGAGGTTCAACGTTAATCCAACTCTGTTTTTTTTCTTCCATGGCCTTGAGATGTTCTCTAAGATTCTAAGTGTGGACAAAAATCCTCATAGATTCAACCTGATTGGAGGCAAGCTTTGGTCCTAAAGAAGAACGTTGAAGACAAAATCACAAAGGGTAATAACTTGAACATTCTATGGCGGTAACCACTGTTAATTAACCAGATCGATCGAATTACCAGTGGATATTCATATTTATATTGCGGCAGATGGTGTAATCGGGATAGGCATCACAGCTACAGCCGTAGGCCTCATAGCCGGTGGGATTGCTGCAGCTTTGGCACGCAAGAAATGAGAAGCGAATCCACGGAACACCTAATGTGCATATAAATAACGTGACATCCACAAGTTTTCTTCCCTTCGGATGGTGTTTTTGTCTACTTGAATGATATACTTTTGAATAGTTATGCTATCAAGTTACAAAATGAGATTTACGTTACGTTATGGGGTCAATCGTATATGCAGTAAGTTAAATATATAAGGATTATCACCCCCGGAAAGTGTTGCTAGTGCTCTGTAAATCGATTTCTTAATTACATAAAATAGTATTTAATATTTCTCTTCTATAAAAACGTAAGTCCCACATCGTCTAAACCCAGAATACTCGTTTTGCCTATTAGTGGTCGAGAAAATAATCCCACATCGGATATAGTTTATCACATGATATATATGTTAGCTCTATATTTTTAAAAAGTATTAAACAGACGTGATGTTGTGGTTGGTATTCAATTACAAAATAATCCCACATCGTTCGTCTGAAACATGGAGAACTGGTATATAAATAAAAGCCACGATTGAAATGGTCACGACCTTACTTGAACAGGATCTGTTCTATAGGCTCATATCTCTGTATCCTTGATTTCAAAGGAGACAGAATCCTTAACCTGGTGGATGATCCATGGCTGTGCGATCGGAGCGTGATTAACGGCATTGGTTACTCTTCGGAGTTCCTCAACTGCTGTAGAGGATCGTTACTCAGCTCGGGCTTTAGCCCGGTTGGGGTGGTCGCACAGCGGTCTGACAGGTTTCCAATCTCTTTTTTTGGCGCCATTACAGGGTTATAGTACTTTGGGTGACATTATATACCAGTTGTCTATTTTGGGTGAATAAAATTGTTTATATGATAAATATACATTGATTTAACATAATTAATAGAATTTTGGGTGACATAATTCGTTATAGACCAGTTGTCTATTTTGGGTGAATAAAATTGTTTATATGATAAAATACCTTGATTTAACATAATTAATATGAATATGTTTTAAAATTTTGGCATTTTTTTAAAACATAATTATTGAAAACAATGTCAAAATTCCCACATATTTTTTAAAAATAATTATTCAAAACAATGTCATTTTGACATTAAAAAATGTAAAACTAAAATCGATTTGAAACAAATATACTTTTTTTATTTTCGAATCCTGATTTTAAAAGAAGATACAAAAGAAAAAAATTTATTTTGTGAGGGAGACACTGCGGTGAAAGGAAAAGATTTTTTTGTCGGGCGGCGGGAGATGTAGGGGTAGGTGAAGGAGACGCGGGGGCGAGGGAGACACGGCGGTGAAGGAGACACGACGATGAGAGAGATGCAAAGGTATCGGGAGAAGATTTTTGATCGGGCGACAATGAAGGGAGAAGAAAGGGTAGCGGTTGAAAGGGAGAGGTTTCCAATCTCTTTTTTTGGCGCCATTACAGGGTTATAGTACTTTGGGTGACATTATATACCAGTTGTCTATTTTGGGTGAATAAAATTGTTTATATGATAAATATACATTGATTTAACATAATTAATAGAATTTTGGGTGACATAATTCGTTATAGACCAGTTGTCTATTTTGGGTGAATAAAATTGTTTATATGATAAAATACCTTGATTTAACATAATTAATATGAATATGTTTTAAAATTTTGGCATTTTTTTAAAACATAATTATTGAAAACAATGTCAAAATTCCCACATATTTTTTAAAAATAATTATTCAAAACAATGTCATTTTGACATTAAAAAATGTAAAACTAAAATCGATTTGAAACAAATATACTTTTTTTATTTTCGAATCCTGATTTTAAAAGAAGATACAAAAGAAAAAAATTTATTTTGTGAGGGAGACACTGCGGTGAAAGGAAAAGATTTTTTTGTCGGGTGGCGGGAGATATAGGGGTAGGGGAAGGAGACGCGGGGGCGAGGGAGACACGGCGGTGAAGGAGACACTACGATGAGAGAGATGCAAAGGTATCGGGAGAAGATTTTTGATCGGGCGACAATGAAGGGAGAAGAAAGGGTAGCGGTTGAAAGGGAGAGAGAAAGACCTGAATGAAGGGGAGAGAGAGAAAGGGTTACAAAACACCTAACAAAATAATAAACCTTAAAACTTGATTCGAATTCTTCGGATTTAATCCAAACCCGGATCGGATCTATGTGAACCCGAATCGGTTCTAAGACCTGAACCCATATGAGTTTTTAAGATAATCCATTTCGTAAATAATCCGAATTTTTCGGATCGATCTTTGTCGATCCGACCCGGATTCTCTAGATTGGTCATCCCTACCATTAACAATAATTAAATTATTTATATGCTAGATAAATATATAAATAAGCAAAAAAAAAAACACATTGCTTCTTAATGCATCACGTCATCTCTTGCTTCTGCCACGCGATCTCTTAATTTTTTTGAAAATAATGTAAAATATTCATTTACATAATCTATATATTTAAATAAATATATAAATAAACAAAAATTTCCTTGATTCTCAACGCACCACGTCATCTTTTGCTTCTGCCACATGATCTCTTACTTTTTTAAAAAATGTAAAGGATTCATTTACAAAAGCTATATATTTTAAAGTAAAATTCATTATCCTTATATTTTTAAATTACTCGAAAACAGAGAATTACAAACGCTGACGGAAAACCAATGGCTCTCTAAAATTTATTTGCATCTCAATAACATTCATGAATGCCCAATTTATAATTTCTTCAGATTCAATGTTTTATAACTTTATAAAAAATCAATAACTAGAGTTTTGTTCCAAGATCACAATGGCACCTACCGACTGCGAGCTCAAATCATCTCATAGTTTCGGCGGAGCCAAGGTGAAGAGCATCTCCACTCGTCCACCATGTGAGCCAAAGGAACACAACAATAACTAACTTCGACCGGGTTAAGCTGGAGAAGAAGGGATCAACATGTGAAGGAGGGAGGGAGGGAGAGAGTTTGTAATTGTTGTGTTTACATGGTAGAGAAGAGGGGATGTATGATCAACATGTGTGATCATCAGACATTAGACAAACATAAATGTAACACAAATTCGAAAACATTCAAATTATACAATTAAAAGTTAAAGAATTTGGTGGCTTATGTATTTGGGTTTTGTTGTTTCATTGCTCTTTCACAACTTTCTTCTTTCTCATTCTCTTAATGATTCTGTAGACGTTCTTGGAACTTAACAAGAAGATAATTACCTGTTGAAGGAAATATTGAATCTAGAAAACCTTTAGGTTCTTCTTTTTGTCTTTTTTTTCTTTGACATATTTTGTATTTCCCCTTTGAAGCTTCTGTTTTATTATTTCAGGTTTTATCACATAGCGTGCTATCAATAAACATCTGCGTTCAACGGGAGATAGCGACTCTGAGAACCACTGTAAAGGAACAGGGCGCCATTTATGAAAACTTTAAGAGGATTAAGGTGATTCCATCATCTCAATTTTGTTGCTGGATTCAAATGAACGGGGTGCACATAGGAGTTCTGCATGCCAAGTGTTCGCTGAAATGCTTGCATAACGGAGGATGTATTTCCACGATTTTCAGTAGTCAAAACAACCTATAAACAACTTATTACGTTTCTTAAGAATATTGTTTTAATCATATCCCTCTTGATTTTGAACCCACTTTATTCTCCCCACCATTTTTAGTTTTCATCCAAATTTTCCTCATCAATTATAAAAAAAATCTGTCTAAAATCTCATCAGTTAACTTTCTGTTAACCGATCTGATTTTAATATGAACCCCACTCAATTTTGACTTGAATTTGATCTAAACTAATCCGAATTTTGATTTGATTTTAACTCGAATTTTGAATCAATTTTAACTCGATTTTCACCCTATTAAATTTTCAATTTTCAATTTTAGTAAATTGGATATGAATTTACTACACACAGCAAAATAAATATTATTTTTTGGATAATTACATAAAAATCAAGTTAATTATTTAAATGATTTCGAGTCAAAATGAGTACATTTTTGTCAACTGTATCAAAATCGGATCAAATCAAGTACGATTTTTTTAATTGTTTCAAAATTGATTCAAAATTGAATACAATTTTGTTAAATTTCAAAATAGGATCAAAATTGAATACGGTGTTATTCATTGTATATAAAAAATCGGGTTAATTGTGACTAACTCGGTTTTGAACTAACTCAATTTTGTAAATTAACCCGATTAATAATAAATGTTATTTTTTTGGATAATTGCATAAAAATTTATTAGGATTAATTTGGTGATCCGATTTTAATACAATTAACAAAGCAACACTCAATTTTGGCTCAAAATCAATTAAACCGAATTACTAACTAGATTTTGATGCACTTATCCAAAAAAAATAATTGTTTATATTTATTGTTTATGTGTGTAATAAATTCACATATATTTTTCTAAAATTTAACATTTAAATTTAATGGAGTCAAATTTAAGTCAAAATCCGGTTTACAATCGGGATAAAATTAGGTCAACTTCGGGTCAAAATTGGGTCGGATTCGGTCAAACTTGGGTTGGTTATAACAGAAAGGTTTTAGACAGATTTTTATAGTTAAGAGAGGAATCAGGTGAGAACTAAAAATCGATTGGGGATCATATGAGAGTCAAAATCGAATGGGAATAAGACTAAAACAATATTCTTAAATGGTAAATAGATTGTTTTCCCTTTCATGTATACCAAAAATATGTATTTGCTTTATCTATTTGGCAGCTTGATCTCAAGTCCAAGGATGTCTACAAAGAGCACTGGTATATCCTTCACGTTATATTTGTTATATGGGCTCAATTATTGAACCCGAACAATTAAAAATATCAAAATCTTCTACGTTTAGTTACATGAAGAATAGTAGAAACATATTTTAGGCAGATGCAGGTCTAATGTATGCAATGTCAATTATGGTGGTGGTTGATTTTCAAGTTGAATAGCTTGCCAAAAACACTCATATACGGTAGCATATCGGCATGGTTTATGCCTTAGAATTCGTGAGGTCTTAAAAAAGAATGTGGGGGTTCTATATATTAAATGACCAAATAGTTTCGATATTTGTGAATAAATTGAATATGAGAGGGTAAAAGTGGGGTTACCGGTGCGACATAAGCGGCCTTGCCATGGCGAATGATGTAGATCGGAAGGGAACCACTCATGACGTCCTCACACT
The DNA here is from genome assembly GCA_036759665.1 of Gynandropsis gynandra. Classification (NCBI taxonomy): domain Eukaryota; kingdom Viridiplantae; phylum Streptophyta; class Magnoliopsida; order Brassicales; family Cleomaceae; genus Gynandropsis; species Gynandropsis gynandra. Next base: position 28,200,979 of record CM071861.1, on the reverse strand, counting down.
ATTAAAAGCTCTCCGGTGGTGTCGTTCCTTGCGACGACAACGACAGAGATAGAGTTGTGGTGGTTTAAGAAAGCTGAGATAGAGTTATGTTATTTAAATTTGATATTTAATCATTACTCATTCAAATATATTAGACAAATATTTATTCAATAAACATAATTTACCTATATTTTTTATATTTATAAATAACTAATTGGTTAACCAAAGTTATTCGGTTAATAATCTAACCGAATCGAATCCAATCGATCTCTAAAATTTTATATGTGATTGGTTATGTTTATCTATCCTAATCAAACCGGATTACCATTATTCGGTTCAGTTTGATTTGATTTTATATAACAAATCGAAATGTTCACCCCTAATAAGAGTGTCGTGTTCATTCTTTAGATATGATTTCGCTAAAATTATAGTTTATTATTTATTATGTGGTTTTCAGAAAATAAAAAGTTTGATTTAATTTTCAAAATATAAAAGAGATTTATGACCAATGTTGAAATGTTGTTAATGTTGAAATTATGAAGTAATATAGACTTTTTTTATATATATTTATACTCATGCAAGTTTAATTTTTCACGTATATTAAAAAATGGTAAAATAAAATAAAGATCGTAAACCCACATGTTATTAAAATTTTATAATTGGATGGTATCCTTATATAAAAAATATAAATGTAAAAGTTATAATTTCAACGAAGATTTCATAATAATTACAATTCATACGGAACTAAATCTCAAAACATGTAACAATTTGTAATAATGTCATTGAGAGTTCAACATTTGCTTTCTTTATTAGAATCAATATATTTTTTTAACTTTTTCATGCATTTTTAAAATACATAATTTGGATTGAATTGAAGATCATAGATCCATATATCTTTTTGTTTGTGTGGTTTGATCACAACGATATTTTGATTTATCTCTTTATGCGAATAAATTAATTAGTCTATAATCTCAATTTTTTTGTAAGATCCAAATTACCATAAATAAAATTTAGAATGTTTTTAGTTAATCTATCATTACGAAAAATGCTAAATAGCATATAAAAAATATAACATAAAATATTAACTAATATCAATACCATATATATATTATTTTTCCATTTGAGGCATATAGATCAATTTGATAAAATGTATGTTTTACACCACGGTGTCTTCATTTATAATTATCCAAAGTCAAACCATAATCTATGAACTATAAGTCACCTTTACCATATCTCATCCTTCATATTTTTTTTCAAAAATAATAAATAATCACTTTTTTATTGTTAGTTTATATAGAACGAAATTAGTATATAAAGATGTTATCAAACCGATACATTATTATGCACTGATCTTACTAATAATGTGTTCGAACATATAAAAAGACTAACATATGTGATGAAAAACTATTCATTTCAATCAAGCAATGGTGTCAACTTCTTTGTTATTTTTTGCTTCATTTTTAATATACCATGTATGTATATATATTTCGAATATCTTAAGTTTATATAATTTTTTAATCATGATATTCTCTTTGCTTTGATGTGATATATTGTTATATGCATGCAAATATTTTATATAAAATAATATATATGTATATGCTTATTTTAAAATAATTTTAAAAGTTGAAATTAACTTATAATAAATAATTCATAGTATAATGCAATGTGATAATTGATATAAGTAACGAAACTACATATATAAACTATCATCTTGTGATATTATATTTAATTAAAAAATTTAAAACTGGATAAGAAAACAAACAACGAGTATTGATAAACATTTTAAATGGAAAAAATATATTAATTGCTTATCATTATATTGTAAACACATCTAGTATCACAAAAAAAAAACAAGATTTTTTTTAATGAAAATAGATTGGATTTTGCAAAAAGATCTCTAACTATGACCACCTAAAAAGAAGCTCCGAAATTAAAACAAAAAAAATAAAAATATGAATTAATGTTTTTCAATGTGAAATATGGGTTGGAAATTTTTTTGTAATATATAAAATAGTTTACAACAATACGAAAGTAAAAAACTTGATTATGACATTCCATTTTAACAAAACTACAATATTTTATATAAAAAAAGGTAAACTTAAAAAGTTTCTAATTAGAAAAACTAAATAGAAGGATTGTCACCCCCGGAAATTTTCTAAACCCCATACGTTACGTTATGGTGTCGATCGTATATGCAGTAATAAGCTAAAAGTAGAAGGATTATCACCCCCGGAAAATGTCGCGAGTGCTCTGTAAATCGATATCTCAGTTACATAAAATAGTATATAATATTTCCCTTTTATAAAAAGCGTGCATTTTTCATATAACACCTAACATAAGTCCCACATCGTCTAAACCAAGAATACATGCGTTGCCTATTCGTAACAGAGAAATAATCCCACATCGGATATAGTTTTATCACATGCTATATGTTAGCTCTATATTTTTAAAAAGTATTAAACAAACGTGAAATGATGACTGGTGTACTCAATTACAAAATAATCCCACATCGTTCGTCTTAAACATGGAGAACTGGTATATAAAGAAAAGCCACGATTGAAATGGTCACGACCTTACTTGAACAGGATCTGTTCTATAGGCTCGTACCTCTGTATCCTTGATTTCTAAGGAGACAGGATCCTAAACCTGGTGGATGATCCATGGCTGTGCGATCGGAGCGTGATTAACGGCATTGGTTACTCTTCGGAGTTCCTCAACTGCTGTAGAGGATCGTTACTCAGCTCGGGCTTTAGCCCGGTTGGGGTGGTCGCACAGCGGTCTGACAGGTTTCCAATCTCTTTTTTTGGCGCCATTACAGGGTTATAGTATTTTGGGTGACATAACTCGTTATATACCAATTGTCTATTTTGGGTGAATAAAATTGTTTATATGATAAATATACATTGATTTAACATAATTAATAGAATTTTGGGTGACATAATTCGTTATAGACCAGTTGTCTATTTTGGGTGAATAAAATTGTTTATATGATAAATATACATTGATTTAACATAATTAATAGAATTTTGGGTGACATAATTCGTTATAGACCAGTTGTCTATTTTGGGTGAATAAAATTGTTTATATGATAAATATACCTTGATTTAACATAATTAATAGAATTTTGGGTGACATAATTCGTTATAGACCAGTTGTCTATTTTGGGTGAATAAAATTGTTTATATGATAAATATACCTTGATTTAACATAATTAATATGAATATGTTTTAAAATTTTGGCATTTTTTTTAAAACATAATTATTGAAAACAATGTCAAAATTTCCTCATATTTTTTTAAAATAATTATTCAAAACAATGTCATTTTGACATTAAAAAATGTAAAACTAAAATCGATTTGAAACAAATATACTTTTTTTATTTTCGAATCCTGATTTTAAAAGAAGATACAAAAGAAAAAAATTTATACTAAAAATTATTTCTTTAAAAAAACGACAATCAGTCGCCGATTAATTCGTCTAGATGTTAGATGTTCGTCAATCGTCCGACTACCACCTAATGAATTTTATTAGGGGTGTAAACAGAATTGTTCAGCACAACTCACTGTTAACTCGGTTCGTTCTCAAAATGACCTGAAAATTACCAATTCCGTTCAATTCGCTTTTAGCTCACTAAAAAACGAGTTGACTCGCGAACTATATCATTTAAATTAAATAATTGTAATATTTTAATATTACAAATTAATCATTATGAAACCAAATAAAACATATGAAATATAAAAATATTAATTCGAATACAAAACTAGTTAATATCAAAATACTAAATGAAAACAAATTTATCGAAATATTGAATATATAAACATATATTGTATATACTCTTTTTAATTTTTTAAGAAAATCTTGATTTTATAATAAAAATAGTTTAACCGAGAAAGAATATGATGATAATAATAATATAATGTGTAAATAATGAATTATATTTCTTTAAATAGTATTTGATAAATAAAAAATAATATATATTATATGCAAAAATATGAAAACATGTGATTTTCATATAATTTTGTCTTCAGTTTATGAACCATCTCACATAGGTTCTAATTCGTTTGGGACTCAACTCGTCAGCTCGTTTTTCAAACAAACTAGAAAATATTCAGTTTGACTCGCTCAAATGTGATCTAAGTTATAGCTAACTCGTGAATCGACATCTCATTTTATACCCCTATGTTTTACAACATTGAATACAATAGCACATTATTTAACTATGATAAATATGTTGGCAAATTTTAGAATGTAAAAAAATATATACTATTTGGGAAGATTTAGTGAAAATGAAATAAATTTGTTTAAATTATAAATATGTTGGATCTAACACAACAAATATGAGATAACACGATATTGATATATGATAAATACTTGTGGATCTAACACAATCTATATAAGATAACATAATATCATACATTTATTCATGTTCGGTATAAACTTTAAAATATGTATATATTGAGAAATTGTTGTAGATTGTAATATATTTTCGTTAAAAGAAGATTAATCCTCATGGTTAATCATTAACTATAAAAGATTGTTACTCAGTTCGGACTCCATTCGGTTGAAATTGTGGTTTGATTTACATAACCGTTATGCATACAATTTTTAAGGTACAAAGAGAACAATATACACATCATTACTAATTTGGAAATAAACAAAAACTCGAAAAATGTTTCGAGCAGCACTACTGAGATGGAATTGTGATGGAAAACATTGCGCATATGAACTGGTATGAATCTTTTCCATACTTCGTGAATTATCATTTTCTAACACTTTACCCGAATTGTTGTTATGTGATAATATAATATCAATAAATATTACAAACAATCTTGGATACATCGATATCGATTGCATATTGTGCGTGAAATTATTCAACTCGAGTTCATAAAGCCTTTACATATTCAAATGCAACCATCAACTCACAAACGTCTTGCTATAACCTTTGTTTTCAATCCAATTTTATGCGATAAGTTTCAAGATGGGTACTCTTGAAAGGATGTATAAAAATATGAAATTAATATTTTGTTAATTGTTTTTAAAATAGATTAATTGTAATTTGTTGGGTTAATTTAATTAGAATAGTTAGGTTGTTAGATTAGTTAACTAATATCTTTAGTATAAACGTGTGTAATGCATGATTTAATTTTTTGATAAAATAAAGATATTCTTTTTTTTATCCAATACCTTCTCTCTTTATTTCGTCAATTCTTTCTATATTTTTTCAATATACGAATTTAAATTATTAAAGAACCAATTTGCAATTTTTTTAGAATTCGATCTCAACATATTAAAAATGTTATGTTTTGAGAAAAATGTCATGTAAAATTGCTAAGAGGAATATATATATATATATATATATATATGTAAAACGGTCGCATGGATCTAAGGGTCGCAGCGATACCTCCGCGACCTTTGGACTCGTGCGACCATTGTCCCTCTGCGACCTCTACAACCCTTGTATCCTCTCTCTTACCTTTTTACCCATCTGATCCTTTACGCTTTATTATTAAAAAATAAAAATTATTTATAAATAATATGAATAACTTTAAAAAATAACAATATACCAAGTTATTTACATCTTCCATTCCCAAAAAATGATAAAAGTTATTAAGTTATTTACAAACGACCCTTGTCCTCCTTCGACCTTTGTTCCTCTGTGACCCTTGTCCCTCTGCAGCCCTTGAACCCCTGCAACACCTCTACGACCCTTTGACCCCTGCGACCCTTGTCCCTCTCTGTGAACCTTAGACCCCTGCGACCCTTGTCCCTATGTGAACCTTAGACCCCTGCGACCCCTGCAAACTATGTTGTTGTTAGGCTCTGGTTGAACGACAAATCGAAGCACATGTGTTGCTCCATTGAAGACAAGTTCGACTTTGAGGGAACAACCCTGGTTCAATCCATTTTCTTGACAAAATTTTTTCCAACCCCCTTCTGATGCTAGCGCCACCACGTTTTATGGGCCTTAAAGTTGCCGACCATGCCCTTTCGAAATCGATTATCAACAATATCTTACATCATCTAATGCAAAGACCGCTTGACTCGTAAACCCTATCGAAAGTATCTGCTACATAACACAAGTTACAAAAAAATACAAAAAAATTATACTAAAAACCATTTTCTTTTATAGTAATGCAATCATCGTCATGCTTCACAAAATCATTGATGGCATCTGGATTCACGGGGTCAGGGATTGCAGGAGTGGACTTATCAATCACATCGATTTGCTTTTCATGAGTCAAAACCAACCGCATATTGTGTTGTCAATCCTCGAAGTTATCCCCAATAAGCTTGTAAATTTCAAAGATAGAATGCAACGAAAAAAAGACATTCGAGAAATCTATTAACAATTAAATAGAAAAAACATAAACAGCAGAGATGAACATCAAAATATCATAAAGACATGGACTTTTATCTATATGATATGCATGCTAATCAATGTTACACTAATATAGGAAATCAAATTTCATATTACCATTAACCTACAACTATATGTCTGACCCCTTGGTTATTAAGACGTTTCACAAACATATAAAGTAGGTTGATTACAAATTTTATCACCATAAAATTTATAATCTAAATATGTAGCTCTACATCACATAGTCATATGGTTGTCAAGTCGTTCCTATTGATATAGTGAGTTCATCTTTCATCTTATGGTCCGATAACAATTAAGTTCATGTCCCTGGGTAATCCAGGCGTATACAAGAACTAAGTGTTTCCTCCCATTAAACATCTCATGTTATAGACAAATTAATCTAATTCTTGAACTACATACCTGTCGGTTGTCCGACCGTTCCTTGTAAACAAAATTCGATTCATACGTCTAATTTGAGGGAAAAGCTAAATGATAAAAAATTTATTATTAGAACTCAATTATTTGGGATTAGACGTAAACATCATTTGATCTGATGGTTAAACCATACGGTCATCTCATAAAACTGTCATGATTTCGAATTTCAAAGTCATATTTTACGAAGCCCATCGACATATGTATTGACTCAATGGAGTCGTCTCATGGCTCAATCGAGCGTCATCTTTTGGGACGATACATCGCAATGTCTGAGCTTCGACTCAATCGAGCCAAACTGTCACTCAATCAAGTCGAACTCTCATGCAAGAACCGTCATCGCGATTTTCGACGAGTTTTGATCCGTTTTTCGTCCAAAATATTGATCCAAGATCCTATATACAGAAGAGCAGACACTCTGATACCGTTGTAGCGTTGCTAATGGGGTAGTAAAAGTGGTTTTTTATAACAACCCGACTATAGATCTAGTCATATTTCAGGAAGGGATCATGAGGGGTTTCACCAAAACACGAATAATGATTCTTAGAGTGATCTGTTTTGGTGAATACGGATGAGTGTAGGATGTGAGCTCCGAATGTACGAAGCCTCTAGAGTATCCACATCGAGATCTACCTTTGCTTTCAACGTTCGATATGAATCTGATCACAAACGGGAAATCGGTTCTATCTCCGTTCTTAATCTCTGTTTTTTGAGGCTAGGATTTTTATGGGGTAAAGAGAGCTTTTATAATACTAAATTTTCAATTATTTACAAAATAACCCTATTACTATTTAATATTACATTTTTTCACTATACTTTCAATCTCCCACTTGTCTTAATGTAATATCTCAAATAGTCTAGACACACGTATCTTCATACACATATATGTTCGTACATCCAATAGATAACCCTCAGATATAAAATCAAGTGCGATAATATTCGCCGATGCTAGTAAATGAATATAATCGCGTTTCGCACTGATTGTATGAAGCATGCATCTATGAACTTCCACTATACATGGCTCTGAATCTCTATCTTCAAATCAAAATGCATTGTTTTTTCCATTTAAATGCTTGATTGATTAGAGCTATGAACCAAACCTTGTAGGAATGAATGTTAAAGGAGAAGATGTCATACCCATGAACAAAATGTCGCATTTGACGTCTCCGCATCTTCGTGACATCACATTCAATCTGACATATACAACAAGGATTCAATATCTATTAAGTGTGAGTATTGAAACGACACAACCTAGTTATCATTAACAATTTCAACAGAGTTTTAGCCTGTGTATTTCAGGTGAAAAAGCTGTAGGTGAAACGAGATGTTTGCAAAACTAAGACCATTCACCTGGATTCAGACCTAGTTTGGGTCGTGTTCCTGGATGTTTAAACAAGCTATCTAGAATCTATACCTGTCATTCAAGAGCTGATTCTACGTGACAACCTAAGCAAACATATCCGTGAAAATGGTGAACTTAATTCCAAGAAGCATCTAAAAGATCTCATAATCGGTAAGCAAGCGATAAACATAGGCCATCGATTCTAATCACCTGTTCTCCGAACAATAATGAGAGTTTGGTTTAGTTTGTATCCTAAAACTATCTAATTACTAGAATCTAGTGTTGAAATGTAATACCTTCCATGAAACTTATACTCAAAATTAGGGCTCCAGCACAAACAATACTTGTAAGCACGACCCCACTTAAACTTCCTTACTCACAGCAGAACATGACCACAGACAAAAACAAACACAATCAATTTATCTATGCAGGATTCGGAGTTTAATCGTGTATTATTCGATCAATATAGTATATATTTTCCAATCTATCGAGTGGATTTGGTGTACGGTTGCTAATAGGGTAGCGGAAGCGTTTTTATATAAATCCGAATATAGATCTAGTCATATTTCAGGAAGGGTTCATGCGGGATTTCACCAAAACACGAAGAACGGTTTTTAGAGTTACCTCTTTTAGTGAATACGGACAAGTGTAGGATGTGAGTTCCGAACGTACGGAGCCTTTAGAGTATCCACAACGAGATCTACCTCTGCTTTCAATGTTTGATGCGAATCTAATCATGAACATGGAATCGGTTGTGTGACCGTTCTTAGTGTCTGTTTTTGGGGGCTAGGGTTTTTCTAAGATAAAGAAAGCTTTTATAATACTAAATTTTCAATTATTTACAAAATAATCACTTGACTATTTAATATTACATTTTGGCACTATACTCTCGATCTTCGACTTGTCTTAATGTAATATCTCAAATCGTCTAAGTACGTGTATCTCCATACACATACATGTCCATACATTCAATGTATAACCCTTATAGATAAAATCACGTATGATAATATTCGTTGGTGCTAGCAAACGAATATAATCGCATTTCGCACTAATTGTCTTACAATCATAAGCAAAGATCAAAACATAGAGCTCGAGCGCATACCAAGAGTTGACAGATCTTATATCGAACACAAAATATGTATATAAATTTATAGGATATTTTAGTTATTATATATGTAAATAAATAAAAAATTATTAAACTAATAAACAAAAAAAATTATATATTTATTAGAAATAAAATTTAGTAAATTATTAAACTTGAAAAAAATAATTATTACCAAATATTGATTTTTTATACATTCTCTTTTCTCAAACTTCCACATCATCAAAGTAATTTTTTATTTTTTTATTCTATATTAATTACCATTCATAAATTATTTTAAATGTATTATAATATTAATTTTTTAAAGAAACACAAAATATTTATATTAAATTTAGAGGATATTTAAGTTATTATACATGTAGATAAATAAAAAATTATTAAATTAATAAATAATTAAAAACCCAAAAAATAAATATATATTTATTTGAAATAAAATTTAGTAAATTCTTAAACTTTAAAAAATTAATTATTAAAAAAATATTGAAAGAAAAAATTTGGAATGAAAAAAAGATCAATGTTCATGGTATCATTTACCATCTCTAATTAATGTCTATTTTAATTTAAATTCAATCTATCTCTAAATTCATATACACTAGGATAGTACCCGCACGTTACACAAGATATATTTGTTTTGTAGTTTTATTGTAAAAATATTATAAAAGTCTATAATATATAAAGGTAAAGTAATTGGAATGCAATATGAAAGACCTTTAGCAAACTTATTGTTACGTTAATGACGTACATGATCCAATTATTGATATAAATTTTCAAGAAATTTGATGTCAATATAACATCGACTTTAAAAATTTAGCAAATATTAGTAAATTAACTATGCATATATGATAAGAGTACCAATAATTACTTACATATTTTCAATGTCGTCGGAAAGATCTTGTAGGTCATTAAATATTTTCTTGTAAACAATGTTTGTCATGGATGAATCTATTGTGCCTTCTCCATTTAAATCCAAAACTCTAAGTCCGTTGGATGAAGTTACTCGTGAAAATGCAACATACACCTGTCCATCCACATTAGTTGCCCATTTTTTTCACGTTACGGACTTCCCAAACGTGAAAAATCTTGCGATAATAGGTTGAAAATAACGTCCAACGATTAATTCATCGAACATGATGTGTTGTGATAATATATCTGTTTAGGGTATTTTCAATGGATCAATTAGAAAATACGATGCCTTATTTAGTCAACTGCTATGATGTGTCGTGAATATTTGATTGAATATGTTAGTGAATTATATAGAGAATGGATTATGTTGATTAAATTCTCAATGTGGATTTAATGAAAATTAAATGAAAATTAAATGTTTTACATGTTTGTAATTCTTATGTAATGTTATTATATATATATATGATGGTATATATATATATTGGTAATACAAATTATTTTAAAATATCTGAAATAAATATTAATAAAGAATTTATAATACAATCCAAAATCAATACATTAATTAATAATTTTATTATATTTCATTATATTACTCATTAGAAATAAATTTCAATTATGGTTAACCACTTAGTTTTATGATATACTTTTATACATGTTGTATTTGTAGACATTATAGTAAATAAATATAAATGGTTATATTCTTTATTGTTAAATGCAATATTTAAAGGTATTGTTAATGGGTAAATAAATGCAATTAAATTATTTTAGTTTTAATATTAATTTAACATTTTATAAATTAGTAATTTGTAAGAATTTGTTAAATAATTTGGTTTTGCGTTAAAATTAGTTTGATGTTACATATTCTTTATGTTTTAATTTTAATTTAACATAATCTTTAACATTTATAATATAAATGGAGGTTAAATGCAACATTCAATGGTTTTGTTAACGGGTAAATAAATGTTGGTTAAATATAATATTTAAATTGTATTGTTAATTTGTTAAATAAATTGGATTATCGTTAAAATTAGTTTTGTTCTTATGTATTATAATCTTAATTTAACATGTATGATATATATTTACATGTATTATTATTATTATGGGATCTTAAAATAAAAGTTAAATTATTTATATATTAATTTGGGTAACTATAACAGTTGGGTAATTACATGTATTAATAATTGGACGTAAAATACAAAATAATTATATTTTAATTTGTATAAATAATAATTTTGGTATTGATTTAATTTTGTAAACAATTAACATAATCTTTAACATTTATAATATAAATGGAGGTTAAATGCAACATTCAATGGTTTTGTTAACGGGTAAATAAATGTTGGTTAAATATAATATTTAAATTGTATTGTTAATTTGTTAAATAAATTGGATTATCGTTAAAATTAGTTTTGTTCTTATGTATTATAATCTTAATTTAACATGTATGATATATATTTACATGTATTATTATTATTATGGGATCTTAAAATAAAAGTTAAATTATTTATATATTAATTTGGGTAACTATAACAGTTGGGTAATTACATGTATTAATAATTGGACGTAAAATACAAAATAATTATATTTTAATTTGTATAAATAATAATTTTGGTATTGATTTAATTTATATAAATTGTAAACAATTTAATAAAAAATAAATTAAAATTAAACGTTTTAGATGTATACTTATATATGTATCTAAAAGTTTGTAATTGTTATATATAATATTATATATATATATGCGATGGTTTATTATACAAATATATATTGGTAATACAAATTATTTTAAAATATCTGAACTAATAATAATAATAAATAATTTATATTACAATCCTTAATAATACATTAATTAACAACTTTATTTTATTTCAATATATTATTAGATCTAAATTTCATTTATAGTTAACCACTCATTAAGTTTTTATTAAAAAAATATAAATGGTGATGTTAATGGATAAATGTATTGTTAACATGTAAATAAATGCAATTAAATTATTATAGTTTTAATATTAATTTAAGATTTATAAATTAGTAGTTTTTTATATTTTGATTAGTTTTGATGTTACGTATATGTTTTAAATTTGATTTAACATAATCTTTAAAATTTATTTTTGATTAGTTTTGATTAGTTTTGATGTTACGTATATGTTTTAAATTTGATTTAACATAATCTTTAAAATTAGTTTTGATGTTACGTATATGTTTTAAATTTGATTTAACATAATCTTTAAAATTTATAATTCATATATATACGTGCACATGTATTAAATAAAGAATTTATATTACATGTATCAATAAAGAATTTATATACGTTTACATGTATTAATAAATATTAATAAAGAATTTATATTACAACCCAAAATCAATACATTAATTAATAATTTTATTTTATTTCAACATATTAGTCATTAGATCTAAATTTTAATTATGGTTAAACACTCATTAAGTTTTTAGTTTATGATATACTATTATACTATTATATATGTTATATTTGTAGACGTTATTGTAAAAAAAATATAAATAGTCATATAAATACAAATTAAATGCAATATTTAAAGGTGTTGTTAATGGGTAAATGTGTTGTTAATGGATAAATAAATGCAATTAAATTATTTTAATTTTAATATTAATTTAATATTTATAGATTAGTAATTTGTATTAATTTGTTAAATAATTTGGTTTATTGTTAAAATTAATTTTGATGTTACATATTCTTTATTTTTTATGTTTTAATTTTAATTTAACATATTCTTTAACATTTATAATTTATTTTATAATTTTAAATTAAGATTCTATTTTCATTCAAAATAGATTAAATATATGTGTTTAATACACTACAAGAAAAGAATGATTTCGGAACTTAATTTGCGGACTGAGTAATCCATCCCTAAATTTAGAGACGGATTAGAGACTACTTAAGGACGGAATAATAAATTTGGCCCTCCGTCCGCAAATTTGCAGACCGCATAGTAGTCCCTAAGTCGTACGTAATTCGGGACGGATTCGGGACTAAATTTAAGGTCGTCTGCAATTTGCGGACCAATTCACTCCCAGTCCGCAATTTGCGGACGGTTGAGCAATCCGTCCGCAAATTGCGGACGGTTTGGGGACGACCTAATCGTTCGTCAGGAATTTCCGGACGGATTCACAAACCGTCCGCAAATTCCGGACGTATTCGGGACGGTTCGCCGGAAAATATTCATCACAGTCCGCAATCCGTCCATAATCGGTCTTAAAATTTTCTATTTAATCTCTCATCTTCTAACTGTTTCTCACACACAAAACTCATATATTTCTCTTTATATCTTGTTATTGTTTGTGATTATAATGGCATCGTCGTCGAGATCGAATATTTTCGTTTCGAGACAGTGGATGTATATATAATGTTTTATGAATTGTTATATCGATTAAAACCCGTCCCTCGGTCGAAACCCGTCTTTTGGTCGAAACCCGATCCTCGGTCGAAACCCGTCTTTTGGTCGAATCCCGATCCTCGGTCGAAACCTATCCCTCGATCAAAACCCGATCTTCAGTCGAAACCCGACCCTCGGTCGAAACCCGTCCGAAAATTTTTTTCTACGATCGTCGGACTTTGCGACGATTTCCGGACTAACATTATCGTCTGAAATTGCTGACGGTTTGCGGACTAATTGTACCGTTTGTATTTGCGGACGAATTGCGGACGGAAATTGGTTGGCGATGCTCATTTGCTGACGGTGCGTAGCAGTCCCTAATTGGTCCCGAATCTCATTTCCGGACGGATCAGGGACTGATTCGTCAATCCCTAATCTGTGAATTTCTTGTAGTGATATTAGATAATGAAATTAAAAAAAAAAACAAAATTGTTTTTCAACATTCGACAATGATGTAGTTACACGATAACGTATTATTCAAATATGGAATTTAATATTTTTATAGGCTTTAATTCTTAATATTTTTAGAGTTTGAAAATATATTTTAAGAAAATGACATAAATACATGTATATATATATATAATTTTGACCAACATTAGTCATATCTGGGAAATTAAAAATGAATGATCATAGGCGAATTGTTTTTAAAAATAAGAAAAATAAGAATAAGAATAATTGTTTTTTTTTTCTGTATCTAAAGATTCCAAACTTCAACTTTTTTCCTTTTTTTTAAATAAAACCCACGGTTTGGAGAATGATATATGTTTAAGTATAATTTATAATGAATTTGAGAAAGTGAATATGGATGCTTCTTCCTACATAGGTTCCGATTAGAAAAACATTCACGTCACAATGAAAATATTTGTATACTTACACACAACCACCAACTTATGCATGCATGTTTAAATATGAATGCAATTTCACAAACATAAACTGATATTCATCTCTTTTCGATGCCAATGAAGGGATAATAATAACAACAAATTGATACAAACAGAGTTCAACCATCATACCAACAAATCTCATACGATATGCATGATCAGACTACTCAAGATCAAAATTTCTCTTCATTACCAAATCTCTTTCATCTTCGCGAGCGAAAGCCTCCTTGCCACTGCTGATGACCAAAAACAAGAGCTGGCAACTGGAGAGTGTAATATCGCATCCACAACACCACTTGATTCTCCGCCTTGTAATCGTTATCCTTCTCTTTGTCTTCGTACAATTCCGTGAAAGAGTACCTTTTGGCTACAATTTTCAGGCAGATTGTGGCATTCTAGTTGTTGGGTCATCGTCAGAGTACTAAAGTGAGACATAGGTTTCATTGGTGGAGATCATGAATTGACTAATGGAATTGATCTAGTGGAGACGGGGTGGGGCTTGTAATTTCTTTTCATTTAAATAACCATTTCCGTTAAAATGCATTCAATTTTTTTTATTCAAATTTATTTCAATAACGGGGTTTTATGAATTAAATATGTATTATTGTATTATTAAAAGACATTTGATGTATTTTATTACAACACAATTAATTTATACGTTTGAACATATAAATTGAAAAATCTTTTCCTATCTAATGCCATATGAAAAAAATATAAATAAAAATCCTTTCAAGTAAAAATGCATAAACAAATTTTATAATATTTAATCTAATAAATTATTTTTGGATATATAGATAAATTATAATTATAATTTTATAAATAATTGAGGTGGAAATCACGCCACGTTATATATATATATATATATAAATTACAATGTAAAATCATTTTAATACAACAACAAATTAATGTATTTGTAGACTTTGGAGTATATATATATATATATATTAATTTGGGTATTTAAGATGTATAATATATATATATATATAATACACATGTACATGTATTATATATATTATGGGGTCTAAATATAACAGTTATATTATTTTGTATTTAATATGGATAATTGTAACATTTGGTATATATATATATATATACACCAATGTACATGTATTATATATATGTATATATTATTATGGGATCTTAATATAAAATTTATATACTTTATATATTAATGTGGATAATTGTAACATTTGGGTAACTATATGTATAAATAATTGTATGTAAAATATAAAATAATTGTATTTTAATTGTTTTAAATTATAATTTTCGGTATTAACTTTAATTTATATAAATTATAAACAATTTAATATATTAATTATTTACTGTAGTAATTTTTTTAAATAATAATTTTCGATATTGATTTTAGGTTGTATAAATGGTAAACAATTTAACATATTAATTGTTAACTGTATTAATATTTCTAATAATTATGTTTAATATGTTACAAAATTATATTTAATATTATGAAAATTAAAAAAAAAAGATTTTTGTTGAGGTAGCAAAACATCCTCCTTTTATATATAAAATTTATAAATTAATATTTTTGTAATTATTTAAATTTACATAAATTGTTTCATGTTTAAATTCTTTGTAATTGTATTATTCATAAAAATTTAAAATAGGATATATATATCTTTATTTATATATATATATTGAATATAGTTTTTTATATCCATGTTTTTATTATATTATTTGAATAATAAAAAATATATATACAATAAAAAACTCTTTGTTAAGAGATGAAATATTTCTTTTATATATAGAATATATTTCATTTAGGAATAATTATAATGGATATTAAATTTAGGGTAGCGGTTATAAATAATTTTTAATGGATAGTAAAACTTAATTATGAATTATAATAAAAAATAAAAAAATCATGTGTTGATGAGGTGACGCAAGGAGAAAACTCCATTTTATCATACTTTTTATATATAGATTTTCTCTATAAGTAAAATAAATAAATGAATAAATTTTCATATATTCAATTTTTACAAAGAAAATGATCAATGAAAAATTAAATTATATAAATAAACGAAGATAATATCATAACTTATTTTGAATTTACATATATTTTTCAAATTCATCTTTATAAAATAAAATTTTACTTGTGCACTGATCTTACTAATAATATGTTCGAACATATAAAAAGACTAACATATGTGATGAAAAACTATTCATTTCAATCAAGCAATGGTGTCAACTTCTTTGTTATTTTTTGCTTCATTTTTAATATACCATGTATGTATATATATTTCGAATATCTTAAGTTTATATAATTTTTTAATCATGATATTCTCTTTGCTTTGATGTGATATATTGTTATATGCATGCAAATATTTTATATAAAATAATATATATGTATATGCTTATTTTAAAATAATTTTAAAAGTTTAAATTAACTTATAATTCAAGAAAATAGAACCTAATCGAGGAAGAATAAATATGTCGCCTGAACCCTAGCTATCTACGTCGTCGAACCGCCGAAAGAAAACTATAAACATTGGCGGTAAGGATTCTGATAATGAACCACCACTTGTGGTTTATGAGAAATCAAGGGTGGATTGTGGTGAATTCTGAGATTTAAGCGAATAAATAAATATTGTTGAAGTGGAACATTGCGCGAACAACATTTATATATATATATATATATTTGAAAAGAATATTTAAGTTTCATCAAGGGTGGATTGTGGTGGATTCTGAGATTTAATCGAATAAATAAATATTGTTGAAGTGGAACGCTGCGCGAATAACATTTACATTTATATATATATATATATATTTGAAAAGAATATTTAAGTTTAAAATTATCAAAATTTTGAATTAAATATTTGAAAAGAATTTATTGATAGATGATAATATTTATTTAATGAAGTTGACATATGATACAAAAGTTATTCTAATGTATTAAAAATAAAAACGTATATATATAAAGATTAGATATTTTGAGAATTTATAAATATTCTATCACAATAGAAATCGAGATAATATTTGTTGATTTTTTTCTTTTTATACAACATGTTTTATTTTTATATATAAATCAATTTAAATTAATAAAAAAATAAAATTGATGATTCAATGTTGACGTGATTTCACCAATTTTTGCTTAAGAATTTTAATATATAAGATTAAATTTAATTTTTTAAAACATGACGTTTCATTTATAACATTTCCTTTTTAGTGTTATTTCAATAAATATTTCGTTTTTTCTTCATTATGTAATATTTGATGATAATAAAATTAAAATTATAAAAAATATAAAAGAACGATATGGAAAATGAAAGGTTTTTTGTGTATTCATTGGAATAATTTATGATAAAACAATTGAATTTAAAAATAAAAATTTGAAAGAAGATAAATAAATATATAAATATGTATTAAAAAAATATATATATATTTTAAAATTTATATATAAATAAAGAGTTTTTCTATGGATAAAAAATATATATCCAATGAATAATTTTAAAATTTCAAATAAAATAGAGAAGAAACAACATTTATTATTTCAAAAAGAATTCTTTTTACGTTAAATAATCTTTGTTGAGTTGGCTTCACCAGAAACAATCTCGCAAAGATTATTATATAAATAATTTTAAATGAAAAAAATATATTAATTACTTATCATTATATTGTAAACACATCTAGTATCACAAAAAAAAACAAGATTTTTTTTAATGAAAATAGATTGGATTTTGCAAAAAGATCTCTAACTATGACCACCTAAAAAGAAGCTTCGAAATTAAAA
The DNA here is from genome assembly GCA_036759665.1 of Gynandropsis gynandra. Taxonomy (NCBI): domain Eukaryota; kingdom Viridiplantae; phylum Streptophyta; class Magnoliopsida; order Brassicales; family Cleomaceae; genus Gynandropsis; species Gynandropsis gynandra. The sequence goes on along the minus strand of CM071861.1, from coordinate 28,182,825 downwards.
CAACTATGACCACCTAAAAAGAAGCTCCGAAATTAAAACAAAAAAAATAAAAATATGAATTAATGTTTTTCAATGTGAAATATGGGTTGGAAATTTTTTTGTAATATATAAAATAGTTTACAACAATACGAAAGTAAAAAACTTGATTATGACATTCCATTTTAACAAAACTACAATATTTTATATAAAAAAAGGTAAACTTAAAAAGTTTCTAATTAGAAAAACTAAATAGAAGGATTGTCACCCCCGGAAATTTTCTAAACCCCATACGTTACGTTATGGTGTCGATCGTATATGCAGTAATAAGCTAAAAGTAGAAGGATTATCACCCCCGGAAAATGTCGCGAGTGCTCTGTAAATCGATATCTCAGTTACATAAAATAGTATATAATATTTCCCTTTTATAAAAAGCGTGCATTTTTCATATAACACCTAACATAAGTCCCACATCGTCTAAACCAAGAATACATGCGTTGCCTATTCGTAACAGAGAAATAATCCCACATCGGATATAGTTTTATCACATGATATATGTTAGCTCTATATTTTTAAAAAGTATTAAACAAACGTGAAATGATGGCTGGTGTACTCAATTACAAAATAATCCCACATCGTTCGTCTTAAACATGGAGAACTGGTATATAAAGAAAAGCCACGATTGAAATGGTCACGACCTTACTTGAACAGGATCTGTTCTATAGGCTCGTACCTCTGTATCCTTGATTTCTAAGGAGACAGGATCCTAAACCTGGTGGATGATCCATGGCTGTGCGATCGGAGCGTGATTAACGGCATTGGTTACTCTTCGGAGTTCCTCAACTGCTGTAGAGGATCGTTACTCAGCTCGGGCTTTAGCCCGGTTGGGGTGGTCGCACAGCGGTCTGACAGGTTTCCTATCTCTTTTTTTGGCGCCATTACAGGGTTATAGTATTTTGGGTGACATAACTCGTTATATACCAATTGTCTATTTTGGGTGAATAAAATTGTTTATATGATAAATATACCTTGATTTAACATAATTAATAGAATTTTGGGTGACATAATTCGTTATAGACCAGTTGTCTATTTTGGGTGAATAAAATTGTTTATATGATAAATATACCTTGATTTAACATAATTAATATGAATATGTTTTAAAATTTTGGCATTTTTTTTAAAACATAATTATTGAAAACAATGTCAAAATTTCCTCATATTTTTTTAAAATAATTATTCAAAACAATGTCATTTTGACATTAAAAAATGTAAAACTAAAATCGATTTGAAACAAATATACTTTTTTTTTATTTTCGAATCCTGATTTTAAAAGAAGATACAAAAGAAAAAAATTTATACTAAAAATTATTTCTTTAAAAAAACGACAATCAGTCGCCGATTAATTCGTCTAGATGTTAGATGTTCGTCAATCGTCCGACTACCACCTAATGAATTTTATTAGGGGTGTAAACAGAATTGTTCAGCACAACTCACTGTTAACTCGGTTCGTTCTCAAAATGACCTGAAAATTACCAATTCCGTTCAATTCGCTTTTAGCTCACTAAAAAACGAGTTGACTCGCGAACTATATCATTTAAATTAAATAATTGTAATATTTTAATATTACAAATTAATCATTATGAAACCAAATAAAACATATGAAATATAAAAATATTAATTCGAATACAAAACTAGTTAATATCAAAATACTAAATGAAAACAAATTTATCGAAATATTGAATATATAAACATATATTGTATATACTCTTTTTAATTTTTTAAGAAAATCTTGATTTTATAATAAAAATAGTTTAACCGAGAAAGAATATGATAATAATAATAATATAATGTGTAAATAATGAATTATATTTCTTTAAATAGTATTTGATAAATAAAAAATAATATATATTATATGCAAAAATATGAAAACATGTGATTTTCATATAATTTTGTCTTCAGTTTATGAACCATCTCACATAGGTTCTAATTCGTTTGGGACTCAACTCGTCAGCTCGTTTTTCAAACAAACTAGAAAATATTCAGTTTGACTCGCTCAAATGTGATCTAAGTTATAGCTAACTCGTGAATCGACATCTCATTTTATACCCCTATGTTTTACAACATTGAATACAATAGCACATTATTTAACTATGATAAATATGTTGGCAAATTTTAGAATGTAAAAAATATATACTATTTGGGAAGATTTAGTGAAAATGAAATAAATTTGTTTAAATTATAAATATGTTGGATCTAACACAACAAATATGAGATAACACGATATTGATATATGATAAATATTTGTGGATCTAACACAATCTATATAAGATAACATAATATCATACATTTATTCATGTTCGGTATAAACTTTAAAATATGTATATATTGAGAAATTGTTGTAGATTGTAATATATTTTCGTTAAAAGAAGATTAATCCTCATGGTTAATCATCAACTATAAAAGATTGTTACTCAGTTCGGACTCCATTCGGTTGAAATTGTCGTATGGTGGTTTGATTTACATAACCGTTATGCATACAATTTTTAAGGTACAAAGAGAACAATATACACATCACTAATAATTTGGAAATAAACAAAAACTCGAAAAATGTTTCGAGAAGCACTACTGAAATGGAATTGTGATGGAAAACATTGCGCATATGAACTAGTATGAATCTTTTCCATATTTCGTGAATTATCATTTTCTAACACTTTACCCGAATTGTTGTTATGTGATAATATAATATCAATAAATATTACAAACAATCTTGTATACATCGACATCGATTGCATATTGTACGTGAAATTATTCAACTCGAGTTCATCAAGCCTTTACATATTCAAATGCAACCATCAACTCACAAACGTCTTGCTATAAACTTTGTTTTCAATCCAATTTTATGCTATAAGTTTCAAGATGGGTACTCTTGAAAGGATGTATAAAAATATGAAATTAATATTTTGTTAATTGTTTTTAAAATAGATTAATTATAATTTGTTGGGTTAATTTAATTAGAATAGTTAGGTTGTTAGATTAGTTAACTAATATCTCTAGTATAAACGTGTGTAATGCATGATTTAATTTTTTGATAAAATAAAGATATTCTTTTTTTTATCCAATACCTTCTCTCTTTATTTCGTCAATTCCTTCAATATTTTTCAATATACGGAATTTAAATTATTAAAGAACCCAATTTGCAATTATTTTTTAGAATTCGATCTAATTTCGAAGAGGAATATATATATATATATATATATATATATATATATATAACGATCGCATGGATCCAAGGGACGTAGCGGTATCTCTGCGACCCTTGGACTCGTGCGATCATTGTCCCTCTGCGATCTCTACAACCCTTGTATCCTCTCTCCTACCTTTTTACCCATCTGATCCTTTACGCTTTATTATTAAAAAAATAAAAATTATTTACAAATAATATGAATAACTTTAAAAAATAACAATGTATCAAGTTATTTACATCTTCCATTCCAAAAAAATGATAAAAGTTATTAAGTTATTTACAAACGACCCTTGTCTCCCTTCGACCCTTGTTTCTCTCTGACCCTTGTCCCTCTGCGACCCTTAGACCCCTGCAACACCTCTGCGACCCTTTGACCCCTCTGTGAACCTTAGACCCCTACGACCCTTGTCCCTCTGTGAACCTTAGACCCCTATGACCCCTGCAAACTATGTTGTTGTTAGGCTCTGGTTGAACGACAAACCGAAGCACATGTGTTGCTCCATTGAAGACAAGTTCGACTTTGAGAGAACAACCCTAGTTCAGTCCATTTTCGTGACAAAACTTTTTCCAACCCCCTTCTGATGCTAGCGCCACCACGTTTTATGGGCCTTAAAGTTGCCGACCACGCCATTTCGAAATCGATTATCAACAATATCTTACATCATCTACTGCAAAGACTGCTTGACTCGCAAACCTATCGAAAGTGTCTGCTACATAACACAAGTTACATCCGTCGAAATGAATAAAAATCGAATAAATAACCAAAGTGATATATGATGAAACAGTTTGATGTCCCTTACCAATGCATCTACGACTAGATTTGAACGTGTGACTGGTACCGTAAAAATCCTCTAAGTAGGAGTGGCCACGGTAAAGTGAAAAATCATATCACCTTCGTGACGGAAAACTACAAAATCCCTAATATGAAATTCATGTTCGTTGGAGAAATCTTTCCATCCATCAGTGAATCTGGAGCCATCCAACTTGACTTCCTATTTTTTGTTAGATACGTTCAATTTAAGCGTTGTCGTGTTGTTATCCCTCATTTTCTCGGGAATATGGTCATCGAAGAAAAAATGAAAAACAAAGTCAAACGTGTTGTTATCTACATGGAACATACCGACAATGTTCAATTACCTTGTAATATTTTGGGTGACATACTCTTTATATACCAGTTGTCTATTTGCGGTTAATAAAATTGTGTATATGATAATTATACCTTGATTTAACATAATTAATATGAATAGTATTTTAAGATTTTCGCCTTTTCTTTATGAAAAATGCCATTTTGAAATATAAAAAATGTAACGGACAACGGACATATCCGTTACAATCCCTTGACATTTTTTAATGGATATTTTTCATTGACACTCCGTTAAAAGTTACAATTTATAGTTGTTTTCAACAATTGTTTTTCAAAAGTCTAAAATCCGTTGGAAATGGTCTATTCCAACGGATATGACCGTTTAAATTTTTTTTTTTTTGGTGAAATAACATGTTTGGTTTGAATATCAATTTAATTCAATATTTAACGCAACACTAAATTTACGGTCAAAAATTACCATTTAAATATAGGTTATAAGTATATCCAATTTTTCATATGGAAAGAAAAAAGTAATGATTTGGAAGCCATGGCGAAAGTTTCCATCATGTCATTAGGTTCTTCTACGTAGAAATGGACTATTACGTTAAAGAATATTTCGTAAATTGTATGTCTCATTTTATAAAAAAAACTTTAAAACGGTTAAAATATAATAAAAATACTATAATAGTAAAAAAATATTATTTTTAAAACTTATATAAACTCTAGGTTCTTCTACGTAGAAATGGACTATTACGTTAAAGAATATTTCGTAAATTGTATGTCTCATTTTATAAAAAAAACTTTAAAACGGTTAAAATATAATAAAAATACTATAATAGTAAAAAAATATTATTTTTAAAACTTAGTATAAACTCTATTAGTTACACTTAATATAAAAATTTGAGTTTTTAAAAATGACAATAATTGAAAAAGATAATATATTATAGTAGTTAATATTTTAATCTATAGATTTGATATTGTAATATTAATAAATATGAAGATTTGTTAATTTTTTCTTTTATTTATTATTTTTATATATTAGATATTTATTCATTATTTTAATATAAAATAATCATATAAAAATATAAATTATTTTTTAAAATTCGTATCGAACGGATTCAATTTATAATCTAAGTTGTAAAGGAAGATAGGGTATAACTAGAGAGATCGTCACAGAAGCTAGAACTGCTAAGTTGATAACATCGACGTTTGGTCCGAGACTTTTGTCTTCATGTCTTGTGTTCACTTCCATATTGTCTCTTCTGTCATCTCTCATTTTTTTTCTTGACCTATATATTAGAATTATTCAATAAAAGATAGTACTTAATTACGTTATTTTGTAAAAAAAACAATGCATAAATCTTTCGTAAGATATTTTATTATATTTTCATAAAAGATAAGAATTTTGAAACAACAAAATCATTAACGATAAGAATTTGGTGATATGAACCAGAATTGTAAGTCAATTAAAATTGATTTCTTGTTTGTTGATTTAAAAACATACGGTGTAAAAGTATCAGTTTTACAAATACAATTACCAATTAATTATAAAAGAGTCTTAATACTTCAAATGTATATGTTATTAAAAGACTAATTAAAATAAAAATTTAATAAAAAAATCGCTTATCACGAAATCCACTACCCTAATAATGAACAATGTTGGTTTTATATGTTTGAACACATTTTGACAATTAACTAAACAAAAACTTTGGTTGGCCAAAGGAAAAGACACGTTATCAAAAGAATCCCACGATCTTCCAAGATTTGTACATTTGTATAATTGAATTCTAAAGAGACATGCTCTCAAACCTGGCAGTGGCAGATGATCTATGTCCGTACGATCGGAGCGTGATCAACGGCAACGATTTCTCTTCCGACGTTCTGTCTCGAATCGCTCGGCTATCAAAATCGTCTGGAACAACGAAGCTGTAAGAATCTCTCTGTCTCTTTTATCTCAGTGATGGTCCGCCAATTTCGTGTTCGTTTGAATGTAAATAGTGCCTGTTTGATTAATCTAAAAAGGGCATGGATGTCTGGGAATGCGAAGGTGATCATTTCGTATTCGAATCGTGAGAAGTAAAAACTCATGGAGATTGAACGTGTAGATGATAACTCTGTCTGTTTGATGTGTACATTTGCTTATTCCAGAAGATTCAAGTTTACTCTTTTACATGTTGGGAAATTTGGGTTCGTTGAGTCGGTGTTCTGTTGACTTGGGGACTAATTAAGAAGAAGAGAGACGATTCTTGCATTAGATTGTCCGAAGGAGAATTTGTCATTCTTGTAAAGCTATGCCTGGGATTGTATGCATCAGTGTAAGAGGATTGAATGCACGATTTTGAGATTAAAGTCTTGAATTATTCATGGCTAAGTAGCAGGTTGTTGAAGAAAGTGACTTGTAATACTCTCTGTGAAACCCCAAGTTGGTATTCTTCTGCCTTTTCCATTCCTCTCTTTGTCAAGCTGATTTACATTCCACCAAAATAACTCCTTACAATGCGAGATTTATAATATATGTATACTGTTTACTCAAAGAAAGAGCTTTAGTCTCCATGGCAGCTATTGAAAGATACACAGGTTTGCATCTATCTGTTCCTTCATAGATTTCCGATATGAGTTTACCCCTTCTCGAGTCGCATGTGAGTTTACAACTGATCCTATAAATATCACGAGTTCTCTCTCCATGTCTCTTGCTCCCAATCTCACACGTATGGGTACTATCCCGTAGATCAGCTATGATGAGACTATTTCACCATCGAATTTACCCAAGAGGGTCACTGGAAAATGAAATCTTGGTATAACAGATGGTGGAATCAAATCTTATATACCTCTTCCATAATCACACACATGTCAACTCGGGTGTCACAATGATCATATGATTTTACCTACTTTCTCTGCGTCTTTCCGCTCAAGTCTCTCTGCGTAATGTGGACACATGACTGCTGTTTATGCTAGGAATGGTCTGATCAAGATGGATTCATAAGGGTAATGCCGATTACACCATCTGCTGTTGGTGAGGCACTCTCTTTCCTTATTTCCCTTCCTCCGACAATGTCAATCTTGAATTCTCTGATAAATCCTTTTTGTATGCGGTCGAAGGATGCTTGAGTTATAGTCTCTGAAAATAGTTGCTTTTAGTGGATTGGTAAATCATTATTATGTCTTTTTGTTAGAAACGGAGCCTGAGACTTGGGGTTTAGTTATGGTCAGGAAAACGTGGAAGCGGCCGGGGTAGCTGAAAGATGGCGTAGCCTCACCCGGTGGCTCTACGATCGCCGGAATCCATGAGGTGGAGAAGAGAGGATTCACGGCAACCCTCGTGAATGTGGCCGTGAACTTTCTCGGACCTAAGCCAAACCATTACTCTGTAACTTACTAGCCTTTTATCACGTTTTCATAAGTTTCATCGAATGGGTTTAATGGGACCTTTGCTTCTTTCATTGTTATAATAATAATGATAATGATGATGATAATAATAAGGTAAATCGGTGAAATATAAATATATAGTCGATAGCGTAATAAAATTCCTAAAAGGGAATGGTAAAGGGAGGGATCTCGAAATAGGCGAAAAAGTCCATGAAAGTGACAACCAAAATGGATGATAATATAATCCACCATTATTATAAGTATTGTCCAATTTATTTGTCGGTTCATCATGGATTCGTTCTCTAATATTCTTCATTATTTTACAAAGTTCCCTTTTTCTTCTTTATTTTCTTTTACTTTATTGTCATTTTTTATTAACAACGAATTAGTAAATGGTATTTTTGGAAATTGATGAGATAAAGAAATAAAGGAATATCTTTTTATTATTTCTTAAATATCTCGTATATGAATCACTTCAATAATTAGAAAAGCTCATACATGTATATAAACCCATAATTTGATGTTCTTTAAATAAGCTCAGAATACTTGTATATGAATAATTTTCAGAATAAAAAGCTAATATATACCATTTTTTCTCATTATTATAATGGCTTTTAATATGCTCACAAAATATTATTTATCTCCCCGTCTAAAGATTTTATGATCATAAACAAAATAGTTTCAGTATGCTTTACCTTTCTATTTAAAAAACGAATAAATAATTCCATACAAATAAAAATCGCGGCACATAATTTTTTTTTTCAAACGAAAGGGAAAAAATAGGTGTATTGAATATAATTGATTATCGTTCAAAATTCGAATTGATATGGAGAAATCAATCGAAAACGTCTCATCAAAGGCTGCGCCTGAACTGAAGGAAAGAAATTCGAAAAGTCGAAAAATCTAAGAAGAAAATTTAATTATAGGTTTGAGGGAGAAGGAAGTGAAAAGACCAGAAAGCCCTCAACATAAATGACAGACAGACAGGGGGCCTAAACCCAGTGGTCATAATCATCACAGAAAACACAAAGACTCTCAGGTACTTCACTCCCAGTTTCTACTGTGATGTCTCATTTCTCTCTCTCTCTAATTTTTTTTTTAATAAAATTTCTGAAGTAGAATAAAGAATTTTGTGAGAGCTTTTGATTCAATCGAAGGGTCTCTCTCTCATTGTGGTTTAATGTAAAGTCTTTTAGAGATACTGAAAATTTTACATTGGGTTTCAGAGAGAGAGATAATAGAGTCAGAAGCTTTTTAGGGTTAGAGAGAGAATGGCACTTGGAAGTCAGTGCCGAAAAAAAAGGATTTTTCACTCTAGTTTTTCTAAATTCTAATGGCATATATATAATACCAAAATATTTACGTTTATTAATTATTAATTTGGTCTAATATGACTCAGAGAATAATGGAAAAAAAGGGTCAATACAACTATTTTTATAGCATTGTGACGACTATGTTATATATTCTTAATTTTTAACGAACACAATGTGTTTTTGAGTTTGAAGAAATTAAGCACGTCCACTACTTTTAATATAATTCGAAAATATATTGATAAATATGAATATGTATGCATAACATAAATAAATGGGCTTGGTCAGATATGATCATGATTTATGACACGTGTCTAATGATAATTGAAAGATAATCACAATTACGCAATTCACCTAAATAAGGAAAAATCAATAAAATCATTGGTCAAATGCTTTTCTAGGGAATCTTAAATACAAAAAAAATATATATGCAACAAATGCTTCTTATGTAATATGTGAAGATTTCACGTGATATAAATATTAAAAAATAGTTTATATTTAGTATCCATCACTATTATCAACACGTCAAAAAATTGCCTAACAAAATATATGTTTTTGTATTCCAAACATTCCAAGTCAAAAAGTTGTATTTGCATTCGTTCGACCAAAAATTTGCTTTTCTTCTACGGTGATTGGCATTACACTTATTTTTTATATGTTCTCATAACACAATATTATAATAAGATTTACAGGACATAAATCCTTATAAAATTATACCATTTTACGGTTAAGTTATTAGAACAAAAAGTGATAAAATTTCCGAAATCAAAATATTTTGCAGAATATACAACGGATTCGTATATATATATAAAAACATAGTATAAGGAATTAATATCCGAAAAAAAGTGAAAATTTAAGTACAAATCACAAGTTTATAATCTAAAGGTAACAGTTAGCAAATATAAATATATACATGTATATGTGTGTATATATATAAGTAATGAAAATGGAATAGTGGGATAGGAGAGAGAAATGGAGGAGAGGGAGAGTGTGTAAGTGTGTGGATTGAGAGGTCAAGTCATAGATGTCTACATCACATCTCTTCACATGCATTACCATTGTCTTCTCTCTTGTCTTGTCATATCATTTTGCATCCCAACAAATTTTAATACATATATATACATACACACCAATGCATATATATATACATACAAACCAATGCATATATATATATATACCTGCACGCATTCTGAATGATTCCTACACCACACAGAGTTGAGTTTGAACAAATCTTAATCCAAATTGATTATCTATATGCCCTTAATGATACAATATATTGAAACCATGCATGTATATACAAACATATATTGTATATATGTATATTTATATAATGTATTATTGCATGAAAATGGCTAGGAAAGGTGGAAAGGAGGAGGATGAGAAGTGAGGGTTACAGCCTTTAGAACTATGTAATAACAAAGATCTGATGAAAGTTACCTGTTGAAGAAGATCTTCTTGTCTCTTTTTTTTTTCTTTTTTTCCTTTTTTTAACACTTTCATAATATTTGCTTGCTTTTTATCTTCTGCAATCCTTAACCAACACACCTTCTGTCTTTTGCCTTGGACTGAAAATATCCCAGCTTTCCCTTCATATTATTTCTCACTTTTACTCCCTTGCATGTTAAATATATATATATATATATGTATATATATGTTTATTTAATGGGGGTACATCTGTGCATGACGGTATTAATTAGTTATAGTTAAGATATTTACCTCATTAATTTGAACAAAGGGGTATTATTAGTCTTCAAAACAAAGGCCATGCAATGAAGCAATACAATATAATATACCTCAATTTCCTTTCGTATACATCTTTCAGTTTTTTAATATAGATAATTATTTATGTAAAGGGTAACAGCGTCATCAGACTTATAATTCTATTCAATAAGTGATCTAAACATGATTATAAGTCAATTCTATATATTTTTATTTGAATTTCTATTAATACAAATTATTTTTTAAATATGATATTTCGAACGTAAATTTAACTTTAAATGATACTACATGCATATATGTTTCTCACACATATTGGTATACCAACATACGTTAAAATTGCAATGGATCTCATAACACTACTACCCATAACAAATTGCCCATATATTTGCATGAAAGTATATTATATTTATTTATTTATTTATTTATATACGTGTATATATATATGATGTGGCGTTTTTGCTTTTCAAAGTTACCATATATATTCTTCAAATAATTTAAGAGCTTCAAGGGTCTCTGTCGATATATATATAAAAACAATTGGTTCATAAATTTCCTTGTAGATGGATGATTCGAGCAGGGAAATATGATGTGGGACCCAACAAATAAATCTTTGTGTGATGGTGAAACGATTTTGTATAAATAAGTTTTTCCCCTTTCTTTTTTTTTCCTATTTCACCTTTAATTATATTTAATAGTATTTCTTTTCTGACCAAGTGGGACCCAATGGATGGCCAAATTCACACAAAAGAATCTCCACTTGGCCATTACAAATTATTTCTTAAAATTGGAAGATTTTATTTTATTTTTCTTCTTTCACCTAGTTTGCGATTTCTTTAATTTACCTTTGCTTTCCGTTGTCATGTCCCTTTCCCATTATGTGAATGATATGCCTAATCTCATTCGTCTTTTTATGGTTTTTTTCTTATATTTCAGAGGATTATAGTACCTATACATATACATATTGCCATATAATAACATCAACATTTGTCTGGTTCAATCTCCTTCTAAATTGAGATATATATAACCTAATTAATATATGTTGGAGTGGTGATTTTAATGAAATTAATCTGATATATAATTTTTTTTAAACAAAACATGCTCAGTTAGAGGCTTAGATATGCTGGATTTGTCCTCATTCACCACATGACTGACATTAAGAGGGCCTCTTTATGTCTCCACTTTTATCATCTTCCTCTTCCCCCCTTTTTGTCGTATGCACATCATAGTTATTATTTTTATTATATATGTTTAAGACATAATAAATTACATTCCAACGCTATACAATAGGAATAAGGTAAATTATATGAAAATGTATACAGACAAACATATATATATATGTATGTTTAAGTGCTTTAACTTTGTATGATTAAGTCATCATGGTGTATTTAGAGGTTGGTTTGGCTATTAATATATTGTGGAAGACATGCCAAATCCCTCTCAGATTCTTCTCTCTTTCGTCAATAGTTGATTGCTAAAAGATCATCAGAGCCGATCAAATAAACCTTGATTCCACGATTAATGGGTGAAATATATATTATGCAGGTTTGGCATAACTAGATTAATAAAAAAATTATTCATTCAAGACCATAGAATTCAATGATTGTCCAATATTATATATATATATGAATCAATAATTAGTAATTGATATGAAATATATAAGATAACATAATATAAATGTTTGTTGTTTGTGTTTGAAAACGGAAATCATAGAAAGAGAATCGATTGAACAATGTGTTAGATAGATGTCAGCACCACGGAAGTCATTACAATGCAAACAAAAATGTGGAGATGGATAGATACGTTGACAAAGAGAAGATTGAAGGAGAAAATGAGGAATGGCAATTACTTGTGAATGTCAAATGGAAATGATTTAGGGAGAAGACCATGTGAGCACATGCCAACATACTAAGCTTTGGACATTACCCAATCATCATTCGGCGAATATATTTTTAGTTTTTGGTCAAACGTTTCAAAGTGGGTTTTGTCATCTTTACAAATCGTATCGCCAAACAGGAAGTCAAAGCTTTGCCAACCTTCCATTGGACCTTCTTTCCAACCCTAAAGCTTCTCTCCAGTCTCTTATGCTCATGCCGCACCTACTCATCCTTAATGGGTTTAAAGGGGAAAAAAATACAAGAAGATGGACAATATTTACCATTTGTAGACTTAGCGGTGCAAATCTCTTTTTGGTTATTCGAAATCATTGTTGATATTGCAATTTTGGTATATAAAGCATAATATTATGATGTTTATAAGACTCGGAAGGGCATAAGGAGACTTTGTCCAACACACACATTTAGAGGCAATCACCACAATCATATTCCACCACCACTTGATAGAATTGTAATCGTGGTGTATTGACCCAACATCCTCCACAATAACCTAATTTTGATGATCACCCACTTCCCCTTTTCAAGGATTTGTCATCACAATGGATCATCATCACCACATCCATTTCAATTGGGATCCACCTAAGCTTTATATATATGTATTCATATGACTCCACTCCACACACATATATATACACACACACACAACACTACAAGTCAAATGCCATAACTCGGTTAATGGGCCTTACAAACTATATATATAGACATACACAATCTCTTGGGATTATGTAATATGTGTGGTTTATGTCTTTTTTGCATTAAATATTTGCATAATTCCAACTTAGGAGTTTCACTTGAAGACAACTTTGAATGGTGGAGTTCATGTTATTTTCTGTCTTTTCCATATCTGTCGTGTTCTTGGCCTCATATCACCACATATACATACGCTTATTATAAATATATATATATATATATATACCGTCTTCTTTTCAAAGTATAAGACTTTTTCATAGTCCTAACTAAATCTTCAAAATCATGTCTTGATCGTTCTTAGGAAAATGATGGGTTATTGGGGAAATGAAATTATATAGATATATACACAGTATATTTATGTGTACAAATATACTGTAAATTCAGGTATAAATGTGTATGAATATGCATATATATATATATATATATGTAAATGGTGGGTGCTGAAGTTGGTAGATAAAATAAAAAAAATGCCTGTGATTAATAACCATTCGTTAGTTGTTAACTGTTGAAGAACAGTGGAATTTGCCAAACAAGTAGGGGATTAATCGGCTATTTCAACAGTTCCATTTATTTATTTCTTACGATTAATGTAAATTAATCTATTAATTTCACTTAGTTATAAACAATAATATACAGACATCGATTTCGAAATCCGGGTGAATTTGAGGCATTTTTGGTTTTCAACCAATGATATATTATATATGTTACGGAGTAATTTGAAAACAGTTTAGAAATATACTGTGTCGTTTCTAAATTGATAATTTTTATTAATATAATATTTATGTATTTATATATATCTATTTATTGTTAGTTTTAATTTATAGTATAAAGAAAGTGTATATAAAGGTAGAAATTTTAGTGTCTACAAAATCCAAGTTCCACGTAATCCAAATAACTGAACTTATTCGGTTATTCCTAACTCAATCTATGATTTGCTTTAGGGTCGTCGCGTACGTGTATCTTCCTTGTTACTTTCCTTGCATGCGTTTCACTTCTAAGCATTTTTTATATATATAATTTAATTTTTCAATAAACTGTATTAGTTTTCCTTTTTATATTATATGGCAGAATATTATAAATTTATTTAAGCTTCTTCTACTGTTTTTCCTCAATTTTTTAATTAGAGGACGATCGAGAAGATTATTCAGTAATTTAGATTGATATTTCGGAAACGATATGATTACAATAAAATTAATTTTGAATTTTCATTACATAAATTAGCGATCAAAATTTGCCCACGCATTAATCTCGAGTATTTAAAGAGTTTTAGGTGGTATCTCTTAACTTTTCCCTTATCCTCTGTTATTATATAAATAATATAATATAAAATTATAAAGCTGTCGGGAAATAGAAAACAAAAAGCAAAACAAACGCAGCAAAAATAATATTTTAAAATGAGGAAGAAAATGGGGGAAATATTTAATATTTTAAATGAAAATAACATATGGAATACGGAACTATAAAATAACGATAAAAATGCAAAATGTGGGCGGTATTACAATATTAATCAACCAATTACAGTAACATTAACCTAATATTAATTGGATTAATGATTATTTGGTGTATGATAACATATTTAACCCCAACAAGAAATTTAACATATATTGGATTAAGAATATATACAACGGATTTAGAGCCTAAAAATATTTATTGATTATAAAAAATTCAATAACATTAATCCTTACGGATTGACTAGAAACTAAAATATAGAAGATCTTTTATATATCATATTCCAAAATCATTATTTTGGAAAAATATTCACATTAATTGTGTTTATATGAAAAAAAAAGTGTAACAAACTTCAATATCACTAATTTTATCTGAAAAATATTTTAAAAAATAATGAACTGTAATTTTTTCACATGTTAATCATTAAAAATAATATATAATATATTCAATTACTACAACATGTACTGCATTTTTCAATATGATTTAAAATTACATATTTGTCATTGATTGAAACATGAAAGCTAAAAGAGAACATGTGATTGTTAGGAATTATAGAAATTTTAAATTAGATGGATTTTCCTAAAATGGCATCGTAAGATGGATTAAGGACAATCCCTATTAGGGTCACTAATTGGAATCTTCTTGGTTTTTTAACCCTTTAATTATTAATGGGGTATAGATGCTCCTGCCACTTTGTCTCTCTCTCTATGTGTCCGGCAAAATTATCTATTCGTATTTTTTTCATTAGCATATTCAGATCAATTATAGAGTATATATTTATATTAAAATTCGTCAAACAATGTTTTTTGACAAAAAGTGAAAAAAAACAACTAGAATTAACATCTAATATTCACACAATTTTGGTCTACGGACGATAATGTTATATGAAAAGTATATTTTAAAATATTATATTTGGTATTTAAAACATTGTAATTACTTACAAATATATTATTATTATTATTATTTGCAACAAATGTCTTGTACAAAAAATGTTAACTACATTTTTTATAATATCATTTTATGTTGATATACAAATATATAAAATTTATTATTAATTAATAAAATTTGCATGTTATTATACAAACCTCAAGAATTTACATGATTAACACTTGAAATATAAAGCATATTCTTGTGGTTAACACAATTATATATCACGTTCGTTAAAATAGATTAGTTGGATGCCAAAAAACTTTAAATAACAATATTTTTTTTTCTAAGTTAATAATAACATATAAAATATAAAGAGTAAAGATAAAGAAAGCTAAACCCTAGGATCCCATTAAACTGGAATCCCTTTCCCCTATTCGTATATATTTATATTTTTTCTCAACTATATTTTTGTCTAACGTATCTAACAAAAAATCTAAAACGGTAAAATTAAATGATTTTGTTTTTCTGGTTTTCATGCATGTTTTAAGATAAACAATTGCTTTAAGATAAACAATTGCGTTAAATGTTTAATATATGATACTAGCAAGCTTTTTTAATTAGTACATGATGATGTGATTGGAATAAATGACCGGGAAATTTATAAACTGAAACGGATTTCATCTAAAATTAATACATATCAAAATTTTCTAAACACAGAACTTATTATCAAATAAAACATATAAATAATATCGACCGAAAGTTTGGGACAACAATTTAAAATTGATACATTTATTTCAAAATAAATTTTGATCCAATATTGTAGGTCAATTGCATTAATTGAAAGATTATATGACAAAACGAATGCACATAAATAATTTTAGGATTTTTCATCCACGTTAATTAGTTCTAGATCAAAATTTTATTATAATATAGGATTAAGGATATAAACT
This sequence comes from Gynandropsis gynandra, assembly GCA_036759665.1. Classification (NCBI taxonomy): domain Eukaryota; kingdom Viridiplantae; phylum Streptophyta; class Magnoliopsida; order Brassicales; family Cleomaceae; genus Gynandropsis; species Gynandropsis gynandra. The sequence goes on along the minus strand of CM071861.1, from coordinate 28,166,275 downwards.
ATCTAGCTAAGAAGATTCGTGACATAATAAATTCATTCATTCTAATTTAATGGGGCTCATGTAAAAATATAAATTTATTGGACCCTAACATCTTAAAATTTTAAAACCAGAATATTTTACAATAAATAAACCAAACAAACAATATTAATAAATATTAACATATAAAGTCAAAAATAACTTTATTGATATTAAAATACCAAGTAATATATGTTAATATATATATATATATATATTAAATTTTATTCTGAATGTTTTAAATTGTTCTAGATATGTTAATCATATTCCACATTTATATAATATTTAAACAAAATAATAACTAAAATAATAAATTTTTATATCTAATCTAAAAATAAATCTCAACCTACAAACTAGTTTGCGAGTTTGAGAGATAACCATATTATATCCTTGGTTCGCATGAACCACTCTGTGAATCAATGTTTTAAATATATTGAAAAAATTGTAACAATATGTAAATATGAATTGGTTTAAATTCAGCTTTTGAATTGACAACCAACTTTATATACCTAATCGGATTTTAAGAAGCCAATGTTCGTATGTATATATATGTTAATAAAATTATATAGAAGGTGAGTAGTAAATAGGGTTTTGCGTAAATAAAGAAGAATAATGATTTGGAAATTGAAATAGTTAAATTTAATAAATTGAAAAATAAAAACAGAGAGAAGGTGTGAAAAGACAAGTCAAACGTCAAATCCAACCTCTTCTTATCATAAGACTGTCAGTGCCTCCTGTGTTGTCATTCTTCCTCTTCCCATTTTCCCCTCCCTTCTTTTATTTTATTTTTTTCAAAATTTTCACTTTACCAACCATTTTAAAAATAAATACAAGAAGGAAAAATAATAGTTTCTTTATATTATTTATATTTTTTCCCTAAATCGAACATAGTAGAAGAAAAATATTTTCTCACACGTGCGACCCCGGACACACGTTGAACACAGTAATATATACATAATATTAAAAATCATTTTTAAAAAATGAAGTTAGTAAGATTAAATAAGTGGTGAAAAGAGGAGATTAGGGAGTAGATTAGGGGGAGGCATCACTCCCAATATAGATGACCCTATTCGGCCCGGCCGACACGCTTCTCCATGCCCCTTTTTTTTACAAAAAAAAATCATGTCTAAAATGTTTTATTAATTATAATATTATTATATCATCAATAAGATAGATCGGTGGACCATTCTTATAACGTTTTATAAAATACTCAATTCAATACGGATCATAAATTTGGATTTTAGTTTATCCACGTCACCACCACGAAATAATTTGTATGCTTCATATTGTTAAGACTTTAAAGTTCATTCCATAAGCCATGTTTAAAAAGATATTAAGCTTATTTTGTTACTTTGGAATAAAAAAATAATAAAAAGATCGAGTTTGGATACATGGTTTATGTGTATACGTGGGAGAGAATATAGATTTCAATAATTTCAAGAAAAATCAATAATTACCCTTTATTCCAACATAAAATCCCATATACTCGAATTAGCAGAATTCTATAAATGAGTACATGAATATTTTTTACCATACCATGATTAATCAGTCGTAATGATTTTTCTATAAAAATAAAATAAAAAAGATTGGGGGAAGGTCAGACTTGGACCAACGGTCAAGACCAAACCATCAAATCATATTCAATAGTGGTCGAAAATTTCACTCGTTTTGCCTCAACTAATTAGGCCGATGTTCTTATCGATCGAAATCCACTGTCAAAATTACCATAGTATCCAATGTTATGTCACCACTCAATATGTACTTACACATTTGTATATTATATGTATCTATGTATATGTATGTATAAGAATTGTATCAAAAAAGAAACATAAATATGAGTAAGAAGAAGAGAGGCCTTCACATGTCCAAATCGGGCCAAAAGAAAATTTGGTATAATTATGGAACTCTAAGTATCTGAAATTAGAAAAATTAGAAAAACAAAAGTACGTGATTGGGCAATCAGAGTATGGGAATAAGGGTTTAGTCAGAATCTAATGATGTCTTTTCTTTTTTCACAAAGCTAATGATTTCTATTGCCTCCCATTAGATTCGCCCCACCCTTTGTATTTTTGTTATTTCTTTTAATTTGTTTTCTAATTATGGTAATAACAAATGATAATCCTAATTACAATAACCAAACCGAAACCAATTAATAATCATTTTATTACCCTTCCTATTTTAAATACCTCAGCCGCCTGGTCCGTCCTTCCATATTTCTCTCTCTATCTTTCAGAACAAAAAAAAAAACGAACACAACACGACCCATCAAACATTAAAGAATCTCTCTCTCTCTCTCTGCAGAGAAGAGTAGAAAAAGTGTGGCTTTCGTCTTCTTGAGGATCGACAGAGATCAAAGCTTATACCTTTTTCGCCGGAAAATCTATTAATTTCTTCATCTCCTTCGTACCCAAACGAAAAAGGAACAAACTTTACCAAGAAAAAACCCTAACTTTCCCGAGATTGATCAGAAAAAAAATTACTTCAACCATGAGCAGTCTCGAGGAATCCTTGCGATCTCTGTCGTTGGATTACCTGAACCTCCTAATCAACGGTCAAGCATTCTCCGACGTCACCTTCAGCGTTGAGGGTCGTCTCGTCCACGCCCACCGATGCATCCTCGCCGCACGTAGCCTCTTCTTCCGCAAATTCTTCTGCGGACCCGAATCGCCTCCGGGAACCGGGCTCGACCCGTCAGGCATGACCCGATCCGGAGCCTCGAGCCCGAGCAGACCCGCGGGTGTGATACCTGTGAACTCGGTTGGTTACGAGGTGTTCCTGCTGCTGCTTCAGTACCTTTACAGTGGACAGGTGTCGATTGTGCCGCAGAAGCACGAGCCTAGACCGAATTGCGGAGAGAGAGGGTGTTGGCACACACATTGTACCTCAGCCGTCGATCTCGCCCTTGACACCCTCTCCGCCGCTCGTTACTTCGGCGTTGAGCAACTCGCTATGCTCACTCAGGTTTTTATACATACACATATATATATACCCTTGATTTCTGTTTTATGTCCATGCACAGTAGAAGTCTCACCTTTCTATTCTTGTTCTGATTTGCCTGCCTCTTTTCTTGACATTCTTCTATTTCCTCCATCATCTTCATAGTTTTCCTAATCGTTGATGGCTTGAAAGAGAATTTCATGCTTTCGCGTTTGTAACTTTTTTTGTTTTCCCTTCCTTATCCTCAAGAGGGAAGTCTTTTTTTCATCTACAAAAAACATATGTCTTAGTTTGTTTCGAAATCACACACACACACATATATATTCCTATACTGACTTCTGTCTACTTAATGACGGTCTTCGTTCTTGATGCGTTGTTCGTCTCTTGATTTCATGTATTGACGAGCTTAAGATTTGTTAATCTTGGATTTGCCGCTTTGCCATCAGATTGTTTTTAATTGCTTCGAACTGAAATCCGATTTTAAACGATGTCGAGGAGAAAATTTCCCAAATATAGAAACTTGATGAGCTAATGTGTCCACTTTCCTGATATGGGTATGGATGTTAATTTATTGTTTAAATAAATAGTAAAACCTACTCCACAAATCCAGCAAAGCAAAACAATCAATGAAAAGAATTTAAAAAAAAAAGAAAAGAAAAGGAGAAACCCACTTCTTTAATTGTTGTTCTTTATATATTCTCACTCGAGGTTTGAATCAAGATCATGTCTTTTAACTTGTTTTGGCAGAAACAATTGGCAAGCATGGTGGAGAAGGCTTCCATTGAAGATGTGATGAAAGTGCTTATAGCTTCAAGAAAGCAAGACATGCATCAGTTGTGGACTACTTGCTCTCACTTGGTCGCTAAATCTGGTCTACCTCCGGAAGTCTTGGCCAAGCATCTCCCCATTGATGTCGTGGCCAAGATAGAGGAGCTTCGTCTTAAGTCCTCATTGGCTCGACGATCCCTGATGCCTCATCACCATCATCACCACCATCACGACCTCTCCGCGGCTCAGGACCTCGAGGACCAGAAGATAAGGAGGATGAGACGTGCACTTGACTCCTCGGACGTCGAACTCGTTAAATTGATGGTGATGGGTGAAGGCCTCAATTTGGATGAGTCTTTGGCCTTGCATTACGCCGTGGAGAATTGTAGCCGGGAAGTCGTTAAGGCATTGCTCGAACTAGGCGCGGCGGACGTGAACTACCCCGCGGGACCTGCGGGTAAAACGCCTCTTCACATGGCGGCCGAGATGGTTTCCCCAGACATGGTGGCGGTCCTCCTTGATCACCACGCCGATCCCAATGTCCGGACAGTGGATGGCATCACACCTTTAGACATTCTAAGAACTCTGACGTCTGATTTCTTGTTCAAGGGGGCAGTTCCCGGGTTGACTCACATCGAACCGAACAAGCTCAGGCTTTGTCTCGAATTGGTTCAGTCGGCCGCATTGGTGATATCACGCGAAGAAGGGAACAACAACAACAACGATACCAATCCCACCATTTATCCGCCTATGAACGATGATCATACAAGTGGTAGCAGTGGTGGTAGCAGTCTTGGGAACTTGAACAATTTGGATTCAAGGTTGGTTTACCTCAATCTTGGTGCTGCGAATTCTGGTCAGGTGGGTTCGAGTCGGGATCACGGGGAGGATCATAGTAGTAGCCAGAGCAGGCATCATCATGATCCATCGATGTACCATCATCATCATCACCACCACCATCAATTCTAGGCCTCTAGCTCAAAGGGGAAGATCAATTATCTATTCAATTTCATATTAATTTGTTGGCCTAACAACTACTCTATTATTTTTGTACATGGACATGTGAACATGTATGTATAACATATTCCATGCACGGTGAATTAGGAAGAGGAAGAAACAAGGAAAAGGGCGTGGAGGAAGATTAAGCAACATGAGAGTTATTTATTTTTAAAAAAAGAATATGTTTATTTAATAATAATTACATTTTAATCATTTTGCCTTGTCTTGTTTGCTTTGAACCCTTCTTTTGTTTACCATCAAAACCTTTACTTTGGAAGAAACAATATATTGTAATATTCCCACTTAGTAGTCCCACTAAAAGATGTTCATTTTTCAAATTGGATTTTATCTATTATTTTTTAAAATAAAATTGTACAAAAGGCGCATTTCGAGCTTAATTTTTGGCAGAAATCTCACTTTACTTTTTAATTGGTTGAGACGGTGTGCAAGCCAAAATAAATAAAAAATATTTGATAATATATTCTACCTATATTATTATTATTATTATGAAAGTGGCTTCTGAAACTTTTTAATTTTTATGGAGATTTAGATATTATTATCTATATATTGCTTTGATTCGGTTGCAGGTGATATTGACACAAACGTCGATAATATATATATATATATACACGCAGACGTAAACACGCACACACATATAATATTTTTGTATATATTGCCTTTTCGAGAAAATGTCTTATAATCAAATATGTATTTACAGCAACGATCTCATTTTTTAGAATACACATAAATACATGTATATATATATATGTGTGTGTTTTTAGTTTTGTTAATATGTTTTCTTAGTTATTTTATGTGTTTGGATTGGTCGGTGTAATTGTTCATGATAGATAGATATTCAAAGAACTCCAAATACATATACAGACGAAAATGTATATACGTACGTATATATATGTGTGTGCGAGAGTTAGATAAATCCATAGAATAATACAAGAGTACATGTACCAAAAGAACAATCGGAGCAATAATTTATCCTTTTTTGGGGCATTCATGTGTGTATTTAATTCCTTCAAAAAGGTTAGCAAAAAGATACAAAAAATTAATTCAAATAATTCAGAATTAAAAAGAAAAGGGGTTAAAATATTATCCTTTGATGGATGTTGCATAAGTACAAGAACATGTGGGGGCTTCGTGGCCTCTTATTGATTTTTACTACATTGTATATACGATAAGTACATGCGATCTCTCATGCCATGACGTGTTCTTCTCCATTACTATTCTTATTTCCCAATATAATCTGAAATTGGATTCGAACTCATAATGAAAAATAAAATATTTGACATTTTAGAGTTATATTTTGATTTATTGCGCAAATATTCAAAAAATATGTGAAATTTTCATAATAATATCATTATATCTTAATATATGTTCACGTGTGAGTATGGATGCTCGTGAGTAGTGAGTAGGAGTATATCGCATGTAATTAAATATGTGTGAATAGTTATGTAGATAATGATTTTTTTTATATTTTAGTTTAATTTTCTAAAAAAAATTATGTACTTGTAGGGCATGGATATTGAAATATCATTACAATTAAAATCGTATGTGAAAATTTTGGATATCCGAAATTCAGATTATTATGTCGTTTTGTTCTAGACTAAATATGGATATGGATAAGTTGAATAATATATATAATTTTTGAATGATTTTTTCGTTTTATTTGCTTTAAATTATTTTATCATAAATTCATTCATTTTAATTTAAATATGTTTAATGTAGTTCTTTATTTATGGTATACAAATTCCAAAATCGATCTTGAAAATAGAAAAGTATGTTATACTATCTCATCTTAAATTGTAGTAAATCCATATATATATATATCCACATTCATTGAGTGGAAAATAAAATAATTGAGAAAAAAATGAATATAATGGAAAAGTAAATTAAATGATAGGAAACTTAAATTAGAAGGAAACAAATGTGAATCTATTATAATAAAAATTTGAAACATCAAATCTGTTGTCGTGTAAAGATAAACACAAGGAGAGTGGGACATTAAGGGAGAAAACACCTTTCAGCATAAGGTTTACACAGAAAATTAAAACAAATAAAAAAAATGAAAAAATAAAATAAAATAAAAAGCCAATATTTATGGCAATGTCATTCTCATCTTCAATGTGGAGCCAAATCAATCGGATTGAGTGTCTTCATCAAGAATCATGATCAGTCAGGTGACATTTACTCTTTCCTCCCTTCATATTTTCCCTAAATAAAATAACCAAAATTAAATAACCCAAGTTCAATTATACCATCTGTCTAAATCAGTATTGATGTTCCAGAAGAAAAAAAATTACATCTTTTGTTACACCTATTATATATTATTAATTCAACGTTATCGATTCTCATACATATATTAGAATTTAATAAAATACCCAAAAAACTTGGAATTTTCAATCTAGAAAAATAACTAAAACCACAAACATAATATTTAATCATTGAAAAAAATGTTTGTGTTGACCCGTCAGTAAAATTTTGACATCCGATAAAATTTATAAGTGATAGGTTGATAAATCGAAAAATGGAATCGAGGTATATTCAAATAACATTGTAGAATAGATATTAATAGATTATTCAAATAAGATTGTAGAAGAGATATTAACAGATAATTTTGATTATTTAAATTTAACTGAAAAATGGAGTGGGATATCATGGTTTGTTTTTTTGGTAACTTAAAAGAAGAAGACCCATTTCAATTTGGGCCATCGATCGGACTGAACATGTCAGGCTTCTTGCAATTGTCGGGCCGAGTAAATGTAAAAGCACTTTTGACCGATTGTACCGGGAATACCCGACCCGGTTTTATCGGATCTTGCTCCTTGCGCAAAAATTATCAAACCTCTTGCGCATTCACAAATCTTATATCCTTTTCCCTTGCGCATTGTAATGTACAAAAAGATATTGGAAACCTGTCAGACCACTGTGCGACCACCCCAATCGAGCTAAGCTCGAGCTGAGTAACGATCTGATCCTCTACACCCGTATATGTATACATATACATAATATTGTTATAATTTTGTGTAGAAAAATATTATTCATTGGCTAAACCATATTGTTCATTTTTTTAAAATTTTGTTACTGTAAAATATTTAATTTTTAGTATTTGTTCGTTACTTTTTTTTATTAAATCTTTGTTAATGCTCAAAAATTTTAAATAAGTAACTTTAGATTAATTGATCCGAAAGGTTCAGTTCATTTTCTTGTCAATATATATATATATGAAGGTTTTATGTGTATGGAACACATGTGCATTGCACATGTTCTTATTAAAAAAGTTCCATATTGGAACTTGAATCAAATGAACACTATATAAGTGTTCATACAATTAATACTTTCAAATGGTAATGTGATAGATAATATATATGTGTGTATATGCACATATATATACATATATATATATATAAATATCAAAGATGGGCCTTGGGCTCTTGGTTGAAGCAGACTGGGCCTTGGCCCAACGAGCCGAAATTTTTTTCGACCGTTGGTTTTTGGGTAAAATTTGCGTTCGTCCACGAACCATTGCGACCATTCGCCGAACGGTTGCGTCCATTCGATGCACGCTTCCGAACGCTCCACACGCTCCGGACACATCCGTAGGGTTGCATTCGCAGGGTCGTGTCTGTTGCTTGCATCCCAAGAAATCCATATATATGACCATATGATCATTCGGAATGAGCATCGAAAAATTCATTCTAATCCCGTAAATCTTTCTGAGAAAAACAGAGTACATTCAACAAGAGATAATTCTCTTGCGATCGTTGAACCTCAAGACGGAATAGAGAGCAAATTTCTGTCTTCAGACACTGCCCGCAAGCCTCGATCATCTCTAATTTCTGGTATTTTTATTTTTTTTTTCAATTCAATATCGTTCAATATTCACCATTTGGAGATTCACCAAATGGATGTAAAAACCACATTTCTGAATGGTGAATTGGACGAAAAAATCTATATGGATCAACCCGAAGGGTTTGTGATCAAAGGTCAAGAAAAGAAAGTCTGTAAATTAATTAAATCTCTCTACGGACTTAAACAAGCTCCTAAGCAATGGCATGAGAAATTTGATATTACGTTATTATCAAATGGATTTAAGATAAATGAATGTGATAAATGTGTCTATGTGAAAGAGTACAAAGACGCATATATCATTGTATGTCTCTATGTCGATGATATGTTAATC
>CM071861.1:28119996-28151877 GCA_036759665.1 Gynandropsis gynandra | reverse complement strand
GTGATGAGTATATTTCTACGGGGGCATACATTGTTTACCTTGGCAGTCATCCCATTTCTTGGTCTTCCAAGAAACAGAAATTCACTGCTAGATCATCTACAGAAGCGGAATATCGTGCTATCGCAGACACAGCAGCAGAACTCCGATGGATCACGTCTCTCTTAACGGAACTTGGTATTTCTTCGTCACAACCTCCAGTCATTTATTGTGACAACATTGGTGCAACGTATTTGAGCGCAAATCCCGTCTTTCATTCTCGCATGAAGCATCTAGCTTTGGATTACTTCTTTGTTCGTCAACTAGTGCAAGGCGGTATCCTTCGAGTTTCTCACGTCAACTCCAAGGAAGCGGATGCGGATTTACTCACTAAACCGCTCGCTCGTCAGCCATTTCTTACACTTTGTCACAAGATCGGCATCACCGAAGGTGCTCCAGGGGGCATACGTTGATGATTAAGGGATGAATCTTGGATTCTTAATGATGCTAATAGCTTCAAAAGTGGAATAGTGACGGACTATTTCTGATTAGCAACACCTATATGAGATTGATGTGGGGTCGCATCTTTGAGAACTGATATGGCTAAGTTCTCTAAAATTCTCATGAATGAAGGATATGTTCAGGACCAAAATGAACACAACCGTAAGAATCGAAATGTGTCGTTTGGTATGTGTGAAAACTTATTGTTTTGATTTACTGCGAAACATGAGTAGTTCAAGACTTGAAATTCACTATCTCACCAAGTAAATTCGATAAGTATTCACTATGAAAGGTTCAAGTGCAAAAGACACCTTTTCAAATGCATACCTAACCAGAATATCAGAATGAAGTCTTATTTTCTATTCAAATGTGGGGTATTACTAAGTTTGAATAGAAAATGTGGGGCATTGTAGGTACATGTGGCACATGTGTGTGGGGCACATGTGCATTGCACATGTTCTTATTAAAAAAGTCCCACATTGGAACTTGAAACATTAAATGAACACTATATAAGTGTTCATGCAATCAATGCTTTCAAATGGTCATGTGATGGATAATATACATGTGTGTATATGCATATATATACATACATATATATATATATAAATGTCAAAGATGGGCCTTGGGCTATTGGTTGGAGCAGGCTGGGCCTCGGCCCAATGGGCCAAAATTTTTTGACCGTTGGTTTTTCGGTCAAAATTTGCGTTCGTCCACGAACCATTGCGTCCATTCGCCGAACGGTTGCGTACATACGATGCACGCTTCCGAACGCTCCACACGCTCCGGACACATCCGTAGAGTTGCGTTCGCAGGGTCGTGTCTGTTGCTTGCATCCCAAGAAATCCATATATATGACCATATGATCATTCAGAATGAGCATCGAAAAATTCATTCTAATCCCGTAAATCTTTCTGAGGAAAACAGAGTACATTCAACAAGAGATAATTCTCTTGCGATCGTTGAATCCTCAAGACGGAATAGAGAGCAAATTTCTGTCTTAGGACACTGCAACCGCAAGCCTCGATCATCTCTAATTTCTGGTATTTTAAATTGTTGTTTTTCAATTCAATATCGTTCAATATTCTTTATAATCTGTGTATTTTATAACATCCGAATTGATTTGGTTCTAATATCTAGAGAATAATATGGTTTTTGTTAAAGGAGAGTGATAAGAAAGAAGAAGAAAATTTAAATTTGGTTATTGTTCAAATTTAAAGAAAAAAAAGAAGGAAAACAAAGCGAGTGGTGAGAGTTGTTCGCAATGCCCATAAAATATAGTTTCCATCATAATATTATTATAACTAGGTCAAATTCAAATCGAGTGTGTTAGCTTATCATATTTAAATTATAATTTCATTTGAAATAAAACGATAAGAATCATAATTCTTAATTTTATTTGAAATAAAACAAATGTTTATGATGGAAGTTTTGGCTTCCATAATAGTAACCGCTAAATGCAACATTTGTAAAAGATTGATTTGCAATGGTTACAAATTCTTTTTCACTAAATTTTATATATTAAGAATTAGATTTGAAGCAATTTGGTGTAATCACCTTATCATCTAGGTGATAGCCATATCACAAATTTTTAATGAATAATTTAAGAGTTTGAATAATTTATAAAAAAATCTTATATATTATATTAAGGGCTTGAATGTTGGAAACACTGCGTTTGCGTTTGACGATGTTTCTGTTAGCGATTGACGATGTTTTGTTTCATTTTGTCTAAATGGTGGAAACGTTGCGTTTGCGGGCGACTGCGACTAGAAGCGAATGATAAAAGGTTGTTGCGATTGCGCTTTAAGCAAAATTACCAAAATAGAAAATTACACTACTAGAAATTTAAAGATTCCAAACGGAATTTGCGTACTCACTAGACTGTCTTTAAATTTGTGGAGGATCACAGATGAAATAGAGACGAGAACAAAAATCCGTTCGTAATACGTCCTGAAATTTGCGGATGGAAAAACAATCCCTAAGTCATCTGTATTTGCGGACGGACTAGAGACGAATCTGGTAAATATCTCGGAATAGGGACCACGACCCAGGAGCGTCCATAATCTGCATTCCCTAATTGTGCACGTTCATGCAGTCCGTACTTGTGGATGATCATTTGCTTTCAATTTGCAAACAATCGTTTAGATAACGGATGGTCGATTGGCTTGCCCATATTGCATGTCCAATAATCGATCGCATAACAAGAGCATACAAATTAGGCATTATAAAAGTTAACTCCACACAGACGAACGGTGTCAGGTCACGGATGGAGAAGGCTCGGGACAGACGGACGGTGTCGGGTCATGGATGAACAAGGCTCGAAACTGATGGACGATGTCGGGTCACGGATGGAGAAGGCTCAGGACTGATGGCGATGTCGGGTCACGGATGGAGAATGCTTGCATCGTTGCATTTCGCAATTGCGGACGCCCGATTGCAGTCCCTAATTGCTAACACCATGTGAGGTCCCTAATTAAGGACACTCATGTAGTCCCTAATTGCGAATGCCTAGTGTAGTCCCTAATTAAGGATACCTAGTGAATTCTCTAATTGTGACGCCCCATGCAGTCCCTAATTAAGGACGCTCGTACAGTCCTTAATTGCAGATGCCCAATTGCAGTCCCTAATTGCGGACGCCCTATGCAGTCCCTAATTGCGGACGCCCAGTACAATCCCTAATTAAAGACGCCTTGTGCAGTCCCTAAATAAGGACGTCCAGTGTATTCTCTAATTGCGGACACCCGTACAGTCCCTAATTAAGGACGCCCGTGCAGTCCCTAATTTCGGACGCCCCGTGCATTCCCTAATTATGGATGCTCGTGCAGTTCGTAATTTTCGGACGATCATTTACTTTCCATCCGTAAATGATCGTTTGGATAACACATGGTCGATTGACTTGCCCATATTGCATGTCCAATAATCGGTCACAAAACAAGAGTAAACAAATTAGACATGGTAAAAGTTAACTCCACACGGACGATTGATGTCGGGTCACGGATAGAGAAGGCTCGGGACGGATGGACGGTGTCAGGTCACAGATGGAGAAGGCTCGGGACTGATGGACGGTGTCAGGTCACGGATGGAGAAGGGTCGAGACTGATGGACGGTGTCGGGTCACAGATGTAGAAAGATTGGGACTGATGGACAATGTCGGATCACGGATGGAGAATGCTCGTGTCGTTGCATTCCGTAATTGTGAATGCCCGGTTGCAGTCCTTAATTACTGATGCCCCGTGCAGTCCCTAATTAAGGACGCCCAGTACAGTCTCTAATTGCGGATGTCCCGTGCAGTCTCTAATTAAGGACACACGTACAGTCCCTAATTGACGCCCCGTGCATTCCCTAATTACGGACGATCATTTGCTTTCCATTAGCAATTACGAAGACCGTTTTCTTTCCATCCGTAATTGCGGATGACCATTTGCTTTCCATCCATAATTGCAGACGACCGTTTGCTTTCCGTTCGTAATTGCCTATAGTTTACGAACGATTTTTCTCGACTGTCACAAATGGCTATAAATTCCATCCCTTACCCCATTGTTCATTTCGTCACACCTCTCCCCCACTCATATCTCTTGTATGTCCAGACGACCGTCCGAGTTCTACCGACCGTCCAAGTTTCGCTGTTTGTCCTGCATTCGGTCCATCCCGACGCCATCCACGCCGTCCCGATGCCATCTCCCAGAAAATACCTTCGACGACTTTGTAATATATACTAGTTATGCATGAATTTTAATTAATCATTGTTATTTGTAAACATTTAAAATTTAATGAAAAATAAATTTTATTTAAATACAATGAAAATTAAATTTTATTTAAATTTATTTATTTTTATTTTTTATTTATGTTCAAAATTGCGAATTGATCCGGGCGTCTGCAATTGCGGACATATCGGGCGTCCGCAATTCTAAAAAAATTGAAATCCTGACCCGTCCGTTAATTAGGGGTGGGCAAATTACCCGAAGAACCCGTCCTAAGCGCGTAAAAAATTACTCAAACCCATGGGTTCGGGTAATGAAATTTCATTACTCGCGGGTTCGGGTTTAAAATAACTGAAACGGGTATCCGCGGGTACCCGAGTATGTATATATATATATAATTAGACATATGCTTACTATTATTTACGGAAATGCCACCATAACCCTAGATCCATTTACTTCTCTTCTCTTTTCTTCCTTCTCTCCTTCTCGTCTCTGCTTTCTTCTCCTTTCCAAAAAAGAACATTGTCTCCGTAACCCCACCACAAATCTGTCTTGTCTCTGACCTGAGACGAGACCTCACTCGCCGGCGAACATGGAGAAAGGCTTCTCACCCACTGGTCTCCCTCTCGGCTCTTCTTCCTTCCCGACATCGTCAACCTCCTCTCATCTCTTCTTCCTTCTCGACTCCGCCGACCTCCTCTCATTTCCCTCTCATCTGTAACACCCCCATCCTGGAACGACCTCGGGACTAGGAGTGTCCACCATCACCTCCAAGAGGTGGCTACACGTGTCATCGCTCAAACGCATTTATAAAATAAATATAAATGATTTATTCCGAAATAAGAGTGGTCCGGACCAAATAGCAAAATAAATACGTAAAGACCGGAGTCACGTAAATGAAATACGAAATGCAAACTAAAACTCACCGAGACCTCGTGCACGCCTCTTCCATCAGTCCGCTGTGAGCCTTCGTATTGCTGCTCAACCTCATTACTTTTTCTCCTCGCCATATCCTGTCCATCCACGACAGCCCACAAATAGGGTGAGTACGAAATACGCACTCAGTGAGATCAATACGTGTACGTACTCTGTACCACGTATTCTCCTGCTCGAACTGAATATAATAAAATAACATATATCCAATGTCTAAACTAAAGATATACAAATCACTCTACCCAAACCCGACTGAGTATCCAAATTCTAAGACTAGTACCACACTGGATCATAACACACAGAGTCCGCACGACTCTAGCTCGGGCATACGCTCGCAAAGTCCAAAGGATCCCAGCACACTAAAAATCTCGCAAGGTCACAACGTACCCCAGCTATCAGTACAATACACTGAAAATCTCGCAAGGTCACAACGTACCCCAGCTATCAGTACACTATAGCGCTCCGTCGCTCGAAAGGTTACCACAACCCCAACACGGTACGACGCTGGCAGATCCACTGATCTAACTAACTCGACGCTCCGTCGTTCGCAAGGTTACCACAACCCCAGCACGGTATGACGCCGGCCCAGATCCAAGTGTCGCAATACTAACGTCATCGACCCGATACTCCTCACGTGACTACTCTCACCGACGCGCTCGCACACGCCTTCTTCCGAAGGTTCGAGTGTGAAATCACCCGATTGAGCACTCTAACAAGATATTCACTCTGTTTAAACACCGAACCCAAATAACGACGTTCTCCGACCCCAACACTTGGTCGCACATCAGTTCACTAGATTATCTCTAGTCACTTATACAACCCATATACTTATCATCAATTCTGTTACGACAAATTTAGGGTTTTCTTCCAATTACATTTGTAACGTCTCATTTTTCCCATTATGATCCTATAAATTATATCGTGATCATGTCTCGTTTTAAAAATATAATCTCTTCCATAAATCGATCACAAATCCGAAATTAGGGTGGAGAAAATCATCACCTTAGCTTCCCGACAATTTGACGATTCTGTATAATATTGCTAGCAACAACACCGACCAATTTTTCCCTATTATAGATCCATTCAATTCCATAAATTTCCATAATATGAATCTTCGAATTAAGGGAATAATCACAACAATTATTTAGACATTTACCAAAATCGCGATTAGAATCTACTCACGAAGAACGTGATGAAAATTGAAAATCCTTCTCCAATTTCTTCTTCCTCCTTTTTTTTCTTCTTCTCTCTTCTTATTTTTTCCCCTTCTCTTCTCGCCGCACGAGCACGTAGCTCTCCTTTTTTAAAAATTCCTAACCCTAATCATTAATGATTAATTATATATATATATATATGTCGGTTCACCGACTTAACCCGTTGAACGGGTCTTACAATTCTCCCCCACTACAAAAGAATTCGTCCTCGAATTCTATTTCTCTGATTCTTACGGTAGCATCTGTATTCAATGAATATAAGAATCATACAACTCGTTTTCAAACAACTCGGGATACTCATGTCTCATATCCTCCTCTAATTCCCATGTCGCTCCTTCCACGCCATGATGTTCCCACAAAACCTTTATCATCGGAATTTGTTTACGCCTCAACTGTTTCACTTGGTGATCCATAATGCGTATTGTATGTTCTATATACGTTTAGTCCTTCCTCAAGGTTTTTGGTGGCTCTACAAGTATCTTCTCTGGTACTAATAAACACTTACGCAATAATGATACATGAAACACATCATGTATTCCCTCTAAAGATAAGGGAAGCTCCAATCGATAGGCCACAACTCCAATTCGCTAAACCACTTTAAACGGCCCCGTGAACCGTGGTGATAGCTTGTTCACTCGACTCTCACCTGATCTCCCTCGCCTCGCTTGAATCCGTAAATACACCATATCTCCAATGTTAAACTCAATATCCTTCCTTTTTAGATCAGTATAACTCTTCTGACGATCTTGAGCCATCTTCATTTTCATATTAACACTTCTTATCTTTTCCATGGTCTCTTCGACAATCTCTGCTCCGAAGATAGATCTCCCCCACTTCGGTCCAACACAAGGGTGTACGACATGGTCGTCTGTATAATATTTCCTATGGTGGCATCCCAATACTAGCATGATAGCTATTATTGTATATGAACTCAACAAGTGATAAATGATTCACCGACTATCATGATACCCCAACGTGTATGCTCGTAATAAGTCCTCAAGCGTTCTTATAGTTCTCTCCGATTGTCCATCTATCAGTGGACGATACGTAATGCTCATACGCACTTTGAATTCTAACTTATTTTGAAATGTTTGCCAAAGACATGATGTGAATCTCCTATCTTAATTCAACATAATGCTTAACAGAACCCCATGTAACTTCGCAATTTATGCAATGTAAAACCTAATTTGTTGATTTACAGCACAAGTCTTCATTATCAGAAATAAATGAGTCGATTTAATTAGTCGATCCATGATCACCTAAATGGCATCCTTGCCACTTTGCTTTCTTGGAAGACCCACCACGAAATACATGGTAATATGGTCTCACTTCCTTTCGGGAATTGGTAGACTTTGCAATTTTCCACTTGATACATGTTGCTCCGATTTGATTAATGGACATGTTGGAAATTCTGCTATCCATCGAGTGATGTCCTTTTCTACATCTTTAACCATCGAAAAAAATGACGAGCATTCTAATACAGTTTGTCAACTCCTAATTAGATTGGCGAGCTTTACTTAAAAATCTAATATCTAATCCTTATATCCTTTGGCACACATGCTCTTTACCACTTATCATTATCACGTGTGTCATCCAATTCTCTAACATGAGAACGATATACGCATTTTCCAAATCATGAACCATCTATTACTATATCATGCTTGTGTATTGTCTCGATAATTGAACAATCACATTGTCTTCTTATATAAGCATCCTAACCTCATCCTTTATGCATTTATATACGTTATGTACGTACTAAACTCAAAATCTCGATTGTGTTACAACTAACACTGAAGACTAGTTTAGCTTCTCCTTTATGACCACGTATACCTCATTGACAACACCTTGGGATTCTAAAATCTGACCTCCAAGAGTAAGCACTTGGACAATACTTGTTAAATCCTCAGGTTGAACAACTAATTTATTAGTTATCGATGGAATCACAAAACTATGTGTCGCACCGATGTCAAATAACACATGAGTAGATAGACCTCCCACAATTATCGATCCTACATAATACGAATATTTTAAAGAATCTACTTCTTAATTCTCTCATAGAACTCACTTCGACATAAACAATAATTATATGTAAGGCATGCATACATAATATAAAATATGACATACCAGCGATAGGTTGAACGTCTCCTTCTTTGCCCTCACGTTCATTCTCGTAACCTTCCATGGCATATACTCGCGGTTGTACATCCCTACGTTTCGATGCATGTTCTTCAGGTTTCCTAGTTCTAACCTGTGGCGTTAGCCCCGCTGGTGGTGGTGGTGGTGGTGGTGGTTTCGGAAAATCCTTTTGAAAATGATCCATACTACCACAGCGGAAACATCCATCGAATTGTCCTCGCCTCATAGTTCCTCCCACCTGTTGGGGGCATTCACAAAACTGGTGCTCTAAACTTTCACATTGGAAGCATCCTACTCGCTTATCAAATCTTTCGCATGTCCCAACATGTTCACGTCCACAACGATGACATGGGTACCTCGATGTTGTTACGATAGGACGTGTCTGAACTGTTTTCCTCTGATCTGATCTCACTCGAATCTGTTGGACGACCTCTTTCCCCTTGGCATCCAAAGACTTCAAGATGCCTTCCTCGATGAGTCCCTTCTCTACCAACTGAGCATTCTGAACTAGTTAAGACAATGATCCATGCTTAATTATCTCAATCCTGCGTCTGATCTCCGGTCGTAGTCCTTGCAAAAATTTGTTGACCTTGAGAACTTCTGAGGTTATTGATTTAGCCCCAAATCGTGATAACTCCAAATAAGTCTCATAATACTGAGCAACAATACGGTCACCTTGTGTGAGCTGTAGAAATGCCAACTCCATCTCTTCACGAGCAGCATGTGGTATATATTTCAACTAAAAAAGTTGTTTGAACTCATCCCAAGAAAACACATGATCAGGACGTTCCCATTGAATCTCTTCCCACCAGAACACCGCTTCTCCCTCCAAATAGTGGAGCGCAATATCAATCTTAAACTCGAATGGACATCTAGATGATCGAAAGTTCCGTTCTAATCGAAACATCCACTCCTCTGCCTTCATGGGAGGTATCGCACCGCCACGAAATGACTTTGTACCCCATTTAGCCATGTGATCCATGACATAGAAATACTCTGACGTCTCTGCATGCCTCTGATTAAACACTGGAGGAGGCATTGGTGGTGCTGGCAACGGTACTTGCGGTGGAGCAGGTGGCTGTGCTGGTGGTGGTGTTGGTGCCTGCACCGGTACTTGTGGCGTCGCCGAACTCTCCTCTTGTTCATGTTGTCGAATTTCTGCTAATAGCTCTCTCAACATTTCTCTCATGACATCTCTATCTATTCCACTTCGCGATCTTCGTTCAGATGATTGAGACTGCGTACGGCTAGTGGAACCAGAGCCTCCACTCATTCCGCGACCAAGAGTTCTAGTAATCATCCTCTTCGGTAGTGTCTCCTCGGTAGTAATCATTCTAACCAAACCTAGACCGGCCCTCTCTTCTATTTTCTTCCTCCTCGTATGTTTGGTTTTCTCGATTCCAAATTTGATTTTGTTCGAAGAAAAAATTTGTCAATTTCGATTTTCCTATCTACCCAATTTTAGATTTCCTTTTATGTTTGAGTTTCTAGGGTTCTTTGTTGTTTGTTTCAGAGAGAGAACACCAAGCACAACAGGTCTCAGAAGAGAACACCGAGAACAAAAGGTCCCAGAAGAGGCTCTTTGTTGTTTGTTTCATTTAGGTCGGAATTGGATTTAGTTCGAAAACCTAGAAAAAATTGGTTTATTTGATGAAAATTTGGGGGAATTTTGGTTCTGTTGGAGTTTAATGGGCACGGGTTCGGGTACCCGCGAGTACCCGGTGCATTGCCGAGTACCCGAAGCCTGGGTACCCTAGCCCCTTGGGTTCGGGTTTGGGTAGAAATATGTCTACCCTTCCGGGTTCGGATTCGGGTACCCTCAAAAATCCGGGTACCCGACCCGTGCCCATCCTTACCGTTAATAAGTGATTTTTCCCGTCGTTTACGGACGACGGTGTGGTCTGAAATTACGGACGGTTTAGGAACTAAAATTTTCCGCCCGCATTTGCGAACCTATTGCGGACGATATTCATTTGGCGACGCTCGTTTGCTGACTACTTTTCCCCATCCCTAATCAGACCCCAAACGTGTTTGGGGGTCGATTAGGGACGTATTCTTCAGTCTCTAAATCGTCATAAAAGAATTTATTTAAATTTTATTGTTTAGTGTATACTTCTTAATTTTAATTTTCAATTATTTGAAATAAATTTTAAAATAAAAATGAAAAAAATATCAAAATATTTAAATATACAATGCTTATATATATTTACGATTAATATAAATTATAACAGAATGGTATTTTGATAATTTTATTAAAAACGCATTGAAACGCAAACGTAACGCAATATAATTTCAAATTTTTAAATTCAACGTTTTTCCGTATTTGTGGGCGAATGCGACTCCACGAGTCGATTTTAATGTCGCTGGCAGTTGCCTGAAAACACAATCGCTGCGTTTGCGGGCGACTGCGACTCCACCAATCAGCGTCTAAAAGTTAAGTTTAAAATAATTTGGTGCTTTCCATCATTTAGGTGACAGCCATATCCAAATTTTTTAATATTATTATAGGTTAATGAAGAATTTAAAATTTTTAATAATTTACCAAAAATATTTTATATTTAAAATTAAGTTTGAAAAAATTTGGTGTACCCACCTCATTATCTAGGTGGCAACCATATCACTATTTTTTAATAGAAAATTTAAGAGTTTTGATAATTTACCAAAAACAAAATTAAAATTTAAATTTAAATTTTTATTTTATTAATAAATAATTTTATAAATTCAAATGTATGAGTTATAAATAATAATAATAATTACGTTATTAAATTCTTTTTTACTTTATTATTTGACATTTTTTTTGTAATTTACAATGATTTATTATTGAACGTTATTTCCCATGAACAATACTATATTTATTAATAACAAAACTACACCAATAAAAATATCAAAAGATAATAATAACTATAATTACAAATATAATATATTAAAATTTTGATTTTTACTCAATTTTGATGAAGTAATGTCAACGTTAATATGAAAGCCACATCAACATTGATGTGTGAATAATTTTTTTTAATTTTTTCAATTTTAAACAATTTTGGATTACATTGTATCAATTAAAATTATTTATTTTAGTACTACATTTTTATATCACAGTTTTAACATTATGCATATTTGGTCATTATTTATACTTACTATTATTTAGACATTTAGATCACATTATGTATATATATACCTCCACCCAATATGGTGATTGTATTAATTATATTAATACAGAACCAATGTATTAATTTTATTATTACATTTAAAATGACAATTAATTATATTATATTAATAAAAATAATGAATTAATTTTATTATTACAATTAAAATTACAAATGATAATTCAATAATAATTAATTGACAATTATTATTAAAAAAATTATTAAAAATTGGGTTTGTTACTATTAACCAGAAGAAGTCTCTGAATCAAATCAAGTCTTCAACAATTCAATTCGATGGTTTTCAATAGATGAAACCCTGCAGTTGAAGTAGAGACTTCGACTTATCTCAGACGAAGGAAGATCTAAGACAAAGCCTCCGAATCAAATGAAAGCTTCATGGTCTTCTAATGTTGGTCTGCAACTCTTCAAGCTTCTAACGATCATTTAACAGATTGAAGAATTCAAGATCTTGTTTCAGTTATTAGTTAAGATTAAAGATCAAGATGAGGTCAAAATTTGTAATCTTCCTTCCTATAAATATCCATGTAAATCCATTTGAAGAAATAATGAAAAATACTTTCTCTGCAATACTCTGTTTTGAAGAAATGCATAATTCTGTTTTCTAGTTCTCTTCTTCCTTCTATCCAATTCACAAAGTTCACATGGTATCAGAGCTTTATATTAGGGATATTTCTTGATCATGGATGTTTTGAATTCTTTTCCTTTTCCAGTCCACATTAACATCTCAAATTTCGTTACGATAAAGCTAAACGATGCAAATTTTTTGTTTTGGAAGACCCAAATTGAGTCATTGTTTCGAAGTCAGAAGCTTCTTTGATTCATTGATGGATCCATTCAGCAACCGCCTGAGTTCATCATTGAGCAAAAGGATGGAATTTCAATTCAAACATCAAATCCAATCTACGATTCTTGGTTACAAACGGACCAACTAATCAAGTCTTGGATTGTTGGCACTCTCTCGGAAGAAGTTTTCAGTCACATTATCGAAATGGACTCAACAATTAGGATCTGGGAATCCCTCATAAATCACTATAATCAAAGGTCAGTGGCAAGGGAATTCGATCTACTTGCTTCACTACAAATTCTCACCAAAGATGGAAAGACAATGCAAGAATATCTTGCACAATTTAAAGCAATTTGTGACAAGCTGAATTCAATAGGAAAGCTTGTACCAGAACCTATGAAAATATTCAGGTTACTGCATGATCTAGGAAAGGAATATGAAGCTTTTACAACCGTTATACAAACATCAATGCACAAACCTCCCTTTCCAAACTATGAAGATGTTGTTTCACAGCTCAACAGTCTAATCTTGAATCATAATTCTACAACTTACACTAATGTTTTTCATCATCAGGCTTATTCTGTTAATTCACAGTCTGCCTTTAATGCTCAGTTTTCTGGGTTTGGAAGAGGCAATTACAGGAACAATAATCGTCCTAATTATAGAGGTAACAATAGAGGATTTACAACAAAAGGTAGAGGTTTTTCTCAGCAAGTATTATCCTCTTCTAATAATGTGCTTAGATCACAAAATGGAAATGGTTCTATTGATACACAAAATAACTCCACTACAAGAATTATTTGTCAGATCTGTAGAAAGACAGGTCATGATCCCCTGCGTTGTTGGAATCGTTTCAATAATGCATACCAGAGCAACGATATACCACAAGCCCTGACTGCCTTAAACATGCAGCAAACATCTTCAGCAGAATGGTATCCTGATTCCGCGGCTTCAACACATATTACCAACAATCCACAGAATTTACAGCAATCAATGCCTTACAATGGATCAGAAAACATTATGGTAGGAGATGGATCATTCTTGCCAATATCTCATATTGGATCAACTTCTTTATCAACATCAGAAGGTACTCTACCAATAAATGATGTTTTAGTTGTACCTTCTATAACTAAATCATTGCTTTCTGTTTCTAAACTTACACAAGATTATCCTTGTTATTTTGTTTTTTATGCTAATGAAGGATTCTCTAATACAGAAAGTTCTAACCAAGGGAAGCAAGTGTGAAGGGATTTACATGCTTCAGAATCTAGACTTTAGAGCCTTTTACTCCAACAGACAATGTTCAACCAATCTAAACATTTGGCATCAACGCTTAGGGCATGCAAATCAGCAAATTTTAAATCATCTTAAAAACACTAAAGCATTTTCTGTTAATAACTCAACTATATCATTTTGTGAACTCTGTAAAATTGCTAAAAGTAGTCGTCTCCCATTTTATTCATCTGATTTTCATGCTTCAGAACCTTTGGAACACATCCATTGTGATCTATGTGGTCCTGTTCCTATTGCTTTTGTACAAGGTTTTAAATATTATGCAATACTTATTGATAACTTTTCAAGATTTTGTTGGTTCTATCCTTTGAAATGCAAATCAGAATTTTATGATGTTTTTACCTCTTTTTCAAAGAATGGTTGAAAATCAATTTTCTTCCAAGATTAAGAGCAATCAAAGCGATGGAGGAGGTGAGTTATATAGTCATATTCTGCAAAAACATTTCTCTGCAAATGGCATTAAACATCTGGTTTCTTGTCCTGCAATTCCTAAATAAAAATGGACTTGCTGAAAGAAAACATAGACATACCACTGAACTAGGATTATCTATGATCTTTCAAGCAAATACTCCATTGCAATATTGGGTTGAAGCTTTTGGCACTGCTGCCTATATCAGTAATCTCCTTCCATCTGCTTCTTTAAATCAAAATATTCCTTATATTGTTTTGTTCAAAAGAGATATTGATTATTCTTCTCTTAGAGTGTTTGGATGTTGTTGTTATTCTTACTTACGACCCTTTTCTCAACATAAATTTGATCCCAGATCTTTAAAATATGTCTTCCTTGGTTACAGTGAAAAACATAAAGGATATAGGTGTTTATATCCTCTAACTGGAAGAGTTTATATCATGAGTCATGCTATTTTTGATGAGTTATCTGTCCCTTTTCAAAATGATTATTCTAAACTTTTGCCACTGGCTAACACTACTCTACTGCAGGCATGGCAGAAGGGTTTTCAGATTAAAAGATCTTCTGTTTCAGATAAGAAAAATCCTGATTCAACACATGCTGCTAAACCTCCATTATCTAGGTATCAAACTCCATTGTTTTTATTTGATTCTACTGATTCTAATACTATAGACAGATCAACTCAAAATATCACATCAGAACAATCTGCAACTATTAATACAGATTTATTAACTAATTCAACATCCATTACAAATACTCACCCTATGATCACTAGACAAAAATCTGGTATAATCAAAATCAATCCATGTTATATTCTTCTTACCACTACAAATATACCTCAAGAACCAAAATCAATTGCTTCTACTCTTAAACATGATGGTTGGAGACAAGCTATGCTTACTGAAATGGAGGCTCTACAGGTAAATAACACTTGGACTTTAATACCTTCTTCTAATGACATGAACATTCTTGGTTGTAAGTGGTGATCATCTCGTTTTCATACGTATTTCCTGCACGATTTTACAGATATTTATGATATAGATGCGATGCTTTATGTATGATTCCGTATCCGTTTTACTTGTTCGTATTTCCTGCACGATTTTACAGATATTTATGATATAGATGCGATGCTTTATGTATGATTCCGTATCCGTTTTACTTGTTTTCGTGTTTTCATGTTCTTACAGGTTTTTATGCGTATTTGGTTCATTTCGGAGGTAAAGGACGTACACGAGACAAAGTACCAGCATCGAGGATCATCACGGGACAAACGGGATGAGAATCGGCAAGGAAAAGCCACTACCCGCGTGGGTAACTCCCTAGCCCGAGTGGGCATTTGTTACGGTGATTTTGTCGAGCGAATTGAGCACGAGTCGGGCAAGAAATACCATGCCCGGAGACTCAGCCCGAGCGGGCAGCACTTGAGCCCGAGCGGGCAGCACCTCAGCCCGAGCGGGCTGCCTCTTTTCTCATCGCAATCCCACGCGACCTTCCGCGACCTTCCGCCCTGTCCGCGTAGGTTGTATCCGTCACCTGCAACTCCAAATAAGTGAATTTCACTTAAAACAAATGATGTTGGGGACCTATACAATAAGAAAAACGACTTTAGAGAAGAGGAATAAGTGATAGAAACTAACGGAAACGTCACCCAACTTATTCAAGAATGGAAACTCATTAAAAAACAACAATCGGTGGCTGCTGCAACATAAGGAAGAACTGAACGGCCGAAAGGGAAAGAAGGGAGAAAAGGAAATAAAAGGAGAAGGAAAGAAGAGGAGAGGAGTGAGAAGTCGAGCTCATTCACTCAGCTTTCGGTTCTTGATCGAAAGGAGAGAGTAGAGAGAAGGAGGAGATTCTTGGAAGGAGACTTGGAAGGAGCATTGGAGATCAACACCACACTTCGGTTTCATTTGGTTTTCATGTTCCTTAGACCTTCTATTTCGTTTATGATTGTTTGAGGACGTATGAGCGAGTAGTTTGTTTGTTCTAGGAGAAGGGATTTAGCCCTTGGCTATCCCCAAACCACTTTTGATTTATCTTTGAATGCATCTTTCCGTTTTCGTTTATCTATTCTTTATCTGAGTGCTTAAATGACTTGTGTTTAAGAAGGCCAAGTAAATGCATGTGTTAGAGATTAGGAGAAGGACCGAAAGGAGAATTCTAGTCCTAGAACAACCGAGGTTAGGCCACAAAAGTAGGGTAGCAGCGGTTGAGGGTAAAACGGATGAATCACAGGTCTTATGGGTTTAGTTCAAGGTGTCAGCCACGAAAGTAGGGGGTAACTTGACTAGATCACGTGTCTATGCCTCGAGAGAGGGTAGATATCATATTAGGATCGTCTGCCTTAGATAACTTGACTAGGATTGCATGATAGATAGGTTGATTATTGGTTTCGATAGTCTTGAAACCGGTTTCCTAGAACGTTTGTTTCATTCTTAAGAACTAGTTTTTTTATTTTCTTTTAGTATTTCATTCTTAATACCATATTTCGTTCGTTAGCAAGTTTGATTCGTAGTTCGAGTTTAGATTGTGTTGCGTAGTCCCTATAGGATCGACACCTGAAGTACTACACACGTGTCGTGCACTTGCAGATAGTTTAGGTTATTTGTTTAACTTTGATAACGCATCAAGTGGGTATTTCGAACTAAGTTGCATTCAGATGGTACATTAAACACTTTAAAGGCAAGGTTAGTGGCTAAAGGTTTTCATAAAGAAGAAGGGATTGATTACATTGAAACCTTTAGTCCTGTTGTTAAAACTGCAACCATTAGAACTGTTCTTGCTATTGCTACTGTCAAACATTGGTTTATCACTCAACTGTTTACATGAGACAACCACCTGGTTTTGAAGATCCTTTACATCCTTCTTATGTTTCTCTTTATGGTCTAAAACAATCTCCTCGAGCATGGTTTGACAAGTTTAGCTCTTTTCTCTTGGAATTTGGTTTTCATTGTAGTTTAGCATACCCCTCACTCTTTGTTTTTAGCAATGGCAATGATAAAATATATCTTTTACTGTATGTTGATGATATGATAATCACTGGCAGTTCTAAATCTTTGTTAGACAGTCTTATTAAACTATTAAAATGTAAATTTGCTATGAAAGACCTTGGTTCCCTGGATTACTTTCTTGGTGTACAGACTATGTTTCATAATGATGGTTTGTTTCTTCACCAACAAAAGTATACTACAGATCTTCTTCAAAAAGCTGGTATGACAGCTTGTAAACCTGTTGCAACTCCTTTGCCTTTAAAACTTGATCACAATGTTGTTTCATCAGATAAGTTTTCTGACCCCACTTACTTTAGAAGCCTAGCTGGTGGACTACAATACTTAACAATCACGAGACCTGATATAAATTTTGTATTTAACTTTGTTTGGAAAAAGATGAATGATCTCACAATTTCAGACTTTGTATTACTTAAGAGAATATTAAGATATGTCAAAGGAACATTGGATCTCGGTTTGCATATTCATTCTAACTGTTCTTTTGATTTATTGGCATTTAGTGATAGTGATTGGGCTGGTTGTAGATCAACAAAAAGATCTACAACTGGTTATTGTACATATCTTGGAGCTAATCTTCTATCATGGTCAGCAAAGAGGCAATCCACGGTATCTAGATCATCCACAAAAGTTGAGTATCGAGCCTTCGCATCTACCACTGCTGAACTAACCTGGTTATCCTTTCTTTTAAGGGATCTCGGTATCTCACAGTTTCATCCATTAGTTTTGCATTGTGATAATGTTTCTGCAATTCATCTTACTGCAAATCCTCTGTTTCATGGGAGGTCAAAACATATTGAACTAGATTGCCATTTTGTTAGAGAAAAAGTTGCTTTAGGTTCAGTTTTGATTAAACATATTCCCAGTGAGCTCCATATTGTTGATATTCTAATTAAATCTCTGCCTAAAGATCAATTTTTGTTCTTACGATCCAAACTGAATGTTGGTTTTCCACCAGACATCAGTTTGCAGGAGGATATTAACCAGAAGAAGCCTCTGAATCAAATCAAGTCTTCAACAATTCAAGTCGATGGTTTTCAATAGATGAAACCCTGTAGTTGAAGTAGAGACTTCAACTTATCTCAGACGAAGGAAGACCTAAGACAAAGCCTCCGAATCAAATGAAAGCTTCATGGTCTTCTAACGTTGGTTTGCAACTCTTCAAGCTTCTAACGGTCATTTAACAGATCGAAGAATTCAAGATCTTGTTTCAGTTATTAGTTAAGATTAAAGATTGAGATGAGGTCAAGATTTATAATCTTCCTTCCTATAAATATCCATGTAAATCCATTTGAAGAAATAATGAAAAATACTTTCTCTGCAATACTCTGTTTTGAAGAAATACAAAATTATGTTTCTAGTTCTCTTCTTCCTTCTTTCCAATTCACAAAGTTCACAATTACGAGGTGATGTATCTAGTAAATCCAACTTCTAATATATATTAAATTAAATTATTATATCAAAAATAAATATGAATAATATTATATATCAAATTTATATTAAATAATATGTTTCAGAATATATAAATTACATGTTTCACAATTCATTATAATAATATTATTATTATATATATTATATTTGTTATCGAAGGAGTAATATAACAATTTTATATATAATAAATTTTCAATTCCCTTTAATCATAATTTTTTACGTCACATGCATATATATATATAATTTCTATATTTACTATTACATTTATAATTATAATATTAATGAAAATTAACCGATAATTAACTTACAATTAATTATATTATATTAATAAAAAATTAATGTATTTTCTAATTGTATTGGTCGAACACAATTGTACCAAAAATTGATACATAATGACAACGGTAAATAAACACAACTTCAATATCTATTATGAAAAAGAAAATTAATAAATTTCAAAATATCTAATAATAATTTATCATGGTTTATTTGTTTTACGTGTGATGCAATTTAAAATTGATGTAAAATCAATAACATACAAATTATTTTATTATGTACCAATAACTTTTGTCACAATAAAGATATCAATAACAATTCTTAATTTAACAAAGGCTATATAATTATTTATATTAAATTCACGAATTAACATCATTTTTAATAAATAGTAGTATTATATAACAGTTAATAAATATATATATATATAACAGTTAATAAATATTATTATTATTATTATTATTATTATTATTATTATTATTATTATTATTATTATTATTATTATTATTATTATTCGTCCCTATGAAAGCAATATACTTTCATTAAAAATCAAATCGTAAATCTTATATGCATCTTTGAGTACCTCAAAAAAAGAGAGATCATAACTCCAAGAAATGAAGATGCGGATGGAGCAAATGGATTTCTCTTGCTTAAACTTCCGGAAATAATGGTAGAGTACTTCAGTTCAGACACGATTGGAATTGAAAAATGCTCCAACCACTGATTGGTAATCGTTTTACCCTGTGGTGAACTCAGAATTCCGAGATTTACCAAAACATTGCCTCAATTTAAAAGTAGGTGCACCAATAATGATGTTGTGCAATCTAAAATCAGAATGAAGAGCTATGTAATGGAACACGATTTGTGGTAACTCAATTGGCAAAAAGAGTATTGGAGACTGGAGTTAAAACAAGTAAACATATCGGTATAAAAGTGCTTATTCCCAGAATCATTTTATCACCAATCGATTTAAGACAGATTGGATTGTACTTACCAAGACCGGTGTTCAGTCATGGACAATTATATGTTGCCTTATCATGATTTACCTCGGGGCATGAACTAAGCATACTATACTTAAATCACATTTCAATCGTCAATCCAACTGTTATGAATATTGTATATTGAAAAATATTTAGTAGTATATTCGTGAGCTTTTTACTCATTGTGATATATATAATTATTTAAATAAAGTCATGTTGACTTATTATACATAATTTTTATTAAATAGGAGTTACTCGATCGGATGCCAGCTCATGCAGAAACGTCGACAATATTAGGATATGGGAAGAATGTGATCCACTTAAGGATCGATTGATCGATAACGGATTTTTAATTGTCAATGACAAGGTTTGAATCTATTTATGTTATGAATTATATATGTAACATTACTTTTATGTATGTATATTTGTTATATTACAGAGAACAACGAATGAATGAAAAATATCCTTAACAAATATAGAGAAAATTGAGCATATAATAAAATAAGGCAATATGTTCATTATGGAATTTTTATCAATACTGCCTAATATGGGAAATTTCAGATTAACTGATAACAACATTCATATTTATTTTAGTGCAAATATCACTCTTCAAAATATTACTAATACAAACATCAATATTCCAAAGGAGCGGTTTACAATAAGATCATATACAGATTTTACATGCATTCCATTTCCTTATTCCTTTCTTATGCATTTAGTATCTAAATTTAATTGTTTATAAGTGACTTCACCAATTTTCAGATGTCGTTGGATTACTAATAGAATTACATGGAACTAATTTAAACATCTCTTCTTCCATACAAAAAAATAGACATATGTTTACCATCAATAAGAAAGATATATATAATTTTGTCTAATTAAATATTATATTAATCAATCACTGATCTGATTGTACAACCACTAAAATTCTATATGGGATGAGCTTGCAACCAATATCAGGTATTGAATGGATAAACCTACTGCTAACAAAAATGTTTGTGATCACATTCGTCAATAATTGCATATAAACATTATGTTACCGATAAATAATGGTCCTTCTAATGTTTTAGGTTCTTTAACACTTTATACATCTTTAACGACAAGGATTTTCAATGATAAAAAGCTAAGTATCATCAGAAAGTTCCGCAAAAAGTAAATCTACATCTAACATATATTTAATTACTTCTCATAAATCCTCTAACCATTTTCCTTAATATAGATATGGATGAAGATTGTATTCATTGCACACAAATTGGAGCCAAAACCCCTAATTACTTTATTTGCTTTGTTATTAACAGTTGATATTTCCTTTCTATATCTTGTTTTTTTAATGTACGTATTTGAAGTTGAAATGATGTTAACATAATTATATAATAATTTGAAATTTTTTATGTTTTATAAGTGTTCAATATATTTTATCGTTCTTTATAAATATGTAATTTATTCAAAATATGGCGATTAAATATTTCATTTTATTATTTATATCATTTCAACCAATATAAAAAGATTTAATATTACTTATGTCTCAATTACATTCTTAATTTTTAATCATATAAATAAACTTATAAAAATATATAAAAACCTACAACTCATAAAAATCCACGCATCGCGCGGATTTCTAACCTAATCTATATATAAAAAGAGATGTTTTTTTTCTTTTTTTCTCTTTGCCCAACCTCATCATGAATCTTTTTCCAATTTTTATTCCATTAATTGACATTTATTTTCAAAATTTATAAAAAATCATGATAAATATCAAATGGGTGTTAGATTTGAATTTAAAATTTTTATTGTTTTATTCAATTAGATAGAAATGAACCATAATTATGTAAATTTATATATAAAAAGTAGGATAGAATGGTGCATTCTCCTTGCGCCATCTCGGAAACATATATAATTTTTTAAATTTCTAATTTTTGTATTTTTAGATTTTTGTTATAATTTAATTAATCGTTTAGAAAGTTAATATTCATTATCATTATTTCTTAATAGCCACTAACCTAAAATTTAATATCCATTACCATTATTTATTAAAACCAACAACTTTATCTCTCATCTCTTGGTCTTTTGCCTTTAATCAATTTTGATTTTATTTTTTATAAATTTTTAATGTTAACAATGTAACCGAAAAGTATGAGTGTCAAAATCCAGCCCCGTCCGCGGGCCTATCCAAAGTTCGCCAAAAATTCGAGGGCTCGGGCCTAATTTTTTAAGGCCCAAATGAAAGTGGGTCTTTGGGCTCGGGCTTTTATAAAACCAGCAAATTTGTTCATTCTTCTCTTCTCTCCCTCTCCAAGTTGGCGTCGTGTGTCTCCTTTTCTTGGTCTGTGTCGTGTGTCTCCTCTCTTGGTCATCTTCGTCGTCTTTTCTTTTCCTTATATTCGTTGTGTTTCTCTTCTCCTTCTATGTGTTGCTTCTCTCTTCTTGTCTGCGTCGTGTCTCTCCTTCCCCTTGGTCGTCTACGTCTTATCTGTTTTCTCATTGGTCGTCTGTGTTGTGTGTCTCTTCTCCCATTACCGTATTATTTTCCTTTGATTCTCTGCTTCGTACTGGTCTTCCCCGTCGTACATAGGAGGTATCTCCATGTTTTTGTCCGATTATGTTGATTTTATTGTTATTTTGGTGTTTGACAGATTCCTCTGTCGTTGGCGAATGAAGACCTGCAGCCTCAGCTTTCGACGAAGGAAGATTTGGCTAACCTTAGTGTCCTTAACTTTCTAAAAACGATAATAGTGTCGGCCCGTGGACTGCCCGAAACCCGTCCAAAGCCTGTCGAGCCGGACCGTTAGCCTAAAATTTCAGGCCTGTTTGATTCCAGGCCAGGTCGGCCCGTTTGACACTCCTACAGAAAAGTCATCTCTAATTTAATATATTATTATTTATTAATTTTTAAATTCTTAACTTTTTATTGTAAACTCTTAACCTTCCCACTCTTACTCTTCTCACCTCTCTCTTCTTTAAATTCTCATAATTATTGTGGACCTTGAAACTTCCTAAATGTCCATATATCCATGAAAAATTTTCATAATTAACGTGGACCTTGAAACTTCTTAAATGTCCATATATCCACGAAATGTTTTTTCGTATTTCCATAAATAGTAAGTCAGAAGCTCAACTAAAACTCCAATTCAGATCGGTATCTCTGTCGCCCGTCGAGTTCCTCACTTCTAGTAAGTCCATGACACCACTACAATCGTGGGCCCTTGCACCATCGAGATTTATTGGAGGGATACAACACTTGAGAATGGGATCTAAGACAACACGATCATCATTGCTCTAACATACAGACTTCGATTCAGATCCCCGACACCGTTAGAGCCGATGAGTTCCTCGCTTCCAATAAGCCTTTGTGACACCACTGCAACCGCGGGCCCTTGCATTGCCGAGAATTATTGTTTAGAGATATTTGAGAATGGGTCCAGGAAGATGCGATGACACGAGCATCATTGCTCTAGCATACAAACTTCGATTCAGATCTGTGACACCGTTAGAGTCGACGAGTTCCTCACTTTCAATAAGCTATTTGACACCACTGGGACCGCGGGCCCTCGCATCACCGAGAATTATTGTCTGAAGATATTCGAGAACAGGATCTAGGAAGACACGAGTATGATTCCTCGAACGTATAGACCATTCAAGATGAACATTGTGTACACGAATGATAAATGTATACATTTTCTGTTCAAGGTTATTTTTCGTCTTCGCGAAGAAAACCCACCCCAAGTCACCATTGAAAATCGTGAAGAGCTCAAGAAAGCTCGGAAACCTGCTCCCTTGGCTAGCACAATAGGTTCCTCCGCCGTCGCTTTCTCCTTCCTCAGTTGCAAATGTGGTAATTTAGGTTTTTAATAACTAGGACGTTTTAGAGGTACTGGGAAGTAGGGGTGGGCACGTGTCAAGTACCAATATTTTTGAGGTTACTCGAACCCGAACCCAAACGGGTAGGCATATTTCCAACCGAACCCGAACGTGAGAGACACAGGTACCCAAGGCTCGGGTACCCAAACAATGAATCAGGAACCCATGAGTACTCGAACCCATCAGCTTTGGGAATCGAAGGAGGAAGAAGAAGTGAGACATGTCAAAATCATCATAAGAGATTGTCGGTCGACACCAATACAGGAGACCGACGCAACAAACCAACCAACCAGATCGACCTGCTTACCGGCGACGATGGAGGTAGCAAGAGAGGGAGACAAAACACGATGCGAGGAAGGGATAAATGATGGAGGTGAGGCAAGAAGCGGTTGTCCTACAAGAGGGAGGTGAGAGGAGATAGAAGAGAGAAGCGTTCGCACGAGGAAGCCAGAAGATTGTAGTCCCCCAACAATGGACCGGTATTCCGTTGAATTGGAGAGGGAAGTGCCGGTTTCAAGAGGAGAGCACCAGCCGAGAAGGAGTTGAGCACCAGCTGTGTTAGATGGAGACGCGGAGGCACCAGCCGTGTGAGATGGAGAAGCGAATACGAAGGAGGAGAGCATCAGCCACCGGAAGGAGGCGAGCACCAAACGAAGGCTACATCTACTGAAAGAGAAAAAGAAGAAAGGGAAGAATAACCTAAAAAAATCCTAGTGGTATTTTCGTAAATAACATGGTTCATATGGATATTTTAATATTTTTGTATATATGTGCTCGGGTATCCACGGGTATCCGTCGTAGAAATAAAAAAACCTGAACCCGAACCTGAACCCGCGAATAATGAGATTTTATTATCCAAACCCGAACCTGAACCCATGGGTTCGAGTAATTTTTTTGCATATTTGAGACGGGTTTCGGATCGGGATGGGTTTTTTGGATAATTTTTCCGCCCCTACTCGGAAGAGGGTTATGGAAGAACAGAGGTTGGGAAGAGCATGAGATCTGAAGGAAAAATAGAGAGAGGTTACAAAAAGTTCTTTAAGTCCTTTATTTCGCTCGCGGTGCTCTACGGAATTGTACGTGATCACAAACATTCTCCATCCAATTTGCATGTTAAATGTGGGTGTTAGTTTTTGTATGCTATCGTTAGAATATGCATGTTAATTGTGGGACTAAACATATGTTTATCTCATCCTGTAGATCATAGAATATGCAAACAAGAACAATCACTTATTTTCATTTGAAAGTGAAGCCAATAGGCTTTTAGGTTATGTCTTTGTTTTGCCTTTCTTTCTTCAGATACAAAGGAAGATGATACAAGACATGTTAAAGTTACTGTGATCTTCTGTTTGGTTGGTTAGAAAGTAACGGAACACAACAAAAATTTTTGTATTCAAATGTACATGTAAAGCTCTTTCGTTCTCACATTTTTTTTATGTGTTTCAATGTTTTTTTAGGGGCATATTTAGTAATCAGTTGGTTTTTTGAATATTTGCAGGTTTGGGATAACAAAGGATAATATGGTAGTATATCTCATCTTTCACACCAAAGTACTATTATGGAGTAGTGTTGTAATGAGTTGTGTGTTGTGGATATCTTTGGACATGTTAGGTACTGGGTTACGATTTGCTTCTAATTTGAGTTTGTTGTGTAGTGAACTTCTCAGAGCACATTAGTGATCTATGTCGGTTCGTGAATTCTTCTTCATAGGATGTAACATATGGAATTCATGGAAACATGAGAGGGATCCAAAGCTATCAAACTAATCCTCGAATGACAAGCCAACCCTTAAATGATGATGATACTAAAGATACAGACAACATCCTAGATGGACAACTGTATGTGGTTTTATACGGATAACAGCGTCAGCATGTATAATTTGGGATTATTTTTTACTTTTTTCACAAAAGTTAGTAGAACATGATATTATTGAATATCAAAATTGGTATGTCATTAACATTATAATAATGTAGTTTTTTGGTGTGATTTATATAAAAAAATAATTATTATATTCAATTATAGGAAAATATAACTTTTGAAAAATCTAGAATCTGGAGTTTAGTCCAACATACCCAATTTAATGTTATATACATATATATGTTCTTTTTTTTTTTGCTAAGATGTTACCTATTGTATTTTCATTATATTTAGTTTAACACACGTAATTAATTTTTAAAATGCAATCCAAAAAATTGGTATTAATTTATACATATTCATACATTTTAAATTAATTTATTATAAATATAAGACTTGAGATTGATATTTATATATGTTTTTTCATGTAGAACAGATAATACAAAAATGCCCAAAACATTTTAGTATTAAATTTATGTAATTAAAAAATAAGATTAAGTGAAAAAACTTTCAATATAGTCCTTTCATGACATGTGAATAATAATGAAAAATTAATTGTTTGGAAACTTCAAAGTCAATAAGATGAAGAGCTTAATGATATCAATGAGATTATTAATCTAGAGATTAATAATATAAATATTCATTATAATAATTTTAAAAATTATAAAGTATTTAGAAAAATTTAATTAGCGAGTTGAACCAGCACGTGTGAAATTATATAAATATAAATAAATAAGTTTTTTTAAAAAATATATGATTTATTTTATAAAAAATGTAAACTAATTTAAGACTTAAAAATTAATTTGATCTTAATTGATGCAAATCAGAAATTGATTAATGTTGATTGTATATCATTTCAACTATTATTATTAAATATATAATATATTATATCATACAAAAATCCCGTCTAATTTTGGAACAACAATATTTATAATTAAGGGGTTTTATCACAATTCCATTTAAAAAGATCTCGTCTATCTTTAGAATAACAATATTTGGTAACTTCTTAACTTCCGACAATAAATTTAAAAATTTAAACTTTCCGTTTATCGCACGAATTCTTTTTCTAGTCAAAGTATAAATTGTTAGATAACGTGGTACAAATTTTGTTTTCAGATACGAATTTGCGCATATTGTGTACCTTATTTTTCATATAAAATTAAGAAATGAAATTCGGGCTGATGTGAGATTAGTACACCCAGATCAAGGCATGCGTTTTCTTGGGTCAGTACGACATCATATTATTAATTTAACGTCTAATATATTATTTTATAAGGAAAACATAAATTAAAAAATAAAATATAACCTGATAAATATATTTTTATTGATTTTCAATTATTGAAATTAAATTTATATATTACAGATATATCCTAATTTTAAAAAATAAAAGAGAATAATTAAATATAGAAAAACCACATTACAAAATTAATATACAAATATGTGTATATTTAAATGATTTTAAAAATTAAACTTAATTGATATTAACGTATAATACAAAGTGTTTTAAATAATTAATATGATTATTTAACGTCATATGATCATTTAACGTCTAATTGATTATTTTATAAGGAGAAAGTAAATTAAAAAACTAAAAAAACTCCAATAAATATATTTTTATTGATTTTTAATATGGAAATTGAATTTATATATCATATTATATCTTAAATTTAAAAAATAAAAGAGAATAATTAAATATAGAAAACCCACATTACAAAATTAAATACAACAAATGCTTTAAAAATTAAACTTAATTGATGTTAACATATAATACAAAGTGTTTTAAATAATTAATATGATTATTTAACGTCTAATTGATTATTTTATAAGGGAAAATAAATTAAGAAAAATAAAAAATAACCTGATAAATATGTTTTTATTGATTTTCAATAATTAAAATTGAATTTATTTATCAAAGATATATATTAATTTAAAAAAATAGAAGAGAATAATTAAATATAGAAAAACCACATTACAAAATTAATATTAAAAATATGTGTTTATTTGTTTATGAAAATGCTTTAAAAATTAAACTTAGTTGATATTAACATATAATACAAAGTGTTTTAAATTATTGATATAATTATTTATAGAAATACTACAAACTGTGATAAAGTTTAAAATATATATCAAGCAAAATATATAATATAAGTGCGACGAAAAAAACGCAAATGAATAATTAGTTTTTCCCTTGCAATACTTCGAACAAACACAAAAAATACTCCAAATTGTATGACTGAAAAAAAATAAAGACAGAGAATCCATACTTTATTCACAAAGCAACGCAAGCAAACAAGGAGATTAATTAATTGTCCACCAAATAAAAACATTACACCCAAATTTTATTCATAAATAGCCTTCAATCCCATCTTCCTATGGAATTTCAGAATTAGAAATTCAGGAAGAAAAAGAAATGAATCAAAGACGAGAAGAAACATGACGAGTAATATATACCTTATCTATTAAAGGATAAAGACATCGATATCCTTTATATTTTTCATTATATCCCAAGAACACATATTTTAACGATCTTGGATCAAACTTATTTTGCGTATAAGGTTGGAGATAAGGATAGCAGCAACATCCAACGATTCTAAGTGCCGAGTAATCCACCCGCCTTTTAAACAATATTGTGTATGGTATTTCTTTAAGCAATGAAGAAGATGGTAATAAATTACTATAATTTGCAGTATAGAATGTTTCTACCTAGTATTTGAGCGGTATTTTAGCATAAAACATCATTGCTAATCCTAATTCAGTGAGATGTCGATGTTTTCTTTCTGCTAGTCCATTTTGTTCGGGTCTATGAAGACATGATACAAGGTGTTTAATACCATGCAGCTGATCATCTCGTTTTCATACGTATTTCATGCACGATTTTAGAGATGTTTATGATATATATGAGATGCTTTATGTATGATTCCGTATCCGTTTTACTTGTTTTCGTGTTTTCATGTTCTTACAGGTTATTATGCGTAGTCGGTTCATTTCGGAGCTAAAGGACGTGCACGAAACAAAGTACCAACATCAAGGATCATCAAGGGATAAACGTGACGAGAATTGGCATAGAATAGCCACTACCCGCGCGGGTAACTCCCTAGCCCGAGCGGGCATTTGTTACGGCGATTTTGGGCAGCAATTGAGCACGAGTCGGGCGAGAAATCCCCCGCCCGAGGCATGAGCCCGAGCGGGCAGCACATGTGCCCGAGCGGGCAGGCCTTGAGCCCGAGCGGGCACCCCTTAGCCCGAGCGGGCAGCCTCCTTTTCATCGCGTTCTCGCGCGATCTTTTGCGTCGTACCCGAGCGGGTCACTTACCCTTCCCGCGCGGGTCGCGACCGTCACCTACAACTTCAAATAAGTTAATTTGACTTAAAACAAATGGAAGTTTGTTGGGAAATTATACAATAAGGAAAACGACTTTAGAGAAGAGGAATAAGTGATATTTCGCTGGAGGAACTAATGGAAACGTCACACAACTTATTCAATAATGGAAACTCATGAAAATACAGCAATCGGTGGTTGCTGCAACATAAGAAAGAACGGGACGTCCAGAAGGAAAGAAAAGGGAAAAAAGGAAAGAAAAGAGGAAGGAAAGAAGAGGAGAGGAGCCAAGGGTCGAGCTCATTCATTCATTATTCAGTTCTTGATCGAGGGAGAGAAGAAGAAGGTTCTTGCGAAAGAGACTTACGAGGAGCATTGGAGATCAACTTCACACTTCGGTTTCGTTTGGTTTTTATGTTCCTTATACGTTCTATTTCGTTTATGATTGTTTATGGACGCATGAGCGAGTAGTTTGTTTGTTTTAGGAGAAGGGATTAGCCCTTGGCTATCCCGCAACCATTTTTGATTTATCTTTGAATGCATCTTCTCGTTTTCGTTTATCTATTCTTTATCTGAGTGCTCAAATGAATTGTGTTTACGAAGGCCAAGTAAATACATGTGGTAGAGGTTAGGAGAAGGACCGAAAGGAGAATTCTAGTCCTAAAAGATCAGGTTTAGAACAACCAAGGTTAGGCCATGAAAGTAGGGTAGCAGCGGTTGAGGGTAAAACGGATGAATCACAGATCTTATGGGTTTAGTTCAGGGTGTCAGCCACGAAAGTAGGGGGCAACTTGACTAGATCACGTGTCTATGCCTCGAGAGAGGGTAGATATCATATTAGGACCGTCTGCCTTAGATAGCTTGACTGGGATTGCATGATAGATAGATTGATTGTTGGTTTCGGTAGTCTTGTGGTGAAACCGGTTTCCTGGAACGTTTGTCTCATTCTTAAGAACTAGTTTGTTTATTTGCTTTTAGTATTTCATTCTTCAAACCATATTTCGTTCGTTAGCAAGTTTGATTCATAGTTAGAGTTTAGGTTGTGTTGCGTAATCTCTGTGGCATTGACACGTGAAGTACTACACACGTGTCGTGGAAGAAGGTAACACAGAGCCGTCAGATCAACGAGATATGGATAATCAGAATGGCCACGAACAGCTTCAATCACCTCTCGGTAATTTGGGGCATATGCAGCAACAGCCACTCGCGCCTCAACCGCGAGAACCACAGGCTCCTCCATCACGTCGTCTCAGGGATTACGTGGTGCCGAACATGAACAACGTGCAAACAACCATAAGGATGCCTGCTGTTGTGAGAGAACAGTTCGAGATTAAACCAGCGATGATCAACATGCTTTATCAGAAGCAATTCATGGGTGGAAATCATGAGGATCCCCATCGGCACCTCAGAGACTTCCTTGAGCTTTCTGGTACGTTCAAATACACGGAGTCTCAGAGGACGCGATCTTACTGCGTCTCTTCCCCTTCTCAATTGGGGGACGAACGAAAACTTGGCTGCAATCGCTCCCCGCTGGATCTATCACTACTTGGGATCAACTCTGCACATTGTTCTTATCGCGTTTCTTCCCTCCGAGCAAGGTGATTCAGATGAGGGGGGAAATCACAAGTTCAGATGCAGAGATGGAGAAACTTTGTTTGAGGCGTGGGGCAGATTCAAGGATCTTCTACAGTTATGTCCACACCATGGTCTTGAGCAGTGGTACGTTATCCAAACCTTCTACAACGGAATTTCAGATGAGCACCGTACGACGTTGGATAACGCTGCCAGAGGATCATTCATTGATCTGAGCGTCGAGGAGGCATATGAGCTGATTGATAACCTTGCCATGAATCACACCATGTGGTCAACACCGAGAGGTATGCCTAACAGGACTCGTCGTCTATATGAGCCGAATCAAAGCAGGACAATGGGTAATGCAGCGAACGCCATGTACTGTGTGAACTGTGGAGATACGAAGCATGTAGCGTATCAATGCATGGTAAATGAGGATTTTGAATAGATGAATTATGCCGAGCAGCAAGGAAACACTCAATTCGGGAATACCTATAACCCGAATTGG
The DNA here is from genome assembly GCA_036759665.1 of Gynandropsis gynandra. Classification (NCBI taxonomy): domain Eukaryota; kingdom Viridiplantae; phylum Streptophyta; class Magnoliopsida; order Brassicales; family Cleomaceae; genus Gynandropsis; species Gynandropsis gynandra. The sequence continues at coordinate 28,120,972 of CM071861.1, read as the reverse complement.
AGGAATCACCCGAATCTTTCGTATCGAACGACTCAACCGGTAAAGTTTCCGGGGTTTCAGCAAAGACAACAAACTTTTCAGCAAAAAAACCAGCAATTCCAGCAAGCTCAGCAAGTTCCACAAGCTTCTCAACCTCCTCAAGCCTCTTCGTCAAACCTTGAAGGAATGCTGGTCGAATTTATTAAGGAGAAGAGGCAGCAAACATCGACTCAAACCAAATTCAATGCGGATGTGGGGTCGGAGATTAGTGAGCTTAAATCTCATAAGGAATCCTTGAGCACACATGTGAAGATGTTGGAAAATTCCATAGCACAACAGGCCGCCTCATCCTCTCGGAATCCCAGACAGCTTTCCGGTAAACCCGATCTTAACCCGAGAGAGCACATGAACGCCATCACCTTGTGCAGCGGGAATGTGCTCGAGAATCCGCACCCGAAAGAGCAAGAGAAGGTTGCTGGAAAATCAATGGATAAAGGAAAGGGCATTGTCAATGAGGACAAAACTGAATCAGAATTGGAGAAACCGTACGTTGCTCCACCGGTGTACAAACCTCCAATACCGTATCCTCAACGGTTGGTGAGCAGCAAGAACGAGGTAAGGTATGGACGGTTTGTAGAGATCCTTAAGAAGCTTCACATCAACATACCGTTCGTAGAGGCTCTCCAAAAAATTCCCACGTACGCCAAATTCCTCAAAGAAATTCTGTCCAACAAACGACGTATCGAAGAGAGTGAGACGGTAGCACTCACCGAGGAATGCAGCGCCATTCTTCAAAACAAGCTGCCCCCGAAGTTGAAGGACCCTGGAAGCTTCTCATTTCCATGCACAATAGGTAATCTTGATATTGATAAAGCGTTGTGTGATTTAGGAGTAAGCGTGAGGCTCATGCCACATTCAGTCTTCAAGCAGATGAACTTCGGCGACCTCAAACCTACCAAGATGTCTCTCCAACTCGCTGACCGTTCGGATATCCGGT
>CM071861.1:28091268-28109948 GCA_036759665.1 Gynandropsis gynandra | reverse complement strand
TATAAAATATATGCGAAAATGGCACTAAAACCTATCCTAGAATATATACACTTTCAGTGTTATCAAACTCCCCCAGACCTAAACCTTTGTTTGTCCTCAAACAAAACTAAAGTCTAGCACAAGAAGAATCTAATAACGACGGATACTAGCTCAAAAATATCGAAGGGTTAGTCATTTCGCAAATCAACGGGTCACATGGATAAGAGCCTAAGCGTACCGAGTATAGCCTTATGTCTACCGAAAGTGCTGAGCCATGAAATCCTACCAAAAATCTAAGTCTACTTCACAACCCTAGATAACGTCCAAGGAATCTCCATACCTATTTTCCTAAGCTTTTGATATCATTCAAATCTCTTCTTCTCGTTCTTATGCATTTCTTTTTTTTTCGGTACTTAGATCCACGCTTTGTTCCTAGGACATCGAAGTCGAAGAGGTGCGTTATTGAAGATCTTATTTTTTTCTTTTTTTTCGGTTTTTTCTTTTCTTGATTACGCAACACTCTAACCCTTAGGATGTAGAAAAGCGCCTCTACCCACCACTTAGACCCAAACCATCGAATATCGATGTACTCATGTCAATCCTAACTCGGAATAGTGAAAAACTTATTCTAGATGACAGCGGAGTATAAGCGTGTGGAATCTAACTCGTGAACGCTAATCTCATAATCGTAGATCTTACAAGGGATGACAAAGTTACCTGGATCAGGCATCTTCTCGACCATGGTAGGGGCTGTATGAGGGAATTTGTGACCATCACTACCTCGTTGTCTACGGTTCTCTTCCTCATTATCATGTCTTTGAGGAATTTGGCATAGGATGGGATTTTCATGAGCGCGTCGTAGAACGAGATGGTGATTTGCAGCTTCCTTAGGTAATGACATCAATTTTTTCCATATATTATTTTCATTATGTACATAAAGGAGGAGCCGTATGAGATGAAAATCTCACATACGGTTCTGAAACGGAGAATTCGTTAAATCGAATGACGACCGTAACGGATGACAGTCCCGGTGTTCGAGACCTATGAGGGATCCCCACATGCTAAAAATTCGAGAAAATAGAAAAAGGAATGTGAATACACCTGGTGTGTGTGTGACTTTCTCGAATCGTGATACATCCGGATGTCGTGACTCTCGTGCTCTAGTGCATGTGTTAGCATGGAAAACCTGAGATAAAAACATGCAATGCAAGAGAATAGAACAGAGAGCACTAAATAAGTAAGTCTGAAAGAGCGTACACGATAGCTAAAACTAAAAACAAGAAAATGATAAAAAGAGGTCCATAAAGATAAAAAGAGAAAGAAATAAAGGAAAAAGGAAGAAATGATCTAATCCTCATCCGCTCCATCGCGGGTGGCCGGTAGGTCCGCTGGCTCCGCTGATGCTCCTTCCCCAGGTGGGAAGTAGAATGACTCCAGCTCGTATGGGATGTAAGGACGATACGGGATGGCTCCAGTATGATAGTCCTGCGGGATCGGAATGTAAGGCTCCTGGTAGTGCTGCATATTGAGCCGCTGAAATCGCCGGACGGACTCTGTGAGGTAGTAGGTATGCTGGATGGATTGCTCCTGGAATCGCAGCTGCTCTGCATACCTCGCAGCCTCTATATTGTGCCTCGCTGCCTCAATGTCGTACCTCTGCTCTGTCATGAATGACTGGTACCCGGTCTTAGGGGTGGGCACCCGCGGGTACCCGCGAGATTCTCACTACCCGCACCTGAACGTCCCGCACGGGTAACTAATTTTAGTACCCGTACTCGTACCCGTAAGGTGCGGGTACCTGCTGTTCGGGTACCCGCAAAAACCCGCCAAAATTTTCAAAACCCGCAGGTACCCGTCCCGCAAAAAAAAACTCAAAACTAAAAAAAACTCAAAACATAGAACTTCATATTAAGAGGTTAAGAATATTTTTAAAGAAATCCATTGAACATACTCGGGAGCAACATATCCCTGTGTTCCTAATACACGGGTCGAAACGTGTCCACTAGCTTTATCAGATCCTATTTTCGCCAATCCAAAATCCGATACTTTGGCATGGAAATTTTTATCCAAGAGAATATTGCTACTCTTAAAGTCCCGGTGAATCACAGGAGGTGATACATGTTCGTGAAGATATTCCAAGCCTTTCGCAGCTTCTAGAGCCTGCATCTAATCTTGGTGGAACTGAACCTGAACCTGCATGTGAGAAACGAGATGGCTTTACCTTAAAAAGATAATCTCTTTGTTTTAGAATTCCAAGCTAAGTTAAACACACATCATTTATAGAAAAATGAAATTGATAATGGCATAGTATCTCCTATTCATGTTCACCCTCTTGCCTAGAAACAATTTGCTGACATGAAAATATAAATTCAAAAAACAGGAGGAGAGGACATAAAACCTCCATGTTTGATCTTTTTCCTGACCCTGTTGTACGGAGAGGGAGAGCAGGGCGTCGGCGTCGGTGTTCGGCGGTCGGTCCAGCCGGTCGGAGAGGTGGGGAGCCGGTCGGAGAGGAGGCGGGAGGAGGGTGAGCAAGAGCAATAGGTGGGAGGCGCCGCGAGAGGGTGAGCAAGAGAGCAAGAGCATCTGAAAAATTAAAATTAGGGTTAGATTAGGGTTAGAGGGGTATTTAGGTAATATAAAGTAAAAGTAGGGGTATTTTTGTAATTTTTTGCGGGTACCTGCGGTACCCGTTTATGAAATTAAAAAACCCGTCCCGCACCTGAACCCGCGGGTATTAAAATTAAATTACCCGAACCTGAATCCGCGGGTACGAGTAATTTTTTGCGGGTTCGGGACGGATTTCGGGACGGGACGGGTTTTGCGGGTTTTTTGCCCACCCCTACCTGGTCTCCTCCGCTACGTACCTGAGGGCGTCGGAGACTCCTTCCATCAAACGAAAATCAGAGCGGCGGTGAGGATACTCTGGGCATGCGCGCGAATGTGTGGAGCGTCGACTGCGCTGCCTCGACATGGACGGTCCTAGTGCGGCGGCTGAAGGTGGATCCATCTCTGCTAGCCTCGGGCCGATGTGTCTGATGGCTAGATCGATCCTAAATCGGGATCCCTCCTCGTCTAGACCCGGCACCTCAATATCGCTGAGGTCGACTTCCAAGTTGCGACCATGCTCGTCCTTGTAGCACCAGATGACGTTGTACCTCTCCAATGTAATCGCTCTTCGGTTGCGCAGGTTCTTGAGGTTCAACTCTGGTTCTTCGTCAATCTTGTCCTCGGTCAGGATGCCAAGGTTGATCCTGACTCTCCGTGCGATCATTGTGACAATACCACCGCACATGATCTTCGTGTCCGTGCTACTCTTCTCGGTGGCTATGTCGAGAAAATGCCTCATCACCAATGATGCCAAGTCGACGTCCAGGATGTCCCACTCGTCGGGCTCAAAACCCGACTGAACCACCCGCCTCAAGTAGGCCAACTCGGTGTGGTTGACATCACCTTGTGCTCCCTTTCCTAGTATGGATGAAACTAGGAAGTAGTGAAAATACCTCAATGCGGGGTGGCGTATGTGGCTCGCCTTGGACCTCGTCGAATACTCTATGTACGCAATCTGGGCCCAAAATTCTGTTTGACGGATCCGATTATGCTCTGGCATCTTCGTGAAATTGCAGTGCGAACATCAAGGATCGTCGCGAACTGTCTCGCGGTGAGCCGGTAGTTCTGCCCAGCAGGCGAAACTCCATGAAAGCTCTTTCCCGATCTCCGGATTCGGGAAAGAAAGCAGCATACGAAGCCAGGAACTCAGCCGTCAGGTTGCATTATGTATACTCTTGTACGTCCCTCAGTCCCGTCCATCCTAGCTTGTTGAAGATGTAGTCTATGTATGCTCCGACGTGGAGGGCGGTCATCGCTTCGGCTGATAGAAAGTGGGACGGGAAGATCCGCGGCTGAAATTCCGTGAACTTCTGCTTCTGACCGGACAAGAATGTTGTAGTCCGGTAGTTATACTGTTGGTGGGAGGTGGTGATGGGCATGTACGGTGTCAGCTCCGTGATCGCATCCGACCTCGCTGGCCATCCTTGCTCTGGGTCATACGCGTCAGATCGACGCTTCTTCGAACTCTGGAAGATCTTAGGGGCCATCTGCAAAACAATCGAAAGGAAAAAATCAGCAATCGGCTCGGTTCTGCAAGGTGCCCGATCGGGTACAAGGTGTTGCCCGGTCGGGTGACTAATGGTCGAATTACCCGCGTGGGTAGTGCCCGACTCGGGTGGAAACACCGCCCGATCGGGTGCATGTCTAGGTCGCCCGATCGGGTACTATACCTAGCCCGATCGGGTAGATCACAAAGTCGCGACCTGCAGTTCGCGAATCGTAAATCAATCGGCCAAAATTACCCTAAATCTTCCTAAACATACCTAGATCTAACCCATAGTAGTCCTAATCTCAAGATAGTTCATGAATTTACCTGGAATTCGTGTTGAGAATGAGGAAATTTCAGATTTTTGAGAGAGGGGAGAAGAATTTCGAGTAATCAAGTTCCAATCCCGTGACAGTGAAACGGCGGCGGTATCCAGGCGGCTCCGGTGACCAGAATGCGGCGTGAGAGGGTTGCCAAGTGAGAGAGCACGATCGGGTATGGATTGTGTGAAGTGAATTGGCCGCTCGGGTTACTCGAAATATAACTTACCGTGCAGAAGTTATGGTGCCCGATCGGGTACCCTGTGCTGCCCGATCGGGTACTCTCCCGTGATGACTTACCCGCTCGGGTCGTGTGATGTCGCCCGACCGGGTTTCCTGAATCTGAAACCACCCGATCGGGTAGAGGTGTTTGCCCGATCGAGTGTTGCTGCAAAACCAAGAAAATTTAAACGAGGAAAACATATGCAGCAATAACCGATAGATCACTAGGTTTCTAAATCCTAGAAAATTGTCCGAAACTAAATAAAAAATGGAAAAGAGGTCCGAAAATATGAAAATAAAACGACTAAAGGATATGGGGCTCGGGTTGCCTCCCGAGAAGCGCTTGTTGAATGTCTTTAGCTCGACCATAGCGTCTTCATACGCTTGTGGAGGCGGATAGAGGAGGTACGCCTCTTTCGTCTTTTCTCTGATCAACGTGCTTGGATTCAAAGCCTGGTGGACTTCTTACGTGTGATCCTCGATCCGTCTCTTTCGAACCCGTGACTCTCTCGCATCTCCTTCGAACTCGGTTAAGTTTGAGCGTCTCTTCAGTGTTCCATGCGGGATAGGAGTGTATGTGCGCCACTGAAGGTGTCGGAGATGATGCGCGTGACCTTCGAACCGTTCCCCGTTTTGAAGTATCGACTAGAAGGTGCGGCTCTTGGTTCCTCACAGGCGCCCGATCGGGTACTAGTGTCTTCCCGGTCGGGTCGCTAAATAAGACTTTTACCCCCGTAGGGTGTGCATGAGTCGGGCGGTCAGGTTGCCCGTGCGAGTCCTCGTCTAGTCCAGCTGCCCGATCGGGCTCACGCAACCACCCGGTCGGGTGGTTAATTTGATGAATTTTCCGCGTAGGTATTGCCCGAGTCGGGCTGTGAGGTCGCGCGACCGGGTCGCCTGAAAATATCTCTGCCCGACCGGGTGAAGTATGCTGCCCGATCAGGTGGGTTCCTTGCCGAATGAATTTCGGCTTCTCCTCGATATGCGTGAGTGCATCCGACCTTGCTTGTGACTGATACTGAATCTCGGTGCACTGGGACAATGGTGTGTCCTCTGGATGGGTGTCTCCATGTACGTGTCTAGTCTCCTCCGTTGATACATTTGTCGTGGTGACGTTCATTACGGGTTCGGTCATGAATAGCTTCTTCAACGCCTCGTCGAGTTTGAACTCGATAGACTCGTCCCCGAACTTCATCATTAATCTTCCTTCTGCGCAGTAGATGACCATCTTTGTTGTGTTGAGGAATGGTCGTCCCAATATGACGGGGATCTTCGGTTGATCTCCAATATCCACAACAACAAAGTCCGCGAACTTCATCATTAATCTTCCTTCTGCGCAGTAGATGACCATCTTTGTTGTGTTGAGGAATGGTCGTCCCAATATGACGGGGATCTTCGGATTGATCTCCATATCCACAACAACAAAGTCCGGGGGGAACCAAAATTCCCCCACTTGAACGGCAACGTTCGTCAATACACCCACGGGGCTTCGTACGGATTGATCAGCCAATGTGATTTGCATCCTCGTGGATTGAAGATCTCCTACCCTATTGAGCTTTCCAACGAGAGATAATGGTAGCAAGCTCACACTCGCTCTGATATCGATTAGCGGATGCTCAATTTCGTAATCGTAGATCTTGCATGGGATGACGAAGTTACCTGGATCGAGCATCTTCTCGACCGTGGTAAGAGGCTGAATAAGAGAATTAGTTACCATTACCATCTCGTTATCCACGGTCCTCTTCCTCGTGATGATATCCTTGAGGAACTTCGCATAGGAAGGAATCTTTGTAAGAGCGTCATAGAATGGGATAGTGACTTGTAGCTTCCTCAAGAGGTCTACAAATTGGGAGAATTGGGTCTCGTCACTTTGCTTCCTTTGGATTTGACGCTGCGGAAAGGCCAATGGTGGTACCCTCGGGGGAGGTCCTACATAGGGTAACTCCTTCTCCTCCTCTTCGGTTGCCTTCTCTTCCATGGCTGGAGCGATTGGTTGTTCGATCTCATCGCTCGTAGGCTCTTCTCTCACAGCCATGGGTGGCATTGGTTGCCCTACCGTGTTTCCGCTCCTTAGAAAAATAGCATTCACTTACTCGCGGGGGTTCGCCTCGGGTTTACCGGGAAGCTGTCCGGGTTGTCAGTTCGAACCTTGGGCTAATTGCGCCACTTGCGTCTCTAGAAGTCTCAAATGCGTCTGAAATTCATCCATCCTCTTCTTCATGTCCTCTTGCTCAGCCCTAATCCCTCCAAGTGCACTCTTCTTCTCTTGGTGCATCACTTGGAGCATCGAAAGAATCTCGGAATCACCCGAAGATTGTGCACGTTGCTGGTATCCGTAGTCTTGGCCGCTACCTCTCAGTTGGAAACCTTGATTAGGGTTTCTCGCCATTATCCGCGGTTGAAAGTCTTGCGGATTTTCTACGTTGTTCGTGTTGCCATATGAGAGGTTGGGATGGCTCTTGATATAACCTTGTTGGTAGCCTCGATTGGAGACGTAATTCACTTCCTCCATCCCTTGTCCTACGGATGAGTCATGTCGATCCACATGAAGTCCAGCAATCATCCGACTCGCCAACTTGTTGCTTCAAGTCCGTTAATTCCGGGTTGGCGATGCCAAGCTCGTTTACTGCAGCTTTTTGATGGGTAGTCGCGATTGTACTCCCCTACCTTCTTGCCTCCTTCCCTCGCCATGCTCTCAATTATGTTCTCGAGCTGATTAAACGTGAGGTTTCTAAGGGAACCACCACCCGCTGCCACGATCATGAATCGGGTGGTTTCTTGGAGACCTTGGATGAAATTCGTGATAAGATATTTCTTATCCATCCCGTGGTGTGGGCATATCCGCTGATAGTTCTTAAATCGCTCCCATGCATCGTGTAATGTCTCGCCTCTTTCTTGAAGGAAAGAATTAATGCGACTCTTGGCGAGAAGCATTCTATGATCCGAGAAGAATTGCTGCATGAACCTTTGTTTCAAATCATCTCACGCCGTGATTGATGCAGCCGGCAAGTTGAAGAGCCAACGTTGCGCCGCATCCTTGAGTGAGAATGGGAACGCCATCAAATAAAGATCCTCCCGAGTAACTCCCGTTCCAACCTTGGTAGTGCTACATAGCATCTTAAAGTCTGTAAGGTGGGAGTTCGGATCTTCGTTCTCCATTCCTCAAAAGGCCGAGTTGTTGAGCATTTGAATAAAAGCTGGTTGTAGCTCAACCTGGTTATCAATCGTGCGGGCCATGCACGAAAGTAACTGTGTGTGCTTAGGAGTGGTGTATGCTCCATAAGTCTCGTCGGCAGCAGCCATGTCGGGAATACTTGCGTGTCTTCTCCCGCTGCTTGCACTATGTGTATCTTCCTCCTCAGAGGCGTATTGCTCGTGGTTGCTCGTTCTTTCTACCTCAGATTCGGAGTCAGCTATTCCAATCCTTCTCTTCTTGCGCAGGCTCCTTAAATTGCGTTCAACCTCGGGATCGTAGATGAGAAGTTTCTGAGTAGAGCTTCTCATACAAGTCTCCTGCACAATAAGAAACAAAACACCAAAGCGTAAATCCGCGGTAGATAGAAAAGACTCGATAAAAGGGAAAAACAAACAAAAACGAAAACGAAAAACAAACAAACAAACAAAGACTCCGGAAAGGACTAGATCTTAATCTAGCTAATCCTTAGTCTAGGCCGTTATTAGTCCCCGGCAACGGCGCCAAAAACTTGGTGTGTGGAAACACGAGTTATAAATTATCCTAGACCACTTCACCGCAAGTATACGGATCGTGTAGTACCAGGGTCGATCTTTGGGGACTAAAGCAGCCAAAAACTAAGAATGAAACTAAACTAAGACGAATAAAGATAGAAGAGGATATGGTCCTAAATATCTAAAACTAACCTAAGTGGTGACAACAATACAAGGTTGGGGTGAACTCGGATATGACGAACACTACGGGTGTTGGGATACTGGGAATCGTAAGGATGAAGCAACTAAGGATCATAGATCTATCGACTTATCGTGTGAGCTACCAACTCATCACCTCACCTCTCGTTCCACTTATGTCTGTTCTTTCATTGCTATTCTTTCATTGTCAAGTGTCGGACTCTAGTCTTTTTGGAACAAGAAAGTGTTCCGTGAGTGAGATTTCCTCGGTAAGTTTGAAAATGGGTCATCATTCCGCCCTTCGGATCAAGTATCTTGACAACGGGGAAATTCATGCCCTAAGGTGATGAGTGATTCTTCCGAGCCTAAACCTCCTAACCATGAATACGTGCAACCCTACCTTCCACCAGTGATTAACCCGTACCATGGCAGCTTTACGAACGCAATCATTATTCCTAAGATAACTAACCGACCGGTCAGATTCTCATTAGTCTTAACCTACAACTTAACAGGTCCGGATTTATTCTTTAACCTTCTAGCAAAGTCCGAAATCCTATGTTACTGAGCGGGCAGCACTAGCGTAAGAGTGATAATGTTAAGCGTAGAACCGATAATCAAGAATAAATCAATAAATCTAAGCATTACGCAAATCATTGTTCATCCAATACAATCTGATATCCCTACCCGTAGTTGGGACTATACTCACTCATGGAGAATACAAAAGACGAAGATAACATAATCCTAAACATGATAAACTCTAGGAAATTCGATGCCTCGACCTTCCCTATCGTGTTACCGACGTAAGGATTGATGCTTCTCTTCTTCTCCAATGTCTCCCGAGCCTTTCCAGATGTTTTCCCAGCCTTTCCTTGCCATGTACGTCGCCCCCTTTGCTCTAGATCTATTCTGTTCTTTAAATTAGGTCGTTTGAATGCAAGATCTAGGTTGTTGCGAAATACACGGCCCGCTCGGGCACCACTGTTGCCCGGTCGTGCAGAGGCACGCCCGGTCGTGTTCCTTCATAGAGCCCGATCGGGCATTCAGCACCCGATCGCGTGGTTGAGCGGCCCGAGTCGTGCAAACTCTCGGGGAATTTGGGATGAATAAACGCCCGAGCGGATATACGTCTTGCGCCCGATCGGGTAAGACTACCCGATCTCGTTGCCTTCGTGCCCAGATCGTGCAAGGTGTGCGGATAAAACCCTGTAGGTTTTACCCTAAGCGGGTGGACTATGGTGCCCGACCGGGCACCCTTGTTGTCTTGAATATTCTCTTTTCCGATCGTTGCTCGGGTGTTCCTTTGGGTTCTAAGGCTTGATCTTGGCTCTGAGTGGATTTATCTTCAAAGTAGGTGGTTTTGTTCAAGAATCCGTCTTTTTAAGTCATTTAGGCGTTCAGGAATCCGTCTTTTTAAGCTCATTTAGGCCTTGTCGCCTAAAAACCTGAAAACCAACAAAACGGGTGTATGAAACTCATAATCGTATTGGATATGTAAACCTATATATAAAATATATGCGAAAATGGCAATAAAACCTATCCTAAAATTGATACACTTTCAGTGTTATCATTCATGTAAGTTAGTGTTATTTGTCATATGTTTACTTGACATCTGGTGTAAATATTTAACTATTTCTATTTGCTTATGGTTGCATGAATTTACAGATGTTGGATGTTGTCTTCATGTTTGACAGTCACGTTAAGTTTTGTTACTGTAGTTAACACACTAGGGATAAGATATTGTGTATAAATACATATTGTTTCAATAATTTACTATTGTGAAATATATATTATCTCCTTTCTTTGCATAGTTATCTTTTACTTCTGTTATTCTTGCTGTTTTTATCGTGTTTGTTTCTGTTTTCACAATGTTTACTCCTTTGTGTGATATTACTTACTCTCAAGAACTTTCATATAAAGTCACGGTTAGAGTTATCCGTCTATGGACCTTTGCTCTTGTATCAGTTCGTGACTCTTGCAAAACTCGTGAAATAGTTGTTTGCGATGAATGGGTATGAATTGAGTCTGTTGCTATGTGTATAGTTTAGTCATGGGGCAATATACTTACAAATGTGGTTGTTTATGTTTTAGAAATTTTTTATATTGTTATAAATGTTAAAAATAGTCTAAATTGTTTGTTGAATTTTGATTGCAGGGTAATCGAATGCAAGTATCTGTGAGGTCTATGTATTGGATTAGACATCAATGATATTTAACTGAGGGTGCTTACTGCATAATCGTTAATTTTGGTATATGTAGAAGTTATGGTGAGTATAAATCTACTGCATCTGAGATCAAAATTGCTTTTAACTCGACAACTACAGTTCGACCATCCGAAGATTTGTCGAACCATGATAAGTATTTTAGTTTCGTAAACTTCGCTGATATTATAGCTAGAGTTCTTGATGAAACAGTCCTAATAGGTTAGTTTTGATTTCTAATATTATTAATAGTTTGTATTATTATTGTTTAATGAATTTTTAAAAGTGATTTACAGATTGTATTGGACAACTTATTGGTGCTGCAAACTTGGATGATGCTACTTATGTTGGACAAACCGCAAAGATGGTATTTGTGTCACTACAAGATCATAGGTATTATATACTTTACTGTTTGTTTAAGATTGTACTGATTATTTGTGATTGTTGCAAACATATCTAATTATTGGTGTCTATGTTAATTGTTTTGTTGAGTGGACATGTAATGCACGTTATGGGACAATCCCGCTGAAGTGCTTTATAACTACATACATGTGCATAACAAAGGTCCTTTGGTCATTATCTTTCAATTGTTCAAGATATGAAGTTGGAATGGTATGTGTTTATTTGTTATATTTAACGATACGATTAGCTTATAATTGATGTGTTTTTTCATATGTTGGGTTGAATTTTTGTTTTGCAGATTGTAGAACAATAAGAAATGTCCAATGCTCCAATAGACTTTTGCTAAATGAAGAACTATCGTCGATTGTATCCTTTAAACAACAGTTAGTTGTGATCATTTTTTTGTTTATCAAATCTGGAAATGTTTGCTTATTATGTTGTTATCTTTTTGTAGAGTATCAATATGTCTATGAAATATTAACTTTGAGGTTTCCCTATCACTATTGTATACAAGTTAACACAAGATGTTTTTGATATGCCTTCGATGATATCATTTCTTGGTCCTCATCCTCCAGCAATAGAAACAATAGAATACTAGAGCGTGTATCATCCTCTTAAAAGCCTTAGCGATGTCTATCAAATCTCTGAGGTAATTATTTACCTGATTTGGATTATAAAATTCGAAACGAAACTGAAATTTCAAGTATAACAGTTCTGCGTTAATATTATTAGAGTTTCATCACTTTTATTTTCTATGTTGCAGTCAACAACGTGTGTAATTGTTGGAGTAATTACAGATGTTATTGCTAAAGATGCATGGTATTACCTCGGGTGTAGCATCTGCTCTAACAAGGTTAATCCCATCATTGATGAGCAATCCAACATTCCTGCGACAAAAGACTTTTACTGCGATATCTGGAAACGAGTTACACTTGATCATGTGCCAAGGTATGATATTCATTCAGACTGTATCAAAAAGTACAAACAGATTACTAATCAGATTTGTTTTTGTTTTTACAGATTCAGAGTGTACGCTAAAGTTGTTGACGATATTGATAATGCTACGTTGATACTCTTTGATAGAGAAGTTGTCTAGTTTATCAATAAATCTGCCGTTACGCTTCGCCATGCTGAAAATGAGGTAATTGTTGTATTATTAAGTTAGTTCAGTTGTTTAACCTCATTTTTTGTTGTTATGTTTCTATGTAGCTTTAATGGTTTTTTCTATTTATTTTAACTGCTTACTGATTAATAGATAAATGTTGGTGGGCCTATCCGAAAGAACTTTCAGCTTTGCGTAACCAACAATGTTTGTTCAGACTTTCTGTAGCACTGTATTCTTTGTCGTCTTGTCTTTCATTTGCTCGCGGATCTCAGAAAGGTTCTTCTATCATATTCCGAGTAAGTAAATTGACAGCAAATCTGGAGATTATTTCCGCAGTGACTATATCTTTATGTACTCTATTTATTATTACCAATATATAGTTAATTGACTTATGATAATATTGTATTCTTGCAGGACATTGTCTTGGTTCCTTCAATGGTCAATTCTTTTCTTGGTTCCTTATCGGTAATCCTCTTCGAATCTTATTCGATTTACTATAAATTGTTTTGATTATATTAACTATATCAATGAGTTTGTGATCAGACATTCTCGCTTTCCGTTGAACGTGATTCGCTTGCTTTTGCTCCAAAAACATCGTCTCCGATGCACTCTTCCAAAAAGAATGCCATTTGAAGGGTATAGACAACTATTTCTCCTCACAATCATCGTCGATCAAGGTAAAGCCGAAAGTTTCTAAAGTGAAATCATCGAGTGGAACAAAGAAACATGGATGTTAAATAGTTCCCTTTATGCATTGTATATAAATAATGCATCATTGGAAATCTAAGATCGCATAACTCTTTTTTGTTTGTGATTTCCGGTTCGGTGTTTAGTTTGACAACTGCTTTTTAATGATGGCAATACATTTTTTGGCCCATGTTTATTTTTTGGACAGGTGCCTCCATAAAAAGATGTTTGAATCGGATTACATTTTAATATACATTAATTTTACGTTTAATGTTAATTACATCTTTATTTAGCATATTTGTGAACTTTTAACTATATAAAGGGTATATATAAGTTTTTATTTTGTATTTATTATATTAAATATATTCATAAATTATAATTATAAATACTATTAATTATATGATATGATGACAAAACATAAACATTTTATTCAACATGTTTTTTATTTTATATTTATTATATTAAATATATGCATAAATTATAATTATAAATGCTACTAATTATATTTTATTATTTTAATCTTTGTACTATATAATTTCTATATGGTATGATGCAGAAACATAAACATCTTATTTAACATGTTCGGCCTTCTCCTACATTTATACAGTTACAAACACGGAGTCCACCCATATCTAACATTATTGAATATTAATCAATCGATAGTCTATATACAATACCTATATCCGGTAATTTCTATTTTCTAATGCATACAATTATATTATTTTATTCATATCTCTAACACTGATATTTAATGTATTTTTTTTAAACAGAATATGTTGATATCGGTGATCCAAGTTATTATTGTGAATATTGTAATACAGCTATGTGGTATGACAGAAGAAACAACACACAAAGAACAAAATTTTCTCTAAAATTTTTGTTATGTTGTTTACAAGGCAAAATTTCATTACCAAAAATGTCCTAACCTCCAGAACATATTTAGATTTTTATATTAAAAAAAAAGAAAAATGCTAAACATTTTAAAAATATATAAGAGTATATAACACAATATTTGCATTACATCTATGGGAGAAAAAATTGATATATCAGTAAATGCTAAACCTGGACCATATATTTTTAAAATATATGGACAAAACTATCACAGAATAGGTAGTCTTCTACCTATGCTAGGACATCTTCCAAAGTCTGGTCAACTCTATATACATGATACCGAGCACGAAATCGAAAATAGAATAAGTATAGTAAGGTAATATATATTACTTCTAAGTTGGCAGCTAATCAGTAATACAACGTTTAACTTTTATTCTAACTTATTGTAGGAGTACTCGTTGTGAGATATCACCCGCTGAAGAAATGCCGAAACTCAGTATCGTTAAAAAATTACAACAAATGCTTGATAATCATAATCCATATATAAAAATTTATAGAATGTCAAAAGATAGAGTTTCTTCATCAAAGCAAGTTAATATGAAACTTCGATTAATTGCCTCGCGAAAACAAGTTGACAAGACTTATGCATTACCACAAATTTCTGAGGTAGTTGCTCTTTTAGTCGGTGATTTTGATGAATCATTAGAGTCTCGAGATATCTTGCTTCAAAAACATAATAATGAATTGCTACGGATCACAGAACTACATCCAACATATTTGCCACTCCAATATCTATTACTATTTCCTTATGGTGATGATGGATATCATATTGATTCGGAATTATGTCCTTCAACTTCACTCTCAACAAAACCACGAGTACGTGTTAGTATAAGAGAATATGTGGCGTACTGTTTACAAGAAAGACCTTTTGAGGTTTATATTTTACATCATGTTGGGAGACTATTTCAATAATTTGTTGTAGACGGTTTTTGTATGGTTGCAATACTTTATATAATGAAGCTAGAAAATTGACATATACTAATTTCCCAACTCAATTCGTTTGGAATAAAAGTAAAAAAACTTGGACTCCAAGACAAAAGGGTATTGCACTTGGTCATCTACACCATGTCGCTCCAACTGCTGGTGAATCCTATTATTTAAGGATGCTTCTCAATAAAATGAAAGGACCTACCTCATTCGAATGCATAAGTACTGCTGACAAACATATATAACATTTAAAGACACGTGTCGAGCATTAGGTTTATTGGATGATGATAAAGAGTACATAGATGTTATAAATGAAGCCAAAAAATTTGGCATCTCTTTTGTATCTACGAATATTATTTGTAATATTATTAACATCTGAATGCATAGCAAATCCACAAATGTTTGGTCTATAGTCTGGTCGTATCTTGTAGATGGTATTTTGTACAACCAAAGAAAAATCCTTCATCTTCTAGGTAAATTCTTTCTAACTATTTAAGGATTATTACTTTAACTCATTGAATGCCAACTTTTTTCATTTTCATATTTGAATATGACTATGCAACAACTTGAAGAACATACTCTTATAGAAATCGAACATTTATTACAGAAACATGGTTGATCACTAAAACAGTTTCCTTCAATGCCATTCCCTGAAAATGTTGAAAATAATAAGTTATTAAACAAACTGCTTTTGGAAGAAACAACATATGATTTACATAATTAAAACAAGAATACATACAACAATTAACCAATGAACAACACAACATTTTTCTCACTGTTATGGATTTTATTTATTAACCAATTGATCAAACCTTTTTTTGTATACTGATACGGAGGGACATGAAAAACTTTTATATGGAAAACACTATCTACATGTGTACGATCAAAAGGAGATATTTTGCTTAATGTGGCATCAAGTGGAATTCCATCATTGTTATTACAAGGTGGACGTATGACCCACTCTAGGTTCGCAATATCAATAGATGTCGACGAAGACTCTATATGTTCAATTAAATTAGGTACTGATTTAGCATAGCTAATAAAAAAACTTATTATTTGGGATGAAGCTCCAATGGTACATAAACATTGTTTCAAAGCACTGGAAAATCTCTGAAAAATATAATGAGGTCTATTAACAATGATTTACGTAAAAAACTTTTTTATGGAAACATTATTGTATTTAGTGGTGATTTTCGCCAAATCTTACCAATAATTGCCAAAGGAAACATACACGATATTGTACGAGCGTTAATAAATTATTCTTACATATGGAATTATTGTCGAATTCTTAAACTAACCAAAAATATGTGATTGTACATGAATGCCAATAATGATATCAAATCTACAGAAGCGTTTTCAGATTGGGTTTCGAAATTACGTGATGTATTATTATGAGAACCTAATGACGGTGAATGTTATGTAGATATCCCTTCTGATTTTTTAGTTATGCAAAATACTAACCCTGTCTAATGTATCATACATCATGTATATGATGGTATAACAGAACATTATCACAATATATCATTTTCTAAGAAAGAGCGATACTATGTCCAACGAATGAAACCGTAGATGAAATTAACAATATACTATTAAATATGATATCAGGAAATTATGTAGAGTATTTAAGTTCCGATACGTTATGCCCTTCAAATGATATTGATTATGACAGTGAATTATACAATACATAATTTCTTAACGCAATTAGATGTCTTGGAAAAATCCGAACCATAATTTACAACTGAAACTAGAAATCCTTGTTATGCTAATACGAAATATTGATCAAACACTTGGTTTATGTAACAGAAAACGTTTACAAGTCACTCAATTAGGAAATAATATTATTGAAGGTAAAATAATTACCAGTAACAACGCAAGCGACAAAGTATTTATTCCAAGATTATCTTTAATACAAACAAACACTACATTACTGATAACACTGAAAGTGTATCATTATTAGGATAGGTTTTTAGATCATTTTCGCATATTTCTTACATCGAATCTTACTATTCCGATACGGTTTCGAGTTTTACATCCCCGTTTTCTCGGTTTTCAGGTTTTAGGTGACAAGGCCTAAATGAGCTCAATATGAAGGATTCCCTGCAAAAACCACATGATTTGAGGACATATCTACTCAGAGCTCCAGAACCCAAAGGAACGCCCGAGAAACGAGCGGAAAAGAGAGATTTCAAGGATACAAGGGTGCCCGATCGGGCACTATTCCTTCACCCGCTCGGGTAGAACCTACGGGGTTTATCCATGCATTTGACACGACCCGGGCATACGAGCAAAGAGGATCGGGTGATCACCACCCGATCGGGCGAAATCTGAATACCCGCTCGGGCATTTAATCATCTTTCAGCCCCGTAAGTTTACGCGACTCGGGTCCGCTTAGTCACGCGATCGGGTGACGTTCACCCGATCGGGTTCACGAATCAACACGGTCGGGCTGCTTATACCCGACCGGGTAACATATGTGCCCGAGCGGGCCGCGAACTTCGCAACAACCTAGATCTAAGTTTCAAACGAGCCAATAAAAAGAACTGAAGGGATCTAGGGCAAAGGGGGCGACGAACAAGCAAGAGAGGACTGGAAAAACATCTGGGAAGGCTCAGGAAGCATCGGAGAAGAGGAGAAGCACCAATCCGTACACCGGTAACACAATAGGGAAGGTCGAGGCATCGAATTCCGTAGGGTTTATCATGTATAGAACTGTGTTATCTTCTGTTTTCGTTTATTCCATGAGTGAGTAGAGTCCCTACTGCGGGTAGAGATATCGGATATGTATGTATGAACGATGTTTTACATTAATGCTTAGTTTTATTTATTTACGCTTGATTTACGGTTCTACGCTTAGCAATATCAATCATACGTTAGTGCTGACCGCTCAACAACATAGGATCTCGAACCTTGCTGGAAGGTTAAGGAACGAATCCGGTCCGCTAAGTAGTAGATTAAGCTTTGGCTAATGAGAATCTGACCGGTCGGTTAGTCATCTTAGGGATAGTGATTGCGATCATAAAGCTGCCATGGTATATGTTAATCACTGCTGGAAGGTAGGGTTGCATGTATCCATGGTTAGGAGGTTTAGGCTCGGAAGAATCACTCCTCACCGTAGAGCATGAATTTCCCGTAGTCAAGAGTAGGTTATAGATCTATGATCCTTAGTCGTTCATCTATGCAATACCCGGTATCCCGTACACCCGTAGTATTCACCATATCTAGTCTCATCCTTAACGTAGTTTCGTTGTCACCATTAGGATAGCTTTAGGTAAATTAGGACCATATCCCCTCTTATCACTTCTCATCTTAGTTTAGTTTCATTCTTAGTTTAGCTGCAATTAGTCCCTAGAGATCGACCCTGATACTACAAGATCCGTATACTTGCGGAGAAGTGGACTAGGTTAATTATAACTCGCGTTTCCACACGTCAAATATAACATAATCATTAATTAAATATATATTAATGCATTAGTAGTGTGTATTTATTATTTATCTAATGATTTAAAATTTTAAATATAACAGACTAGGAATAGCTAGATTAAGATCTAGTCCTTTCCGGAGTCTTATTTGTTTCTTGCATTTTTTGTTTTTGTTTTCTTATAGAGTCAAAAAATGAAAAAAAAATATCTTTACCTCACAGAGCTTAATCGAGTTTGATGTCCTTTGTCTTGCGAGGTAATATGGACAACTTCAACTCTTCGGACGCCAACATAGCTGAATTGAGACACCAACTTTCCGAAGTTCGTCGTATGCTTTCCGATTTGTACCACCCGCAATACTTTGAACAACCACGGGAACGAAACTCTTGGAGGTATGAAGAGGAGATCTACGATAGCTACGCTCAACCATACGGGGATACCTACAGTCACGAATGGAGTGATCAAGCCTACATCCCGTATAGGAACACCGAGAGTATGGTGAATGCACAGCCATCGTTTGGGAATTTCCAGCCATGGACGGAACCCCAAACCCAGAGCTCCAAATCCTAT
>CM071861.1:28072120-28085834 GCA_036759665.1 Gynandropsis gynandra | reverse complement strand
GCTTAGCAATATCAATCATACGTTAGTGCTGACCGCTCAACAACATAGGATCTCGAACCTTGTTGGAAGGTTAAGGAACGAATCCGGTTCGCTAAGTAGTAGATTAAGCTTTGGCTAATGAGAATCTGACCGGTCGTTTAGTCATCTTAGGGATAGTGATTGCGATCGATAATGCTGCCATGGTATATGTTAATCGCTGCTGGAAGGTAGGGTTGCATGTATCCATGGTTAGGAGGTTTAGGCTCGGAAGAATCACTCCTCACCGTAGAGCATGAATTTCCCGTAGTCAAGAGGATGTTATAGATCTATGATCCTTAGTCGTTCATCTATGCAATTCCCGGTATCCCGTACACCCGTAGTATTCATCATATCTAGTTTTATCCTTACCCTAGTTTCGTTTTCACCATTAGGATAGTTTTAGGAAAATTAGGACCATATCCCATATTATCATCTCTCGTCTTAGTTTAGTCTCATTCTTAGTTTAGCTGTTTTAGTCCCTGAGATCGACCCTGGTACTACAAGATCCGTATACTTGCGGTGAAGTGGACTAGGTTAATTATAACTCGTGTTTCCACACGCCAATTACCTATTCATTTCAAACGTAAACAATTTCCAATTATACCATGTTATGCAATGACAATCAACAAAATTCAAGGACAAAGTCTATTGATTATCTCGTTTTCGTACACGATTCTCGCATGATTTTAAAGATGTTTATGATGATAGTTGCGATGTTTATGTGTGATTTTGTATCCGTTTTACATGTTTCCATGTTTTCATGTTTTTATATATTTTAATGTGTATTTGAATCATTTCATTTCGGAGCTAAAAAACATACACGGAACAAAATGCGAGCGTCGGAGATCATAACGGAGCAAACGAGACAAGAAACAGGCAAGGAATGCGATACGACATGAGGAGACAAGGCCCCACATGGGGTGGTTTCCTTAGCTCGCTCAAGCGGAACATCCAGCAAATGTTGCCCGCCTCGGACTCACCTTCAGCACGCATGGATCAAGACTCGTGTAGAGCCCGTGTGAGGTGCTCTTTTTAGCCCACGCAGAGTGATGTTCCAGCAGAAGTTGCCCAACTCATGCTCATCCTTAGCACGCGCAGGTCATGAAGAGTTGGGGAGCCCGTGCAGATTGGCTACCAAGCCTGCGCAGGTCGTGTCCGCAAAAACCTCCCTTGAAGTTCTCCAATAGAGAATTTGTTTAAAAAGGGACCCCCAATTGAGTCCAGAGGAGAGAAAACACATAAGGGAACCCTAGGAGAGTAGAGCCTATCCATAATTGGAGAGAGTCCTCTGGATGGGAGACATGCAAGGAGACGGAACTTGTCTTACCACACAACCTAACCGATAAATTACTCGGGATTTCAATAGCAACCACAAACGTACCAGCAAGATACCCAGCCATTCTAGCAAGTCCATCAAGCTCCGCAACCTCCTCAAGCTCCTTCGTCAAGCCTTGAGGCGGTGATGCTTGAATTCATCAAAGAGCAAAGGAAACATCAAGACAACATCAAGGAGCAACAATCACTTCAAGATAAATTCAATGCGGAAATGGGGACGGTGATCAATGAGCTGAAAACTCAAATGGAATCCTTAAGTAATCATGTGAAGATCCTTGAAAATTCCATTGCACAACAACCTGCATCATCCTCTCGGAATCCTAGAATACCGCCCGGAAAACCCGATCTAAGCCCGAGAGAGTTCATGAACGCTATTACCTTGTGCAGCGAGGATGAGATTGAGAACCCGCCCTCCATAGAGCAAGAGAAAGTTGCTGGAAACTCGGTGGAAAAATGAAAGGGTAGAATCAATATCATGGAAGGGTTTGAGCCAGATTAGGAAAAGTCGTATATTGCTCCACCGGCGTATATATCTCCTATACCGGTTCCTGGACGGTTGGTAAGCAGCAAGAATCAAGAGAGTAGGAAGATTCTTTCATGGCCTCAAGAAGCTCGACATCAACATGTCGTTCCTGGAAGATCTCCAAAAGATGCCTAATCGCGTAAATTTCCTCAAGGAGGTTCTTTCCAAGGATAAGCGTATCAAAGAGAGTGAGACAATAGCACTCACCGAGGAATGCAGCGCCATTCTCCAAAACAAGCTGCCCCCGACGTTAAAGGACCCCGGAAGCTTCTCCATACCATGCACCACAGAAAATGTCGACATCGACAAAGCCTTGTGCGATTTAGGAGCAAGTGTGAGCCTAATGCCACATTCGGTCTATAAGTGGATAAACTTCGGAGATCTCAAACCTACCAAGATGTGTCTACGACTCGCGGATCATTAGGTAAGGTATCCGGTGGGAATCGTTGAAAATATTCCCATCAAGGTAGGTAGTATTTGCATTCCCGTTGATTTTGTTGTACTTGACATAGAAGAAGATGCTAGGGTACCCATCGTTCTTGGTAGAACTTTCTTAGCTACTGCATGTTCCATGATAGACGTACAACAACGGAAACTCTCTCTACGTGTTGGTGACGAGAAGATTGAATTCAACTTGTCCAGCTCCACAGAGTTGTGCTTTAGAGTTGATTTGTTGGACGAGTCGGTGAATGACGCGCTCAATTGGGTAAGTATTTCTGACCCTCTTGAGAGATTTTTGAAGAAAGTTTGCAGGAACGCAAGACTGACGGATGAAAAAGCCAAGCTCTATACGAAATTCATGATTGCCATTGAGGCACTGCAAGACGCCCCATATGAGGAGACGTTGCACGAAACGCTCGCTGATTTTGCAGTAAAGAAGGCGTCTAGGCTTCAGCTCGAACATCTTCCTTATTCTCTTTGACATGAGACACGAAAGCCACCCATCCGTCTTAAGAAGTGCAAGAGAGTAAGCACTTCATTGTTTATGCACGAGATGCTTAAGGAGGACAACCACAAACCTTATATCGAAGATCAAAAAAGGTTGCACCCGGATTCGAACGAGGTAATGAAAAAAGAGACCATTAAACTTTTTAATGCAGATATCGTTTATCCTACCTCGAGGAACGAATGGGTGAACCCCGTGCATGGCGTGCCAAAGAAAGGAGCAATGACAATAACGCACAATATGAACAAGGAGCACGCTAAAGGATGGCACGACTCAAAGATCCTACCTCATGACTTTCGACAAGGTGATTTGTTCTACTTTTCCACTCTCGTTTTAACTCTTTTCTGTCCCAGACAAACTACATTCCCATTGGTATGTTCCTTTTAGGTACGAGAGGTGTTCACATGGAGCAATAGAACTATGGAGCGAGACGAGCGGAACTTTCAAAGAAAATGGGCAACGATTAAAGCCCTACCAAGTTGCTCAACCGATCGAAAACGGAAACTCCATCTCTCTATTCGATCCACCCGTCACGAACACATGAGGAATGGAGACGTCAAGCTTAACGACGTTAAATAAACGCTTTCTAAGAGGCAACCCATCACTTTTTTTTTCTTTTTTTTCGTTGTTTCGGACTTGGTTAATTTGAAAATCATAAAAAAAATAGACCTACAACCGTGACTTCACCTTTCTTATCCTCCATCGTGGTTTCACGTCAAGGACGCCGTTCAGTTCAAGTGTGGGGGAGTAGCTCACGTTTTTCGGGTGATTTTGTTAAATTTTCTTTTGTTTTTCTTAGTTTAACTTTAGTTTGTCTTTTTTTCATGAGTTAGAGTCGTCCCAGATACTTGTTTGGTGCCACATTTTGAGATGAACCTTGAACCTAGGATGCTTAAGAATTTGGTCATTTTCTGTGATATCTTGCATGTTAGAGCTTATTAGTCGGTTGAGGAATGAGTAGGTAGTAAGTCTTTAGGAATCCTAAGATTACTTGTTGGAAATTTAGACAATGTTTCTATGTTAGTTTCTTGTTCATTCTCTCTATCCAAATGATTATACTTCATGTAGACGATGCTTTACTTCTTTTTCACGAGGATGATTTGATCATATGAATTGAGCTTGTTTTGCAGAATAATAGCGCACAGTAACACTCCGCTATCGATAGAAATAATGCCTAAAAGCATGATCTAAAATCAATATGAGTGAATCGACCTTGATACTTTTTCGATGGTTCGGGTCTAAGTGGTGGATTGGCGATCATCTTTCTATGTCCTAAGAGCAAGGCATATAAAACGCCATCTACTCCGCTGCACTCTTGAACGAGATGCAAGAGTATATCGTCATCGGTAGCTTAGGTCTAAGTATAGGTTGAATCCCTTCAAATTCAACGTCCTAGAAGCCTAGTGTGCTCGCGTATCAGTAAAAGAAGAAAGAAAGAAAAAAATAAAAATAAATAAAATAAAGGAATGAAGAAGCTCATGAATAAAACATCCTCTTTGATTCTATGTTAGCATTTGTTTGAAGTCTCGTTTGGTGAAAAGAGTTATGGTTTCTCGCTTAGCTCGTCTTTGATTTGCTTTCCTATAGGTAGCCATGGTGAACCTAGGATGAAGACTGAAACTTATTAGGCCAAATTTGTTTTTAACTTGCTTGTTGATCGATTAGGTTCGCTTTAGCGGTATTTCTAGACAAAAGAGGAAT
This sequence comes from Gynandropsis gynandra, assembly GCA_036759665.1. Taxonomy (NCBI): domain Eukaryota; kingdom Viridiplantae; phylum Streptophyta; class Magnoliopsida; order Brassicales; family Cleomaceae; genus Gynandropsis; species Gynandropsis gynandra. Next base: position 28,081,311 of record CM071861.1, on the reverse strand, counting down.
TCTTGATTTTTATATCTCCCACGTGTTCCACGTTTACGTTTGCTTAGAGAAAATCAAACATTCAAGTCTAGAGGATTTTGATCATCTCGTTTTCGTACACGATTCTCGCACGATTTTAGAGATGTTTGGGACGATAGTTGCGATGTTTACGTGTGATTTTGTATCTGTTTTATTTGTTTCTGTGTTTTCATGTTCTTATAGGTTTTGATGCGTATTTGGTTCGTTTTGGAGCTAAAGAACATATACGGGACAAAATATGAGCATCGGAGATCATAACGGAGTAAACGGGATGAGAAACGGGCAAGGAACGTGATACAACATGAGGAGACAAGGCCCCTCGCGGGGGTGGTTGCCTTAGCCCGCTCGGGCTGAACATCCAGCAAATGTTGCCCGCCTTGGACTGACCTTCTGCACACACGGATCAAGACTCGTGAGGATCCCACGGGAGGTGCTCCCCTTAGCCTGCGTAGGGTGATGTGCTCATCCTTAGCATGCGCGGGTTATGGAAGAGTTGGGGAGTCTGTGCGGATTAGCTATCAAGCCCACGCGGGTCGTGTCCGCAACAACCTCCCTTGAAGTTCTCCAACAAAGAATTTGTTTAAAAAGGGACTTCCAATTGAGTTCAGATGAGAGAAAACACACAAGGGAACCCTAGGAAGGTAGACAGGAGCCTATCCATCATTGGAGAGAGCCCTCTTGACGGGAGACATGCAAGGAGGCGAAATATCGAATCAGGACAATGCCTCGTTTGATTTCTATGTGTCTTAGACATTCTATTTCATTTATGTTGTTTGATTCCAAACTCATGATTGAGTAGTTGTCTTGTTCTAGGAGAAGGGATTAGCCCATGGCTATCCCGGAACCCTCTTTGAGTTATTTATGAATGCATTTCCTGGTTTGTTAATCTTTTCTTTGTTTGATTGTTGAATGTCTTGTATTTAGGTAGGCCACGTAGATGCATGTGTTAGGGAATAGGAGAAGGACCGAAAGAATTATTCTAGTCCTAGAAGATCGGACTTAGAACAATTGATACTAGGTCACGAAAATAAGATAGTAACAATTGAGGATTAATCGGATGAATCATAGATCGTATAGGTTTAGTTGGGGTGTCAGTCACGAGAGTAGGGGATAACTCAATTGAATGCCTTGAGAGATAGTAGGAATTACATTAGGATCGTTCGTCTTATATATCATGATAGGGAACACATGATTATATAGATCGATAGTCAGTTTCGGAAGCTATACGGTGAAACCGTATCCTATAACGTTTATCTCATTTCTCAAGAACTCCTAGGTTTACTGCATTTTCATATCACAATCATTATTCCATCGTAGCAAGTTTGATTCTAGTTTGATCTTAATCCGTGTTGCGTAGTCCATGTGGGATCGACGCCTAAAATACTACACACGTGTCGTGCACTTGCTAATAGTTTAGGTTAACTTGTTTAACTTGATGCATCATCTATACAAAGTTGGTGTATGATTAACTCGTCATGTATTTACTCATGATCAATTATTTGTCGACGTACCTAGAGTGAACAACAGAAATATATTAAAAAATCGATTCTTGATGAAAATAACAAACCAAACAAAAAGATAATAAATGTAATCTTTAAAAAAATATTTTATAATTTGTAGTATCTTATCAAATATAATATTATGTAATTTTTTATGTAAATATTTAATTTTATATATTATAATATTATAGTTAATTTAAAATTTATAAATTATCATGCAGAAACGCATATTCAATACTATTATATATATTTTTAATATGACCAAACCTGGTTAACATATCTTTATCCAAAATAAAAGTTTGAATTTCAATATTTAAAACACATTATATGCTTTATTGGTTGGTTCAGTCAATCCACTTTAAATATCATTTTTCTCTCCGCCAAAATCAAATAAATATATGGACTTGTTTCCTTTTTTTTTCTATCGTTCTTTGTTTTCACCTAACAAAAACTATATAAAGATCTAATGTGATGAGAACATCCTTACAAACATTAATAATGATGGTTTATTTATTAGTCATTCGGATAACATGACATATATGAAACAAACCAAATAATGTATGGGTTATATGATACTGGAAGTGAATATAATGACTATATATAGATAATCGAGATTCTTACATAATATTATAGTATATAAGTAGTGTTACTTCAAAGGGTATAATTTTGGTATAATATGTTTGATCGACAGTGAATAACACACATTAGATCACCTTGAACAAGCAATACGACGGTCTTATCTTATATGTAATATGTATATGTAGGAAGATATATATATTTGTATATATATTTGTGGATTTATATTTGATAAATACTGAACAAAGAAAATGTCTTCAAACAAATAGAATTAGACCTTTTTAGCCCATTGATGACGGGAATTTAAGTGGGCTTCATCCAACAAAGCCCGAAATAAACCGGGTGTGGAACAAAAGTCCCACCTAGGAGCCAGCGAATATTCTAAACGAAATATGGTTTATAAAACAGTAGGAGCTGGCACCGAGGCAACATACTTACCTGGACGGGGTCGACCGACGATCATGGAGGTCAGTGGCCTAGACTACTGCGTTCGCGCGTCCCCTACCAATTGTAAACTCAATTCTTCTGTTTCTTTGTAAATAAGACTTTTTTTCATAGGGTCTGTATAAGATTTATGTGTATCGTCGAAGTGTTGGGTTTGTCCCACATTGACATTAGTAAAGGATTTGTTGTCTAAAAACTCAGTATAAGTTACTGGGGAAGCTGGAAAAACACTTACCTTAGAAATCTATAAGGTTTTGCTTCGTTTGGTGATAAGGGTGGAGACTTTAGCCTCTTAACTATTACAGATACATGAAAGAAAATATGGTGGATAGTAAATGTGTGGATAGTAATGAAAGAAAAACCAGGTTGATGATCTTTTATTTGTAATGGCAAGTGAGATCAAATAGGTTGATCTTTTATTTGTAATGGCAAGTGAGATCAAATTTGTATGACTTAATATTGTTGTTTGACTTGTCAATCTGAAGAATGTATACATATTTCAGTAACATGATTAAATGAGGTGCTTGCGGCTCATGGTTGTGTATTCATCGTTTTTCGGGAAAGACCCCTGATCTATTGGATGGGGGGTCTTTTTCAGAAGTCGAGCCCCAAGCGGAGGCCGCCTCTTTCATTGAAAGACGGGTTACGGGGCAGCATGATCACTCCATTTAAAGGGATTCAATCCCCAAACCCCATTTGAGGCAGATCGGGCCGAGGACTGTCCCCTTTTCCCCTCACTCTGAAAGGCAATACGCGCCATATTTCTATCGGGAGATCCCTGCTTCTGCAATTAGTCATAGTTTTGCCCCAAGGTTCTTCAGAGATCCGCCAGAGTTCTTTACTCTTTTCAGATCTAGTAGGTCTTGCCCTCCCACCTGGTGGGCGGTCTGCATTACAATCACTACCCTATATGAAGATAATTTTTCGGTAGAAGACTAAAGCAGAGGAAAAGTTTTTATGAATCATTAAAGCATACCAACAAAAAAAAAGGATTCAATGTGAAGAGTAGGAATCGACAAACGCTTTGTCATGTAGTTAGCATTCAAGATTGTTATATTTGAAACATTGATGATTCCATCAGATTCCATCATGATAGTGTATGCATAAGAGATTCCAACATATCCCATCATAAAATGAAAGTTAGGTTTAAATTTTACACTGAAAGCTGAAGGAAAATCTGATGTCTCCGTAGGCACTGCCATAGACCTCGCTCCTATATATATAATAACATTTTTGCAAATGCTTAAACGTGCTATTAAGCTAATCACTATCCAAGACGGTTATTATCATTTGTTGCAGAACGTCCCATATACTTTGGATTGGCCTCGATGCTATCAAGCCATGCATCCTGAAAGAATCAATTAAGTAAGCAAACTTGCAGAAAAACCAACACTCAAACACTTATAATAGAAAATGTGTACAAAAACACCTTAATTTCTATTTCTCAAGCATATTCTACAAAGTTCCCATTGGTAGAATAATTAATTTCAGCATTCGGCAGCAAAGAAGAAAAAACAGAACATGACTACATCAAAGAGTAATAGCATTGTAGAACAATAAATAGAAAAACATGGTCAGATCTCACACACTAATTCACCATAACTAACAAAAAAATAAAGTAGCCAAAAGTAGATCTCAAAACCATAAACACGGATCATAAAATTCCATCTTTGTGCACAAAATCGAAAACGGAGATTCAAAAACCGAATCTGATCGATCAAACCGACCTTAATTGAGCTGAGCGTTCAGTTTAAGCATTTCCGTGATCATATCTCTCCCCCAAAACATATAATCTCCTCAGCTAGATCCAGACCTCCACATCCACCTCAATGGGAATTCGACTCTCTCTCTCTCTCTCTCAACTTTGACCTCTCCATCGATGAGCTCGTGTAGACATAGACTACAACCCAATGACCATCAATGTCTATAAAAACAAAGCTGGGTTAAAATCATAAACGTTATTTTGCCTTTAGACATATGTTGAAATTTACATATGAGTTTCAGTACTTCTCATATGCCTATTTAATATAATCCAAGATTTCAAGCAATAAAAATGGATTTCAAATGATCGATAAAGCAACACCAACCTTACCACAAGCTTTGAACATCGTAGTAAAAGTGAACTTGTTTGCTCTAGTCTCATTTAACACCATCTAGTGATACAGACACAGAATCTTGGATTTATTCAAAGTCTCATATGAAAGTATGTTTCCTTTTCTTAAAATCACATATCATTCAACACCAGCATACTAAATCCTGAAAATAACATACAAAAAACCTATTTCAAAATACAAAAGCCAAATTAGGGTTCATACCAAGACCATAGCTCAAGCTTAGGATTTCTCGCACATGAGTTGAACGCCTTCACCATATGAAATTAGGATAAATTGGAGAAAAGAGTTTCTCATTCTGTGTATTCCAAAAAAAGAAGTGTAAAGTTTCAAAATGGCAGCAAAGGTTTTTAATTATGGCTTACCTGAGGATTGCGGGGAATACAATAACAACATGTTTTCTCATGTTCATGTGTGCAACAATCTATTAAAAAAGTGGTAATTAATCAAGCCCACTTGGCGAGGAGGGACATGGAGGCAGTACTGAGAAGGAGAGAGAGGTTGGCACCGAGTTGAAGTCTAAGATTTGTCTGAAGTCTTGGATTCATGAAATATGCAGCCAAGAGATCCACCAGTGCCATATATATCAATATCCCCGCCGATGTTGCGTTGAACATTCCTCCCACCAACAACGCTTCTCTGCTCTCTTCCTTGTAACTTCTCGAAATCCCTACCCCCACCGCTATCCCCACCGGAGCGGTTAGTGAGAAGAAGGTTGCCATTATCGCTGTCGATCTTTACTTGAATTGGGCCTGAGAGATGCAGCCTTTGAGGCCAAAGCCTTCAAAGAATTGATGGAAATAGCGAGCAACCATCAGAGGCTTTATGGTCTCTACGCTTTGTGAAGCTCCTAGCGATATCCTATTATTACCGAATGCACCACTATCCCCACCTCCAATACCTGCTTTCATTCTTTCCCATATCTCAACACTTGTTCTTTACTTCAAAATTCAATCTCACAAAAATATGACAAAAACCTCACCTGAGAGATGATGCGTCTCCGGAGAAGGTCACTGGTGGAGATTTCGCCGGTAGAGTCGTGGGCGTGGCCATGAGTCGCATGAGTGTGGACATGGATATGACCCGCGTGCTCCTCTCATCCCGTCTCATCGTCTTCCACATTCACATGCTTTATCGTCCTTCTGAAATGTTGCCTCTCGTAATACCCAGTCACGAACGTATCGATCATCAGAGTTTCGATCACCGACAACATCGCGACGAACCCCGCAAAAGGGAAGCTTTGTGGCCTGAGACAAGGAGAGTTCAAGCTATTGAAAACGTCGAGAATAATGGACGAAACCGGTGTAGAGAATGACTCCAGCGGCAAAGTCCTTCACCATGAAGAAGATATCGTTCTCCGGCAAAGTCCATTGAAATTTTTAGAGAGAAAAATCGGCGAAAATGAAAAACCAAATCGGTGGAGACAAAGGAAATAGGCTCGGTTACTGTAGATATAGATGGTAAGAGATGAGGAGAGAGATTAGGAGAGATGAAGCGCTGAACAGGAGAGAGATGAGGGGAGATGAAGCGACTAAGGAGAGAGAAAGGCAAGAGATAAGGAGAGATGAAGGGTTGTTGGATTTCTCGGTTACAATAAATAAAGAAATTGAAATTTTAGTTTTTAATAAAATATGAAAACGACATGTAGGGTTGAGAAAGTTCCTTTTATAACAACTTTTATGTATATAATTAGGAAAGTCTCATCGCGGGATGATGATTTATTTTTGTCTAGTTAATTTAAAACATAAGGTATTACAAATAACCTATACATATAAGTTTTAAATCACCATTGATTGTTTAATAAATTGATATTCATTAAGAAAATTCTACAAATTTTAAAGATTTTGATTTTTCAAAATTACAATGATCAATTTAGTTCTTATTAAGGTATTCAATCAAAAAGAAGAGAAATATGTGAAATTGAGATGATTGTAAAGACACACAAGTAAGCAAAGACTTTTAATTCACTCATACATCCAATATAAGGTATCAAAGAATCAAAATCCAATCATATACGGAAACCAGTGATGAAAACCTTGAAACGAAAGATTCATATAACAACTAAATCGGCTAATAAACTCAAACAGTCAATCTTGCCTTCAAGAAAGAATGGAGACTCATGAATCAAGCAACAATCTTGTCACATACAAAATACCAGTATAGCCCTTTATGCTTCCTTAACAGCGGTATCAAAGCCAAATTACTTATTGATAACCTAGAACAATAAGTTAAAGAGTAAAAAATTTTCATATAATGGATAGAGATGAAACGTACATCAGAATTCCGATAATTTGTCATATTCCCATCAAGTAGAATCTTTCGATCATTTTTTCTCAGCACCTCATCATCAGGCATCATGTTTTCCTAATCCTAGATTCCTTAACAAACCCATTGATGTATCTTCTTTGAGTCCAGATAAGGAAACCAAACTCGATGAACCAGATAACATAATCGAATTCGAGTAACCAAAATATCAAATTCACGAAAGAAGTAATACCTCGTCGGAACCCTGGTCAACCCACCACTGTACCTCGTTGTAGACCCACTGGCCATCATCTATTCACAGCCGAGTCTTTCTAGCCGACTCGCCATAGCGTGAAGAAGTCAGAGCTACAAAAAGGAAAAATGCCAAAAGAAAGAGGATACAATGGAGATTCTTCGATGTTATACTTCTTCCCCTGCGAGCCATTTCTTCAATTGAATTCGAACGAATAATTGAATTCTTTTTGTCAATCCTCGTCGTAGCCTTTCCCTTCCCCATATCTCAGATGTGGGTAAAATTCCTGAAAGAAAGAAATAACCTTGAAAGGAATATGAAGCGAGAAGAAGGAATAGCAATGTGGATTAGAGAAGAGGAAGCGGTTGGGAGAAGCCACCTTTAAAAAAATCATTACTTGATGAAGACGGTTCATGCTCGACATTTTGCAATGAGCATCCATCATGATTAACTACATCAGATTTCGATTTTATATTCATGTCCAAACCCATTTCGGTGACCCGACCTAACCTTTACGAACACCATTACTTTCCATTATATTATACTTCAACTTTCCAAGCAAGTTTAACCTCATGGAACTCTTGGTGGAGATCCTAAACCCTTGGTAGAATCAGTAAAAGTGGATGGAAAGTAGATCCATTACATTGATCTTCACTTTAGCAATTGAATAGAGGCCTTTCATCTCTTACAAAGTGGAAGGAAACTTCAGGAAATCCTTTCTGATGTAGATACATGATCATATTCTACCCACACGATTGAGAATTTGTAATCATTATGACATGATCATAAATATTCCTCAACATAGGATGGAAAAAAACCTATTTTTCCCATAAATATCTAAGTAGAAGATGTCAATTCTTGAAACCTTTGTGATATAGATATGGACATTGAGAGTTTGGTGCATGCCAAACATACCAAAGCAACAAACTGTACTTTTCTCACACACAAAAAACAACTCTTAGGTTACATACCTTGAAGCATCTCAAGTCTACGATGAATAGTAAGGAACTGTTGCATTCACACCAGGATAAATAACTGGATAGTCATTTTTTAGAACATAAAAACATAAGTGAGGATACAAAGTGCAAACCAAAAACTTTTTTCCTTACAAAATCGCCAAAACATATCACCAAAATAAAAAGGTTTCAATGATCGAGACCATGACATCAAAAAAATATGGCTAACCTTTAATAGATGTTTGAAAATGTCTATGTTAAGAAGAACGGTAGCATCCCGCTCTTTTTCGCATCGCGAACCGCGTCCCGAGCTGCGTCTCATTCTTCTCAGTGTCCCAGGCCGCGTCTCGCATCCTGCATCGCGTCAAGAGCCACGTCCCGTGTCCTGCATCCCGCGACCTATGACCTGGTCAAGCCTATTTATGACCTCTGCGGTGTCCTATGCCTTATTGACCGCTCCAACCCATGCATGTTACATCTAAACTTATGCCTTGCATGTGAATTTGTATTTTTCTTGTTTTTCACCCTTTCTACTTGTATAAATAGGTACCTTTAGTTCTAATGAAATACATAAGATAATACTTATTCTTATTCTCTCTAATTCTCTCGATCTTTCGCTCGCTCTTAGTCTTTCTTTTTTGCTTCCGCTGATTCATATTTGTTCTACAAATTCTACAATCTATATGTATTTATTTTCATAGAAATCATAATAGCGGCAAGATTCAATGGATGGAAGGCGAAGCCATTTTCCATCTCTTTAAGCTTGTAAAGACATACATAATAATTTACCTCTTATAGTAAGGTTGCACAACAAAAAGGCCCAATGGGGTCATCTATCGAACGAACTCATTTTCGGATGTAATAGCCTTTCGCTATCAGACTCGTTTCCAACTTTAGGATGAAACAGTCTTCACCTCAGATCTTAAAGATCATGTGAAGAAAAGTAACACATTATTTACATCCCTAATGACTAAAAAATAACCATATTGGTTTATTGAAGCATTTTTCATACAATTGATGGTCAAGCATTTTAAACTTACATGTGTCTCCCTCTTCGTCTTCGTCGAGATATCAAGTTCTTTACCTTAAG
>CM071861.1:28011955-28071746 GCA_036759665.1 Gynandropsis gynandra | reverse complement strand
GTTGAACTTCTAAGGGACGAAACATGTTTTATTTTTACTTGTCTAATTGTTTAATTTTTTGCATATTGAACTTTTTAGAGATAAAAACATGTAAATTGAAAATTTTATTTTTACTCATCTAATTGTTTAAGTTTTTACATGTTGAACTTCTCATATATAAAAACATTTAAAATTGATATTTTAAATAATAAAAAATTTAGTGAAAAATGTTTAGATGGAGATTTAAGGTGATAAATGAGGTGACTTTTTGTATTCCAAAATAAAATAATAAAAAAATTGGTTGATGAGGTGGCTTCACCAAAAGCCACCATTTGCAATAACTTTTATATATATAATTTGAGAAAAGAAAAGGAAAATTTATAGATTTAGCATGGTATCAGAGCTTTACGCTTCTAACCGTCAAACTCTCTAAATTTTTCTTCGTTTTCTGTCGAATATTTTTCGACTTTTGAAACATGAGCATCGACGTGAATATCGTTGCTCGTACTGATGTTGACAAGGCGACAAACAAGGATGGCACCTCGGACGCTGACGTGATGAACAAATCTCGTTACTGTCCCCGGGATGTTCCTGTTAATTCGTCGTTTTACTTGTATCCCTCGGAGGGTCTCAACACTATTCTTAGCTCGATTCAACTTTTGGGGATGAGAATTATGAAGAATGGGCGAAGCACATAAGGCACGCCTTCCGGAAAAAGAGAAAGATATGGTTCCTCGACGGATTCGTCCCGTAGCCGTCTCCCAACGGTGAGTTCTGTGATGAATGGGAGCCGGTGAATTCCATGATGGTGGAATGGATATTCAACACCATCAAACCTAAACTTCGGACCACAATGTCGATTGTCGAAGAGGCGAAGGTTATTTGGGATGATCTTCATCAACGGTTCTCTATCGGTAATTCTGCTTGATTCATCAACTTCGGCAAGACATGATGCGTTGTCATCAAATAAGGACAATCTGTCCAATTTCGGATTTCTCAAGAAACTGTGGGACGAATTAGAGGTGTATCAACTGGTTCGTAGCTGCAGCTGTGGTGAACTCAACTCTCTGTTGTTAAAAGATATAGAATATGAGAATGTGCATCTGTTTTTTTGGGTTTGGATGATACTTTGTTTGGAACTCTGCATTCGCAGATCTTCAACACGGAGCCTCTTTCGAATATGATTCAATTTTTCTCGATGGTGGTACAAGAGGAGCATCGACACTCTATGGTGCGAAAGGAGGAACGAGATGCGGTGGGTTTCACGGTGGAGGCGGTTTCGGGCGGACTAGAGGCTACAGATTGAACCTGGAACAAGTCTCTCGTCTGCTCTCAAAGCAAAAAGTCAGGTCATGTAGTGTCCTCTTGCTTCAAACTACATGGTTACCCGGATTGGTGGGATGAACGTTCTCGGAAGAACAATTCCCGTGACAAGACTCGCGGTGCTAAAGATAGGAATTGTGGACTTGTTCATGGACCTGTCGCACGGGCGAATGCAGTTCAGATCGAACTAGAGGAGAAAGGACTTGTTTCACTTCCTGATCGTGGATCCTCACAGGGATTTACCGACGTGTAGTGGTCGACCAAGAAGAATCTATTCAAACTTCAAACCTTTAAAGGTGGTGAAGGATTCGTTGGTAACGTCACTTTAACCCAAATTCTCTTAGATTCTGGTGCCTCTCACCACATGACGAACAACATATCTTTGCTCAGTTCTGTGGTTGAGATCAGTCCGTGCTCCATTGGTATGTCGAATGGACATACAACATATGCTACTCTCAAGGGAACAATGACTCTCGACCGAGACTTATGTCTCCATGATGTTCTTTATGTTCTCGTGCTTAATGTTACTTTGGTATCTATTGCAAAGTTATTGAAGCAAAATGATTGGATTTTGACATTCACCGATTGTTTGTGTTCTATTCAGGATCGTGCAAAGATGACCCTGATTGGAGCGGGTGAAGAATGCAATGGGGTCTATCAATTTGAGGTTCGGTTGATGTGCGCGCCTATCACATGACTCAATGGGACTCTCGAGAGCTTTGGCACCGTCGTCTAGGACATCCCTCAGATAAAGTGTTTTCGTTTCTTTCTGATTCATTTGGATTTCGTAAGAATATTGATAACAAGGACCCTTGTGATGCTTGTTTAAGGGCCAAACAAACACATGCGTATTTTTATGATAGTGATAATAAAATGATTGCTTGTTTTGATTTGATTCACTTCGATATTTGGGGACCGTATCATACTCCATCATCATGCAGTGCATTTTAATTTCTCACAATTTTTGATGACCACTCGAGGGTCAAGTGGGTCTATCTTCTTATTGCGAAACGTGAAGTGAAACAAATATTTGAAGAGTTTTGTGTGATGGTTCAACAGAAGGTTAAAATTGTTCGAACAGACAATGAAAAATAATTTCTTGCGTTGCGACCTTATTTGACAACACAAGGAATCATACATAAAACCTCTTGCGTGTACACTCCACAACAAAACAGACGTGTGGAGCGTAAACATCGGCACATCCTCAACGTAGCTCGTGCACTTATGTTTCAAGCAAGCTTACTAGCTCGGTTTTGGGGAGAGTGTGTTCTAGCAGCTTCTTTCTTGATCAACCAAACTCTCTCGAATTCGCTTGCTTGGTTGTTTGGCATATGCTTGCAAAGGCCGCAAACCAAGTGATAAGTTCTCTCCGCGTAGCTCTCGGTGTGTTTTGATTGGCTTTCCTAGCATACAAAAGGGGTGGAAACTGATTGATTTGGAGTCTCACGAGGTATTCATTTCCCGTGAAGTTGTCTTTCCCGAGAACATCTTCTCGTTCTCTGCAACTACCATTGCTGATATGAAAATCCCCGTAGCTAATCATGTGTCACATCCGACCATTTTTTTACTTACCTGAGATGCCTCCCGATATTCTGGAACCTACAACAGCAGCCTCAGTAGACAAGGGGCATTCGACCGAGCTCTCTGTTTCCCGTGAACCGTTTTTCTTGACCATACTAGTCTGACGGAACAACAGATTTCTAAGGCTTCGGACACAGATCAACCTTCTCGTCATGCTCAGCCCGAGTCTGCTTATCCGGTTGTTTCAGTTTCGAATCCCATTCTAGTTTCATCTTCTGCAGACATCTTGCCGGAGACAGAGGCAAACACCTTGCCTTCAGATTCTACAGTAGAGGTCTCCGTTGTTGATCGTTCATCAGGAACTACAGTTCCTACTCTCGGTCATGGTCACCGACCTCATCTTCGTCTTATTAAATTGAAGGATTTTATTACTTATTCAGCATGTTATTTGGACTCAGTTCACATATCTCACCCTGCACCTCAGGAGTCTTCAGGTACTTGTTCTTATTATCCCATCACCAACTATATTACTTTCACTGATGTCTCTACATTCCACTGTGCATTTCTAGCTGCAGTCACATCAGGTTATGAACCTCGATCTTACAATGAGACTGCATGATCATCTTCTTGGGTCGACGGTATGGATGCAGAATTACAAGCACTTGATAAGAATAACACGTGGACTTTGATTTCATTGCCTCAATGGAAACAAGTAATTGGGTGTCGATGGGTTTACAATATCAAATACAACTCAAACGGAACCATTGAGTGCTATAAGGCGAGATTGGTTGTTTTGGGAAATCGTCAAACGAAGGCATTGATTTCGAGGAGACTTTTCACCCGTCGCCAATATGCCTACCATTCGTATGTTTCTCGCCATTGAAACAGCGAAATCTTGGACAGTACACCAGATGGATGTCCATAATTCATTTCTTCACGGAAACTTACATGAGGAGGTCTACATGAAACTTCCTCCGGGCGTTCTTTGTTCGGACCCGACTCAAGTTTGTCTTTTGAAGAAGTCCCTTTATGGGTTACGACAAGCTCCGAGGTGCTGATTTGCTAAACTCACGTCGGCTCTTCTACGATATGGATTCCAACAATCTTGGACAGATTATTCCCTTTTCTCTCTCACACGAGGTTTGTCTGGTCTCTATGTCCTTATGTATGTTGACGATTTTCTTATAGTGGGTAATGATACGGCCGTAATTGATGTTTCCAAGAGCTATCTCTGGGATTTTTTCACATGAAATATTTGGGAACCATGAAGTATTTTCTCGGTATTGAGCTTGCGCGTAATTCAGAGGGCATTCATCTCCCACAACGGAAGTATGCTTTAGACATCATCAACAAGTGTGGCCTTCTCGGTTCGAAACTGGCGGCATTTCCCATGGTGCAGAATCATAGATTGTCGGCGTCATCATCGGCCTTCTATGACAACCCCGAACAATATCGAAGACTTGTTGGACGGCTCATTTACTTGACACACACATGCCCTGAATTGAGCTTTTCGGTTCATGTGTTGTCTCATTTATGCACAACCGCATGTGGATCATTGGGCCGCGGCTCTCCAGTTCGTTACTTGAAGGGCACTCCGGATCATGGTATTTTCCTCCGCTCAAACTCTGATCTCCGCCTTTATGGTTATTGCGATTCAGACTCGTCGTTCAGTGACGGGTTATGTCGTTCACTTGGGTTCTTCTCCGGTTACTTGGAAAACGAAGAAGCAACGTTGTTTCCCGTTCTTTGGCAGAAGCGAAATACCGATCTATGGCCATTCTTACGAGCGAACTCAAGTGGCTTAAAGCATTACTTTGTTGTTTCGGTATTAACCACTCTACTCCAATGCGAATGTTCAACGATAATCAAGTTGCACTCGTATTGCCACCAATTCCGTTTTCCACGAGCGTACGAAGCACATCGAGATTGATTGTCACTTCTTCCACGATGAAATACAACATGAAGAGCTTCTTTCCTTTTATGTTCGATATGAGGATCAACTTGCGAACATATTTACCAAACATCTCGGTATGGTTCCATTTCTTCGATTTCGTTCCAAGTTGGTCGCTTGCTCGCTCGATGCTCCAACTTGAGAGGGCGTATACAGATATGTGACGATTTGATGAAGATTTCGTGCTGTTGTTATGGGCATTAACGAGATTGAGGTAATATTCTCGATATATTCGTGTATTTGTCTCTTATGATAGTTATTTTGTTTATGATATGAGTCAATGAAATAATTGGTTTTATGATATGAGTCAATGAAATAATTGGTTATTAAGTTGGAACTGTAGCCGTAAATTTATAATACTATCACAATTTAGATTCAAATTCAGTATAAATTCATAATATTATCAGAACTAGGTCAATTCAAATCGAGTGTTACCTTATCATATTTAAATTAGAATTTTATTTGAAATAAAACAATAAGAATAATAATTCCTAATGGATATATACAAATATTTATGATGAAGTTTTGGCTTCTACAATAGTAACCACTAAAGTCGACATTTGTACAGAAGGCAAAGTGAAGGATAAATTGTTTTATGATTTTTGTATTCCGAGACAGATGTTCTGTCCATATCCGCATACTGTGTACCCCCGTTTCTAAATTACGAAATGAAGCTGGGGGCGATGTGGGATTATTACAACCAGATCAAGGTATGCGTTTTATTGGCTCTGTACGATATATTATTATTTAACATCATGCACTACCTTTTCAAAAATATTTTAATTTTATTTATATATAATTATTTATATAATTTTAAAATTAAAATTTATTGTATTTCGAAGATTTTTTAAATTTTAAATTGATTTTGATATGATAAATAATTGATAAAATTGATATAGATAACTACATTACGTATTACATTTAAATCAATAAAATTTTGTCAATATTATTAAGAAGAAAACAAAAATAAGAAATAATGTTTATTTTGAATCATTTTAAAAAGTTTTTATAATTGTTATATGTTATAAAATTCACTTTTTAATACATAGATAACAAAAAACAAAGATAGAAAAAATATGGGTCTATTATTTTTTTAAAGTAAGCATTCGTATATTTACAACTTGTACTTTTTAATAATCCAACAATATTTAGACTTTTATAAATAATAAAAATGTTTAGGGAAAACATGTTTTTACCAAATAAATGGATGCAACTAAACTAATGCAATAATAAAAGATAAATAGAAAAGTTGGTGTTCTTAAAAAAATATTTATTTTTAAATACGAAACATATTTTAATTAAAGATAAACAATGTAACAATAATGCATTGAATTACTCAAACTGAAACTATAATAAATTTAATTGAAATTAAAATCTTAAAACTCATCAATTTTCAAATTTTTGTTATGAAGATCACTTTCTATCACAAAAGAATTATTCAAATTATTACCAAAATTATCCAATATTATAACTCAATAAATATTTAATATTATAGTTAGTTTACAAATATCTTGTAATTGATTCTTGATGGTGTAGTTTTTTTTGTTAACTATGTTTTTTTCCATATTAACAGTTAGAAAGAAAATAGAAATTTAGTTTGAAAGATATTATAATATAAAATATTTTTTCAACGTACAAATTTGTTTATTAGCTAAAATTTTTCACATATATAAATCTTTGTATCTGATAAATTATAACGTGTGTAATTTTTTATTATCTTAAATTTTCCACATGTATAAATCTTTGTATGTGATAAATAATTTTGTATCAATGCATCTGAATCATCTAAATCCACGATTTATCGGTCATGGTGGATTGTTGGCGGGTTCTGCAGGAGTCCCGCCACTGCCACCTCTACCACCATATTTCCCCCTTCACCCATATCGACACCATCGATATGAAAAAGATGATATGGTGGATACCGATGCTTTAATTGATATTTTTTTACGAGCGTTCCACTATTCCTATTATTGATCTCGAACGTCTTGACGAGCCGTTATGGTAAGATAATATTTACCTACAAATATTTAAATTTGAATCAATTATAAGAATTTTCTAATGATTTTGTTTACATGTGTAGGTTTGATGTGGATGGTGTTTTTAAACAAATAAACAACAACATCATCTAAAGCTCTTTACAATATCGACTTTATTATTCCTGGTAAGTGACACCAGAAGTTATACGACATTGATGGTGGTTAACACTCATCGTAAGTTTATTTAATATTAAGTTTAATTTAATATTAAATTTAATTTAATATTATTATCGAGTTAGAATAATAATTGTATTTAATTTAAATTTAATTTTGTAGCACATATAGATGGCGGAAAAAAGACACATCGTGCATCTATATAGCATGAATGCGTGATATGCATGCTCAGTTGCGCTTGATGATGAACAATGCTAAGCACAAGTATCATAAGAAGAATGCCCAATCGACATGGGCAACAAAGCGGTATTCGACCAACTTGTTCAACATTGGGAGTCCGAAGACTTCAATGCCAAATTTGAAAAGGCTAAAAAATGTCGGTACGACGAGGAAGTTCCCAAGGATGGTCCACATCGCCATACCTCAGGATCGAAATTATTTTCGAAAAGAAAGAAAAATTGATAAAAAAATATTTAATTTACAATTTCAATGCATTTATTGTTAACTAATAATATTATTATAATGTTAAAGATGTAGAGAATGGAAAGAAAACCGACTCTTCTTTAGCTGGTCATTGAGACTCACGCCAAGAAAAAGACCGTCATCGTAGAATATGATGAGATCCTTGCTGAATTGACACTTTAGAACGAAGGTAGTGATGGGATAATCCTTGCTGTAGCCGAGCCGGAAGACTCCTCTACACAAGGCGTGTGGAATGATGGGTCGTACGAGATTTGCGGAAGGCTCTCGATATACTGAAGATCGTCTTCGTGGATATGACACACCAAGAAGAACGAACTTGTTTGCTGGATATTACACACCAACAACGTTGGATATTACACACCAACAATGAAAATTTCTCAAAGAGAAAGTTTGAATTCAAATTGAAAAGATTGATTGATGTGTACAATGGGGTAGACGGCCACATTAAGAAGAAAGAGGTGGGAAAGAGCCATGCAAGGCCTTCAATGCAGAATTTAATGTTCAGCATGCATGCAAGCCATGCAAGACTTATATATTAAATGATAAGAAATTTGAAATAAAATAAATGTAACAGTAATGTGTTTCGATATGATCGACGCATGAAGCCTTGGGTCAACAATTAGGAGGACGAAGTGATTCGTGGCCTCGTTAAAAACCTGCCGCTGGAAAACCACATGGGATAAAACCAACGGTGGAAAATAGCACACACGAAACACTTGCCCTAATTGTTGAACGTTGCAAGATGAGCTTCGACATGTAATACGACTCGGATGTTGGAGCTTCCTTGTGGACTCGAGCACTCGTCTTGAACTCGTGCGGCTGCAAGTAGTCCGATGATAGCTTCCTTGAGCGTCCTAGATTTAGCACGGGTCACGGGACCTGCTGGTATGGTTAAGGCGTCCTCCTCTATAGTTTTATACGGGTCACGGGACCCGCATCCTCCTTTATCGCCTTAGGACGGGTCGCGGGACCGGCTTTCTCTTCTCTAGCCTTAGCACGGATAACATGACCTTCTTATAGTGTTAAGGTGTCCTCCTTTCTCGCCTTAGGACGGGTCACGAGACCGACATCCTCTTCTCTAGCCTTAGCACGGGTCACGAAACCTTCTTGTAGTGTTAAGGCGTCCTCTTCATGCTCGGGTTCCTCGACGATGTCCATGATCATATCATCCCCTCCCTCTTGAAAAGGATTTGTCCTCAAATTTGTTTGATCTGCGACAAAAGGCACCAAGTCAGTAACATTAAAACTGGAACTCACATTATACTTACCTTGCAAGTCGAATTGATAAGCGTTGTTGCTGATTCTCTTGGTCACTGTGAAGGGTCCATCGATCCGGGGCATCAACTTTGATTTTCTCTCGTTCGGAAACCGCTCCTTTCGTAAATGAATCCACACTTGGTCGCCGAGCTCGAAAATCATTTACCTCTATCCCTTGTTTGCTTGTTTGCATAGAGTTTTGTCTTCTCTTCTATGTTCTTCCTAGCCATCTTGTTGATCTGCTGCACCATTTTAGCTTTGCTTTCTCCATCCAAACTAACTTGTTCACTCAAAGGTAACGACATGAGATCCAAAGGTGAGTTGGGGTTGAACCCGTAAACAATTACAAACAGAGAATACTTAGAAGTAGAATGTACATCATGATTATATTCAAATTCAACATGCGGTAAACATTCTTCCCACGTTCTCATGTTATTTTTAACTAATGCACGCAAAAGAGTTCCTAAGGTTCGATCAACTACCTCGGTTTGACCATTAGTTTGCGGATGACACATTGTGGAAAACAATAACTTAGTTCCTAACTTAGACCATAGAGTCTTCCAAAACTGACTAAGGAACTTCATATCTCTATCCGAAACTATCTTCCTAGACATTCCATGCAACCTGACTACTTCCTTAAAGAATAAATTCGCTACGTGGAATGCATCATCTGTTTTGTGGCATGCTATGAAATGTGACATCTTATAAAATCTATCAACAACCACAAAGATTGAATCATTTCCAGTCATAGTTCTAGGCAAACCAATCACGAAATCCATATATAATATCCTAGACCCATGCAATTCATCAAGCATATCATCTAATCTAGGAATGGGGTGTTGAAACTTCATCGTATTTTTTTTGCTCGACAATCAACACACAAACACCAACTTCCATCCTTCTTTAGCAGAGTAAAACAGGGACGGCGCACAGGCTCATGCTCTCTCGAATGTGTCCCTTTTCCATGAGTTCCTCCACTTACCTTTGAACTCCTTAGTCTCCACCGGGTTGGTATGATAAGCTGGCCGATTTGGAAGTGCGACTCTGGGGATGAAGTCGATTTGATGTTCGATGCCTTGTATAGGATGTAATCTCGTGGGGTTGTCTTCGGGGAAAAAATCTTCATAAGTCTGCAATAAATAAATGATCTCACTCAGCAGCACCGGTGCAAGGTTAGTCAAGCTCAAAAGAGCTTCCTCAAACACGAATGATAAAACCAATTGACTAGAGTGAAAATTTCTTGATCTCACCCAGTTTAGCGTAGAAGTTCGATGATTTTAGGACACGTTCTTCTTTATGTTTTAGATGCATTTGATCTTGTTGCACTTCTCTTGGCGTCAAAGGAATAAGGATGGTTTTCCTGCCATTATAACTCAAATGAATGCTTGTTAGTAAAACCGTCATGTATTACCTTACGATCTGATCACCACAGTTTACCGAGAAGGATATGGCTTTCTTCCATTAGAACAACGTCACACAAGACCTCGTCCTCGTATTTGTCAATGGTGATAGGCACGATCACTTGGTTGGTGACGTTCATTTCGCCATTCCCATTGAGCCACTGGAGTTTATAAGGCCTCTGATGCTTCTTGACCTTTAACCGAGTTTTCGGACCATGATAGCACTTGCAACATTAGTGCAACTTTCTCCGCCTATAATCAAGCTAAACACCTTCCCTTGAACAAGGCAGCGGGTATGGAACAAGTTCTCTCGTTGTTCTTGCTCTTCGAACTTAGATTGCACACTCAAAGATAGTCGTGCCACCAACAACTCCCCTTTAACCGGTTCTTCTTCGTATTCCTCGTTCGAAGTTTCAGATTCTTCATCCTCGGATTCGAACTCGCCATCCTCACGAATAAACATAACTCTCTTGTTTGTCCATTCGTTTGCATAATGACCCATTCCTTGACACTTAAAGCACTTCATGTCCCGAGCTCTCGATGTAGTGGCCTTGGCTTTTCCTTTATCTCTTTGAGCCGTTGGAACCACTTTTACTTCGTCTTTGGCTGTTGGACAGACTTGTCACTTCTATGATAACTCGGATTTTTTTCCCGTTGATGACTGAATTTTCGAGCCCCAAAGTTAGCACGAGCGCTCCTTTTCCGTTTGAGTTGTTGCTCGATTAGAATTGCTTTATGGAGCATCTCTTTTATTTCTACATAGTGTTGCATCTCCAAGCTATCCTGAATTTCCAGATTCAATCCTCCGAAAAACCAAGACATGAGAGCTTCCCTATCCTCCAAAATATCAGCCATGAACATCAGCAACTCCATCTCTTGATAGTACTCTTCTACGGTTTGATTCGCTTGAGTGAGTTTTCATAACTTTCTATGTAGCTCTCGGTGATAATGACTAGGAACAAACCGTTTACGCATTATGGCCTTCATTTTCAGCCACATCTCTATCGATTCCTCTCCATTACGTCGCCTAGAAGTTACTAACTGATCCTACCAACTCAAAGCGTAATCGTAGAACTCCGTTGCAACAACCATAACCTTCTTGATCTCGGCGTAGTGCTGGCAACCAAATACGAGTTCGATTTTCTTCTCCCATTCCAAATACGCATCCGAATCAGCCATGCCATGGAACAAAAGAATTTTAAGCTTAAGACCAGCAAGGTCGTTTCTCGGATTGTCCCTCTTTTTCGCTTCCCTCGACGTCTTCATTGGTTGTTCCACGAAGAGGATGAACTGCCTCATTCATAATAATTACTATCTTCTTCTTGATGAATTCATTCTCGTGGATTAAGAGTAGGATCTGCCCTTTTTCGGCCGTGAATTTCTAGTTGAATCTCCTGCCAAAATTCCTCCATTTGGTATTAAGAGTTCGCTCCAAACGAGCCACAAGAGCTTCAGTTAATAGCTTGTTTACTTGGTTGGATTCTGCATCGCTTTCTCCTATTGCGCTTTACGAACACACGCTCAACACCCAAAATGGATAGCCTACACGCGTAATATACACGAGAAGCCAACAAGCAGTACGTAGCACACAGACAACCAATACTCGTAACAAAAACGGACAAATAACGTACAATACGTAATAAACGAGGAGATAATACTCGCATTTCAATCAACTAGCTATCGGCTTATGAACAACCAACCATGCGAAAAGATGAACCAACCTTTTTCTAGAGCGATCTCTGATACCACTTGATTAGATCCTCGCTGAATCAACACTCTAGAACGAAGGTAGTGATGGGATAATCCTTGCTGCAGCCAAGTCGGAAGACTCCTCTACACAAAGCGTGTGGAATGATGGGTCGCACGAGAGTTGCAGAAGGCTCTCGATATACCGAAGATTGTATTCATGGATATGACGCACCAAGAAGAACAAACTTGTTTACTCGATATTACACACCACCAATGTTGGATATTACACACCAACAATGGAGATTTCTCAAAGAGAAAGTTTGGAATTCAAATTGAAAAGATTGTTTGATGTGTATAAGGGGTGGACGGCCACAAGAAGAAGGAGGAGGTGGAAAAGAGTCATGCAAGGCCTTCAATGCAGAATTTCATGTTCAACATGCATGCAAGCCATCCAAGACTTGTAGATTAAATGATAAGAAATTTGAAATAAAATAAATGTAACGGTAATGTGCTTCGATACGATCGACGTATGAAGCCTCAGGTCAACAATTAGGAGGACGGAAGTAATTCGTGGGCCTGTTAAAAACCTACCGCTGGAAAACCACGTGGTACAAAACCAACGGTGGGAAAAGAGCACACACGAAACACTTGCCCTAATTGTTGAACGTTGCAAGATGAGCTTCGCCATGTAGTACGATTTGGATGTTGGAGCTTCCTTGTGGACTCGAGCACTCATCTTGAACTCGCACGGCTGCAAGTAGTCCAATGATAGCTTCCTTGAGCGTCCTAGCTTTAGCACGGGTCACGGGACCTACTGGTATGGTTAAGGCATCCTCCTCTCTAGCTTTAGCACGGGTCACGGGATCGGCGTCCTCCTTTCTCGCCTTAGGACGGGTCGCGGGACCGACATCCTCTTCTCCCGCTTCAGCATGGGTTGCAGAACCGGCGTCCTGCTTTCTCGCCTTAGGAAGGATCGCGGGATCGACGTCGTCTTCTCTAGCCTTAGCACGGGTCACAGGACCTTCTTGTAGTGTTAAGGCGTCCTCTTCATGCTCGGGTTCCTCGATGCTGTCCATGCTCATATTAGAAGAGGTCGATGAAGTGGAACTTTTGACCCCCGAGCAGAGCAGGTGGTGAAAGCTATACCGGAAAAGGTCACACAACAATCACAAGTCATCGATTCAAATTTCGAAAATCTTAGTCCCTTACAAATGGAAAAAAATTATTTAGAGGTATATAATAACATTATTGTTATAAATTTTTTTAATTACATAAATATTTTAAATCGATATATCTTAACTTTAAGTTTTTTATTTTGCAGTCTATTAGGTCGTATAAAGGGCGTTTGTACGGTCTACGTGCTCTACTAAAAGATATTGTCGTGGGTGATTTCTAATCGAGATTATGGTAAATCTATGAGACTTAATCCCAAAACAAAGTAATATATATATATATATATATATGTTATTAGGTTAATTAAGAAAAGAAGAAAGGTAAAAGGAGTCGTTGCGGTGCATAAAAGGGGAGAAGAAGAAGAAGAAAAAAAAGACAAAAGAGAAAAAAAAAAAGAAGAGAAAAAAGAAGAAGAAGAAGGATTCGTCAATTTCTTAATCGAGATTATGGTAAATCCCTAGACATTTTTTTGCGATTATTTCCTCAATTTGAAGATTAATATTTTGGACATCGATAAATTGAATTGATCTAGTAATAGGAGAAAATTGATTTGTGATGGTGATAGTGATATCACCAGGAATCGTCAAGTCATCACGGAATCATTAAGGTGATGATCCTTCCCTATGAAAGTTTGGTTTTGTGGTTGATTGTGGAGAAATTTTTAACATTTAAAGTGAGGTATTATTACAGTATTTTTTTAGAAAATTCATAATGAGGAATTGAGAGGATATAAGTGAAGAATAAACCGAGCCTAAAATCATTAAATGATGATTGATGGCATATATATGAGTATTTTGGTAAAATTATAGTTGTTGGATATGATCTGGAAAATTGATATTCGACCAAGTGTCAGATCAGAGAATGTGGATATTTTGCGTTCGTTGATAGAGTCGAGTGAACATCTTGTCTAGTGTGCTCGATCGAGTGATTTCACACTCAAACCTTTGGAAGAAAGCGTTTGCCAGCGTTTCAGTGAAAGGTGTCACATGAGGAGTATCGGGTCGACGACGTTAGTATTGCGACACTTGGATCAGGGTCGGCTTTGGACCGTACTGGGGTTATGGTAATCTTTCGAGCGACGGAGCATCGAGTTAGTCAGATCAATGGATCTATCGGCATCGTACCACGCTGGAGTTGTGGTAACCTTTCGAGCGATGGAGCGTCGAGTTAGTCAGATCTGTGGATCTTCCAACGTCGTATCATATTGGTGTTTTTGTAACTTTTTGAGCGACAGAGCGTTGTATTGTACTGATGGTTGGGGTACATTGTGACTTTACAAGATCTTCAGTGTGGTGGGGTCCTTTGGAATTTGTGAGTGTATGCCCGAGCTAGAGTGTGTTATGATCCAGTGTGAAACTAGCCTTAGACTTAGGATACTTAGTCGAGTTGGTAGACTGTGTCGATGAGAGTTTATAGGGGAGTAGTATCAAGTCGAGGATGTTAGTATTGCGACACTTGGATCAGGGCCGGTGTCGTACCGTGCTAGGGTTGTGGTAAACTTTCGAGCGACGGAGTGTCGAGTTAGTCAGATTAGTGGATTTACCGGTGTCGTACCGTGCTGGGGTTGTGATGACCTTTCGAGCGACGAAGATTCGAGTTAGGCAGATCAGTGAATTTGCCAGCGTCGTACCGTGTTGGGGTTTTGGTAATATTTGAGCTACAAAACGATGTATTATACTAATGACTAGGGTACGTTGTGACCTTGCAAGATCATCAGTGTGTTGGGGTCCTTTGGAATTATGAGGTTATGCTCGAGCTAGAGTCGCGTGGACTCTGTGTGTTATTATTCGTGTGGTACTAGTCTTAGACTGTGGATACTCAGTCGGATTGGGTAGAGTTATTTATATGTCTATAGTGTAACAAATGTTTATTTTATGTTACACATACGAGAGTGGGAAAATACATGGCACGAAGTGCATGCATGTATTGATCTCACTGAGTACGTCTTTGTACTCACCCATTTGTGGGCTATCATGGATGGGCAGGTTATAGCGAGGACGAAGATCGCAGAGGTTGAGCATCAATATCAGAGGTTACAACTGACTTCTAAGAGAAGTGTGCATGATGTCTCGATAAACTTTATTTTACATTTCGTATTTATTCTGATTATGTTTTTATACGCTTTCTTTCGCTATATGGTTCGAACTATTTTCAATTAGAATTAAGAGTATTAATTTTATTATGTAATTATGTTTGAAAGATGACGCATGTAGCCACCTCTTGGAGGTGATAGTGGACACTCCTAGTCCCGAGGAAAAAAATTTAAATAAAGAAGCCAAATATTGAATGATAAATATATAAGAACCAATTTACATCAAAATAATTCGAACTATGGCTCTTGGTCGTTTTGTTGTTGTCTTGAGAAGAATTCAAAGATCTAGAAACTCAAAATTTTGTTTTGTACTCCTCATAAAGTGAATACATCTTACTTCGAACTTAAATCGATTTTCCTCTGACTTGACTTTTCATCAATGGCGTCGTAGAAATATTTCAGTAATTGCATTTTCATTCTCGGATCAAGAACAACTGTCATAGAGAGAATGGGACTATAACATTCCCAATATTTATAAAATTTAACTTGAATTTTATTTAAGACTTCTTCTCCGTTCTCTCTATACTTTTTCAAAAGCATTTCAATCATCCAAATCTTCATGAAGTACATGTTGGTAGTTGGATATGTTAAACCCGAAATCAGATTAGTTATGTCCATAAATGGTTTTAAAAATCTCGTATTTTTCCATTCTATTTCATTCTTCATTCGTTGGACACCACTTATAATGTCTATCAATCAACACAAAACAAAAAAAATATTATGATACTTCAGAGTACTATCAAAAAAATTATTATGAATTCCAACGAGTGCTAACATCCATAGATAAAGAAATCCCAATTTCAATTCCATGTTGTTCTGCACATTCCTCAAACATCCTCCTCCTCGACTCTGATCCTATTAAATATTTCACACTTTATCTAATCTTTTCCAATGCACCTTCGATCACTTTTATTTTACTTTGCACAATAAGATTCAATATGTGTGCACTACATCTTATCTGAAAGTATTCTCCCTTGCACATCAACAATTTTTTTTATTGCATACGATGTTTTAGCATGGCCATAAAACTATCATTAGTTATAGCATTATCTACGGTAATAGAAAAAATCTTATCCTCAATACCCCAATCTTTCAAACAAGTGATTATCTTGTTCGATATTTCTAGTCTGATATACGAAGGAGGTAAAGTCATGAAAGACAATATCATGGTAGTCAAATCCAATTCTGATTAACATAATGTCCTATTACACATATGTATTCTTCATGGCTACTTACGGTGCAAAGATACGTAGTTAAAAAATTCTACTACGAACTATTCCTAATCTATCTTCAGCAACTCTTCCTCACGCTCATAAAATTTCAAACAATCAGCAACTAGAGTATTTATACATATGAATTTCACTTCCATGTTTAGATAGAGAATCAAGTCTCTAAACATCTTATATTCAACTATTTAGAAGAGAAGCTCATGAGTAGTTATCATCTTAGCAAGTTTTTATCTCCAAATTAGTTGAACTACTTTCTTTCCCCTCAACTTTTCATCATGATCAATTAACATTTCCAATGGATTGTTGATCGTAGGTTTGATCTTGCAATTCTCCACATGATGCTTTAAGTGAGATGTAACCCTACTTGATAATACAGATAACATTTTATCGCAATATTTGCATTTAGCTTGATTAGCATTTATACTAATGAAATGTGCCCAAATTCTTTTGTTATAACCACTTACTTGAGGAGTGGGTTATTCACCGCCATTATCACCGTGTCCTTGTTCATCATGGTCATCTAACATGTCGTTAGTTGGAAGAAAAAAATTATCATCCATGAGAAATATGCAAGTGAAACACAATAAAAATTACCACAGCAACAAGTGTGATTCTCAGACATATCCTAACATAGAAGTTACATATGGCCGACTTGTGAAAGTTAAATAAAAAACACACGGTTGACTACTGCAACAAAGCTTCTCAAACATACCCTAAGTTACAGAAACTAAGAACTAGTTGATACACACGGCCTGAAATCGACGAAGCTAGATCAGTTTCAAAAACTATGATTCTCAAATACACGACCAATGATTAAAATAAACGAAGCTACATGACCGACGGTTTGAAATTGAGGAAGCTACATGTCCAACGGTTTGAACTAGCGTATACATAAACGGTAAACTACACAGTTTAATTAAAATGAAATTGAGAAAGCTAGCAAAAAAAAAGAAAAATTCAGATAAACATACCTCCTATGTTCGACGGCGAAGACCAGCACGACGCAGAGAGCCAAAGGAGAAGAACGCGGTGGTGGGAGAAGAGAGACACAACGCATCACAGAAGAACCGAGAAAAGAGAAACGATGCACATGCGACAAAGGAAAGAGAGAAACGACATGGACATGATGCAACCCAACAAAGAGAAGAGCGAAACAACACACACGAAAGGAGAAACAGTCTGGAATCGAGAGAAATAAAATAGTGGACGACTAGGACACTACGCAACACAAAAAGGAGAACAGAGAAACGACCTGGAATCAACAAGGAGAAGAGAGAAAGAGAAAACAATCGAAGACTAGGGGTGAATGATGTCTCGACTAGGTTCATTTTCATGGTCCGACAGGCTGGCCGTAAATAGGAGAAAATTTACTCTTGATGTTGTTAGTGATATCAACAGGAATCGTCAAGTCATCGTGGGAAATTAAGGTGATGATCTTTCTCTATCCCAATTATTGTTTTGTTATTTAGTTATGGAGAAGTTTCTACATTAAAACGAGGCATGATTATAATGGGAAAATTAAGACATGTATATTAGTTTTTTAAGTGATTAGAGATGATCTAGACAATGACGCTCGACTAAGTGTTGGATTCGGAGAACGTCGATATTTTGGGTTTGGTGTTAATGCGGAGTGAACATCTTGTCTAGTGTGCTCGATTGATTGATTTTACACTCAAACCATCGGAAGAAGGCATGTGCGAGCGTGTCAGTTTGAGTTTTCATGTGAGGAGTATCGAGTCGACAATGGTAGTATTGCGACATTTGGATCAAGATCGGCGTCATATGCTGGGGTTGTGGTAATCTTTCGAGCGACGAAGCGTTGTAGTTAGTCAGATCAGCAGATCTGCCACCGTCATACCCTATTGGGTTGTGGTAACCTTTTGAGCGACAGAGCATTATAGTTAGTCAGATTAGTGCATCTGTCAATGTCGTATCGTGTAGAGGTTGTGGTAATCTTTTGAGCGACAGATAGTTGTATTGTACTGATGGCTAATGTACGTTGTGACCTTGCGAGATCTTCAGTGTGTCGGGATCCTCTAGACTATGCGAGCGTATGCCCGAGCTAGAGTCGTGTGGATTCTGTGAGTATTATCTGTTGTGGTACGATTCTTAGACTTAAGATACTCAAACGAGTTGGGTAAAGTTATTTATGTGTTTGTAGTTGGACAAATGCTTATTTTATATTATGCATTCGAGAGTGACAGAATATGTGGCACAGAATGCGTGCAAATATTGATCTCATTGAGTAGGTTTTTGTACTCAATCTTTTGTGGGCTTTCGTGGATGGACAGGTTATAGCGAAGAACATAAGCAATGAGGTTGAGCAGTAACGCAACACATAACATATCATATAAAGACGTGTAGCAAGTCTCGACAAAGTTTATTATATATGCCATCTTTATTTTGATAATGATTTTATACGTTTTCTTTCCGCTATATGGTTCAAACCATTTCCATTTGAAATAAAATTATTGAATTTATTATATAATTGTATTTGAGTGATGACACGTGTAGCCATCTCTTGGAGGTGATGGTGGACACTCTTAGTCCTAGGGTTGTTACAAATCCTATCTTCCCCCATTTTCTCTATCTTCCATTGTTCTCTCATCCATTGTTGACACACTATTCTATGGCACCAGATCAATTGCAACTACATGGAAACCTAGCAAGTGAAACTGAGCTAGATAAATCTTCTCGTCAAGAGATTCAAATCACCGTAAAGTAGTGAACAATACCTTTAATTCCCCTCTTGAAGGAAGCATTATTAGCGTCCGAACGGACACTTAGAAGACCTTATCAGATAATTTCCCGAGCAAGGACAAATGTGGTGGTTTTCCCATCTCCAACTAAGTGAATAACCGTACTGGAAACCTTCGGCATATCAACGACTTATCAATATAAATAACATTGAAAATAGGACAAAAGGAAAATGTTTCACTCATAAAAACACGAGGAAATATCTTATACCAACACACAATTCTTCACCAAAACACAAAGGTATATTTATGAATTCTATTAAAATTAGAAGTGTCAAACGGTTCGGTCCAGTCCGAGACCGCTTGTGATCCGAATAAAATGGGCTCTAGCCGACCCGGCTTGAAATCAAACAGGCCTAAAATGTTATGCTCATTGCCCGGTCCGACGGGCTTCGAAAAGCCAAGGAACCGATGTTATTATTGTTTCCAAAACGTCATTTCAAAATGTAATTTTTTTAATTACATAGTAAACGTTACGTAAAATATTAAAACGTCAAACTAACATAAAAGTAAAAACATTACAAAATCGATTAAAACCTCAAAACTCATGAAAACTTCAAAACTCAAATAGATTCATTTGCACACTTTCCTCCTTAGTAATAATTGTCGTGGCAATGCTAGATTCCAAACCATTAAAGTTAGTACCTATAATTATTTAACAAATCAATTAATAAACGATATGAAAATTAAATAACCAAACTATGTCTTGTTTATCATCATATTTGTCATTTAATGGTTTATAAGTTGGAAGAAAAAAAGTTACCGTCCATGAGAAATCTGCAAGTGAAACACACACAGAAAAAATACTACAGCATCAAGTATGTCATTCTCTAGTGGATACAATCGAGTGACCTTGGAATAGATGAAGCTAGATCATAAACTACGATTATCAAACATATACAAACATAGAATAGAAGTTAAATAAACTAAAAACTAGTGAATACACATATAGCTGAAAATTGAAATCGACGAAGCTAGATAAAAAAAACAATGATTCTAAAACATAACCAAACATACAATAGAAGTTACATAAATTACAAACAAGTGGATACGCAACGCCGACGATTAAAATCGATGAAGCTACACAGATGACGGTTTAACTAGTGGATACACAAACTACACGACCCACGGTTGAAATCAAAGAAGCTAAATTGTACGACCGAAAAAAATAAAGAAGAAATTAGATCAACATACCTCCTATGTTCGACGGCGAAGATTGTTGGATGAATACAAATCACGACTCAGAGAACCAAAGGAGAAGAAACACGAAGAGAAAGAGACACTGTGCGCAGAGAAAGAGACACGATGCACAGAAAGAACCAAGGAGAAGATACACGATGCAAAGGAAGGAACACGACGCATAGGAAGAGACCGGCAGGATTCGACATCGACAACATATAAGAAATAACTAAGGAGAATAGGGCACATAGAAAGAAAGAACAAATGAGAATAAGGCGGCTAGGTTTGGTTTTACTTTTTTGTGTTGTTGCCCGACGGGTCGGCCCGAAGTCCGACGAGTCGGGTCGAAAATTTGTGGGCTTTTAAAAAGTCGAACCCCGAAGGCTCGTTTTAATCCATGCATATAAATTTAAGGCCCGAACCCGCAATTTTTTGGCGGGTATCGGGTGGGCCTGTGGGCCAGGCTGCATTTTGACACTCCTAATTAAAATTGAAGGTTATATATATATATATATATATATATATATTTATTTATTTATCTAAAACACCTCAAAATCGCAATCCTAATGCATCTATTATCTAGTTTTTTTTTTTAAATTACAGGTGATTACAATTCTATGAGTCAGTTGTTATCTCACAAGCATTCGCCAAGAAACGCAATCTTCGCGTTTGCGGAAGATTGCGACTCCACCATCACAAGCTAAATGGAGTGTCTTATCTTGGTTTATATGTAAACATTAATTTATTTTTTCAAAATTCTATAAAATTTAATTTTACATTTTTATCTAGACCGTTGTGGGGCAACTGCCATCTGTCCACAAATTTTTTCCAACGATTTTTTGTTGAAATTATGATTTGATTTTATTAATATTTTTAATATAATAATAATTTACTAATGTTTAGATATAATAAACATATATTTCAAGTTTAACAGCGGTATTTAAGAATTTCCATCATCGGTATCATCATTCTTGCATGCATCCCAATTAATTGCATATTTTTTGTCTTTAGCGTACCTATCAACTGTTGATGTCGTCGTTCTGATTTTTGTTGTGACTCGAGAAATTGTGTTACAGTATTTCACATCTTGTGGTCTATCGCTTTTAATTTACCTTTGAAGGAACTTTAATGTTGTGATGTCATTCCTCCAAGACAAAAAATACGACCTTTATATGGTGTAACTTGATGTGAAACAAATATTAAAATTTAATATTACAACTATAATTCAAAAAATATATTAAAATATAACAAATTTACCTCGAGAATAGGGGTGGGAAAATTATCTGAAAAAACCGTCCGGACTCGAAACACATCCTTAAGCCACGAAAAATTACTTGAACCTGTGGGTTCGGGTTCAGGTAATGAAATCTCATTATCTATAGGTTTGGGTATGGGTTCGGGTTTTTTTTTTATTTTTGCAACGGGCACACATGGTCACCCGAATATATATAAAAAAAATCAAAATTTCCATATACATCAAATTATTTACCAATATACCACTAGGGTTTTTAGGATTTTTTTCCATTACCTCTTTCTTTTCAGCTCTGCCTCCTACTTGTGTGTTCCATTCTCTCTTTCTTTTCAACTGTGCCTCATATCTATGTGGTCGTCTCTTCCCTCCATCTCATGCGGCTGCCTCTCGTCTCCGTTAGATCTCATCTTCGTCAGCTCTGTCGGCTATCAAGCGGTCGCTTCTCCATCTAACCTCCATCGTGCAGTCGCTAGTCCATATTATCTCCATCGTGCGACCGTTTCTCCATATCGCCTCCATCGTGCGATCGTTTCTTCATCTCGTCTCCATCGTGCGATCGCTTCTCCATCCACTACAAAAAAAACCTCGTTGTTTCCAATGGACGGGGCAATGGATCCGTCTGTTGGACGCAAATAGCAACGAATTGTGTTGATACTTTCAACAGGCGTAAATCCGTTGCATTTTGTTACAAATTTTAACGGAGTTGTAACAGATACTTTCCATTGCCATATCTGTTGCAATCCGTCGATATTTTTAACAAATTTGTAATGGATGTAATCCATTGGCATGCTCCATTGGAAGACCCGTTAGAAGCCGAGAAAAAATTGAAACGGTCATCCGTTGCATATTGTAACGGATGCCCGTTAACAATTGCAACGGATGCCCGTTGATATTGTTAATTTCGAGGTTCACCGGTCGAAAAAAATTCCCGTGATCGTGCAACGGGCGTCCGTTGCAATTCCAAACGGATGTCCGTTGGAAAATTTACTATTTATATCAGAACCTAAGATTGCCTCAAATTATCAATAACAAGCATCTTAATATCCATTGTTGAATTCAAAACAACCTTCATAAATTGTTTCACCGCCGGGATCCGGAAAAGGATTCCCGGCGGTGATCCAATTTATGAGGGTGGTTTTGAATTCGATAATGGACACATTGATGCTGGTTTTGACGAAGGAGGAGCCGACAGAGAGGATCCGAGTCGAGTTCAACACTTTGCCTCTGAGTTGAAGTCATTTCTTAAATGTTTTCCTTTTCTGTTTATTGTTACAATATAATATAGCGTAATTGAAAGAGATCTTAATGAAATTGTAGTTTAAAAAGAAAAATAATGTAAGGAAATAAAAATTTTGAAATTAACTTTTGATTACATATTTCGCGTCATTTCGGTTTTTGTTCACCGCTTGATTTCGACATGAAATCAGTTATAATTACATAATCAAAATCATAATTCATAAGATCTAAATATTGTAATATGGAAACATAACGGATTGTAATGAATTTGTAAGCACTTTCAATGGGCACTAATCCGTTGGATACAATTTCAACGGGCATCCGTTGGAATTTGTAACGGATGCCCATTACAATTGGCAGCGGATGGCCATTGAAATTGTTAATTTCGAGGTTCATCGGTTTAAATAAATTCATGTGAACCTCCGATGGACATCCGTTGCAATTTCCAAAGGATGCCCGTTGGAATGTTCACTATTTAGATCAATACCAAAGAATGCATCAAACCATCAATCACAAAAATATTTTCAATAAAATATCGTCTTCTTCAAATCAAAATATATATAGATCGAGAGAGTGGATGTATAGAATAAAAGATCTTATAACCGAAGAGATTACACAAGAATTCTCACACGGATTGGAGCAATTCATGAGTTTTGCATCGATGCAGCCTTTGTGTTTAGAACGCGGGACAATGTTATAAGTCCATGCAAAATATGGAAAAACATGAAGTCTCGAGGTCAAGAAATTGTTTGCAAACATCTTTATAAGGTGGGATTCGTTGAAAATTACGAAATTTGATTTTTTCACGGCGAAAATTGCGGTGTTAGGGATATTGTGCAAGATGCACAAGTAGAACGAAATGAAGAAGTTGTTTACGAAGCATCCATGACCAATCCATATGTGGAAATGGTGCCATATGCTTTTCCTGGAGCTGTTAATGAACAAACGCATGAAGAGATTCCGAACATCAATGCACGTCGATTCTTCAACCTATTGGATTCGGCGAAACAACCTATATATGAAGGTTGTCGTGAAGGTCAGTCTCGCTTATATTTGGCAGCGCGCATTCAAATGGCAGAGAAAGGATACAACACATATCTACGCAACATGGGTGCGCAACATGCAAATTCGGATGCGCCTTATGATGAACAACGTGAAGCGCAACTACTACTCCAGAAATCAGAGACCGACATGGGAAACGGATGCAGTCTTAAATCAAATAATTCAGCATTGGGAGTCCCCAGACTTCAAGGCCAAGAGCGAGAAGGCCAAAAAATATCGTTACGGCGAGAAGGTTCTCGGAGATGATCTGCATCACCATACTTCGGGATCAAAATCATTCCCAAAGAGAAAACACGAATTGGTAAAATTTATTATTACTTAAGTTTGTTGTTTTTTTAAATATTTATCTAATTAAGTTTATTTTATATTACATATGCAACGGATAGGAAGGGAACCGACTCTTCTTGAGCTGGTATTGGAAACCCACGCCAAGAAGAAGCCGGTCGTTAGGGAAGAGGTCGACGAACTGAACTCGTCGATTCTCGAACGGAGAGAACCGTGAGAGCTGTGACGGAGAAGATTACACAGCAATCACAAGCTTGCGGTTCGACTCCTGATGAGCTGAGTCCTTTACAAAAGGACAAAATTTACTTAGAGGTAATAAACTTTTTCTTTTGTTTTTCGATTATTAATAAAAAATTTTGTGAAAATCTAACTCTAATGTTGTTTGTCTTGTAGTCGGTCAGACCATATAAGGGGCGTCTATATGGTCTCGGGGCGCTTCAAAAAGATATTTTCGAGGACGCCACGACGGTATCTCTCGCATTCGAAGAGAGTGTCACGCAACAACGGAAGATCAAAGATCTCGAATCACAACTTCGAGAATTTAAAGCCAAAGTGAAGCACATGGAGAGCGTCATCGAGTTGCTATCTGGCCAGGTGAGCGGATCAACACCGCGCCAAGAATCGACTCCCGATTCGGATGCAACGCCGTCTAGAGGTTGGCGATCACGGAGATGATATCGGTCCAGCCGACCTAAATGAAATGTAATAGGATTAGTTTTAGTTTTGAAGGTTTTTGTAAACAATTTTAATATTTAAATTTAAAACTTTTTATTTAAAAAATATTTTTATTATTTTTATGATTTTTTTCTAACGAGCATCCCTTGGTGACTTTTCCCGCCAAATGGTAACGGACGTCTGTTGCCCTTTTCCGCCAATTTGCAATGGCCATCCATAGCTCTTTCCCACCAGTTTCCAACGGATGTCCGTTGGAATTTTGAAGATCTCGTTCATTTTTCCCGTCTGGATGGCAATGGATATTCGTTACCCTGTTTCAACGGGCATCCGTTACAACGTTGCAACGGGATTCATTTGCTAAGTTGTAACGAGCATCCGTTACAATCTTTTTCAACGGTCATCCGTTACAAATTTTCAACGGTGTCTTCCGTTGGCCCTCCCGTTGCAAATTTGCAAAGGATCCCAATTTGCAACGATCGATTCCAAACGGACTCGGATCCGTTGCTTTCCGTTGGGAAACGCCTTTTGCAACGGATTTAAGGCGTTATCTCACCTCCATCACATCTGGCCTTCTTCTCGTGTGGTTGCTTCTCCATCTCACGCGGCTACCTCTCGTCTCCTTCTCGTGCACCCGATTCTCTTCTCCATCGCCTCTAGCCTCCATCTCGCCTTCCTCGCTTCATCTCTTCGTTGGTTTCTTCGTCTATCTACCATGATAGGGAAGAGCCTAAGACGGGTTTGGTTACTTATGAATATCTGGTTTATTGATCGGTTATCCGATGCTCGGTTACCTAAGGTTCACAGGTTTGAGTTCGAATAGAAACATTTCTACTCGTCTGAGTTTGAGTTCGAGTTTGGGTACCCTAAAATTTCTAGGTACCCGAGCTGTGCCCACCCCTCCTCGAGATACAACTCATTGGAATCTTGGACATTCGTTTCAATATCATGTTCTATACATCGTCATGCACATGATTCGCTCTAGCATCTATCCACAATGTGCATACGTTCCAGCAATTTTACGTATGATGGTTCAGATCCCTTTCCTTTCCTCTAAGAAAACTTTCAAATATATATTTTTTAATATTAACCGAATGTCAATTTTATAAATTATCCAAAAAGGAATGAGATTATGTTGTATGTGTGCTCATCTTGTATCTTTCCTTATTAGAACACGGCGAGATAGACTTGCTTACTCGTTTCTTTGCTTAAATCTGGGATCATCCCAATAAGCGCACTTTAAGTCCCAAACATTGTTTGCCGTCCAAATGGGTTTCTTTTTCCTCTCTCGATCTTTTTGAAATCGTTTACGTGAGCTTTCAGACGAACACTTGCAATACGAGAGCCAGTCCAGTAATCTCACGATTTCAATAAAATTTTTGCTGAAAATATTAAATGATTATTTTGTTTAAAATATTATTTAAAATTTGATAAAAATAAATATTATTAAAAACATACCACAAAATAGATTTCCACCATTGTTCCTTAATATCGGGGTCGATCTACGTCCAATTATAACATGGACAATCGTAATCAGCTTTCATCGTCTATGTTATATGACGAGAGAGTTTATCATAACCAAACTTATAACTCAAAGTAAGATAAATTAAAATTTTAATTAACTATTTACAAATTTACATATGAATTTTAGTGATATGACCACTGTGCGTCGTTTTCATGACTCAGATCTAAACGAGAAAGTTTACGTCGTTCCTCATCCATTGATAAAATTTCTTCCACTGTTGGTTCGTGATGCATCTGAGACTCGAGATCCAGCGTTGGCTCTACCGGTGGTGACATTTATTGATAATATTGTAATGACATATATTGTGTTGATCCAATGTTAGGGAATAAATTCAAATTCATAAAATCCAAAAATTATGACTCAGATTAATCCATTTGTTGCGGAGGAGATAGACCATTAGCAATTTCCTTCGAATTAGAATGAGTTCTCTCGTTTACTGCACTTTCCAACTCGAGGAGACATACTAAAGTTTTGAATAAAAATATTTAAATTGTTTTTAGTTTTAAGTTTTCGATTCAATAAGTCTTTTAAAAAGACTTATACTAACAAATATTCCAACATAATTTTAACAATATAATTTTCATACAAAGTTTACAAAAAAAATATAATCAAAAGACATCAATATAACCTATAGCGAACTCATTAGCACATATAGTTTAACATATAGTTTTGAATTTCATTATCACCTCAAAAAAATTTATTTTCCAACTAACCTTAATTCATAAGATTCTAAATAATCAAATTTCTAATTAATCTTAATTCAGTTAAGATTTTACTATCTGTTTTCCCAATAATTTAAAAAGTATCAAAGATCTTTAAGACATTTCAACAAACACTTGATCGATACATATTTACTTTTCCAAATCTAACAAATCTTTTCCATATCTAACTAAACATATTTCACATCTAACTAACCATATTCCAAATCTAACATAAACCAAACAACTAAACATCACAGATTAACACAACTCTAAAAATTATATAGAAATTAACCTGCCAAACAAATGTATATGAGCCGACGCGTAGGACGGCAGGTCGACGTAAAATAGACGGCAGGTCGCGGTATGATGAACGGTGTCGGGTCACAACGAGAGCTGGGTCGAAGCGGGTTGTGGTAGAACGAAAATAGTTGGGTCACGACAGAACATACTACGGGACACGACGGAACGAACGACGAGCGATGTGGGTCACAACGGAAAGTGCAAGGAACGACGAAACAATAGGGAAAGTGTTACACATACGAAATTTATAGACATTTATGGACGAGCGAGAAAACCCATCCATAATCTGCCCCCAGTCACAAACAGAAAAACATCTCGTTCGTAAGTCATCTATAGTCACGGACGGACTCAAAAGACGCGTCTGTAATTTTCTAACGGGTGGGTGTAAAAAGTTCGTCTGTAGTTACAGACGGCTCGAACACGACGATCTATATTTGCGGTCGGATCGGACACATCTTTATATAAAAATAGCGTTCGTAATTTGTCCACACTCACACATCTCAAGTCTTATACATCCATAATTTGTCCGTCATTCGGACGAGCCTTATATGTCCGTAATCTGTCCCTGATTGTAAAACTTGTATTTTGTGTCATCTATCAAATTTCACATAATTATATGATATGTTGTTAAATATATGAATTTCAGTAAATTGATTCGTAATTATATAGATCATAGTTCAAGAAATAGGATATTTAACTAGTTACCTTGTCATATTTTTCGTTTTCAAACATTTTTATGTCACAAATTCTCGACACCGAATAAACTAATTTCACAAATCAATAAGAAATAAAAACAATTCTTTTATTATTTTGAACATCCAATAACAAAGGTTAACATGAATCATCTTCAGAGTCACATAATTCTTCCGTCGATTCTTGTGTTTCTGAATTTGATGCAAATTCTTCTTCTTCTTTTTCCTCTATACCTTCATAAAGATCATCTTCATTTATTTCAATTTCTTCGATTTCACCATGCGTAAGTTCTTCAACAATAACTTCATCAATAGCAACAATCTCAGTGGTTTGTTGTTGCATTGCCAATTGTTGTTCTTCTGTGTTGTCGATAAATTTACCCCTTGGAAATATCTTCACTGCGACCCGCCAACCAGAAGATCGTCTAATTTGTGGATATGAAATGTAACAAACTTGATCGGCTTGTGATGCAAGAATAAAAGGTTCGTATTTTGCATATCTTCGTGTTGAGTTAACTTCTACAATGCCTAATTTGTTTCTTCTTATTCCGCGATCGATTATTGGATCGAACCAATCACATCGAAATAACATCACTCTTAAACCGACATAACCTACAACAAATGTAATATATAAGTCAATATAATCCAAAATATCTTATGATAACATAGTTTTTAAAGTAGTAATGAAACCTGGATATTCCAATTGCAAAATTTCCTTCAAGATCCCATAA
This sequence comes from Gynandropsis gynandra, assembly GCA_036759665.1. Classification (NCBI taxonomy): domain Eukaryota; kingdom Viridiplantae; phylum Streptophyta; class Magnoliopsida; order Brassicales; family Cleomaceae; genus Gynandropsis; species Gynandropsis gynandra. The sequence continues at coordinate 28,043,108 of CM071861.1, read as the reverse complement.
AAATCTGGTTCGTCAACCGATTCACAATAGCTTTCACCTTTCACACATACACCGTAGTTCATAGTTGACTTCCATTTCCCGTGTTCGTAAGTGTGAAAGTTGTAACCACGTGTAAAATACATTGGCCAACTCGTAACTTTCACAATCGGTCCTTTAACAAGATCTCGTAGCCACAATGGGTGATTGCCCATCTCAATCTGCATTACGGAGAAAAAAATCATCGACAAAGCGTCAAAATATTATATAAATTAATTTATTTATAGTTAAAATATCACTTATTTACATATTGTCGGATCCATGTGGAGAAATCTCTTTCTTTAAGTTCTTGGAGTTGAGATTCATCAATGTTCACATATGTCTTCTTCAATATATCATCAAATATCCTGTAAAATGTTACAAAATTTTGTATATGTTATAGTTAGAATATGTATACACAATTGAATACAATTATATAGATATCGTATATTACCTTTCAAAAGACCTTAGATATTCACAGCTGAGTAAAACATACGTATGTGCGATGTGGAGATCTCGTTGTGATAGCCATACATCTTTTGCCTTACCAGCAGTTCGACCAATTCCGCAAAATATATCTGGAACATCTGGTACTGGATATGAAAATGCCACACCATCATCAAAATTTCTGTCTGTATTCCTACTTCGCGTTTGAACATGTGGCTCGAAATAGTAAGAAGTGAAGAACGATATTTCCTCATTCACGTATTGTTGCACAATTGAACCTTCTGGACGAGCTTTTTGTTTGGTTTTTGTCTTCATATGAAACATAAATCTCTCAAACGGATACATCCAACGAAACTGAACTGGACCTCCTAACACGGCTTCATGCGGTAGATGAACTGTCAGATGCTCCATAACATCGAAGAATGATGGTGGAAAAATTTTCTCCAAGTTACATAGTATAGTAACTATGTTACTTTCCAGTCTACGGACCGCATCTAAACTCAATTTTCTAGCACATAAATCTCGAAAAAATATACCAATACCTGATACATGAAAGTATTAGTGTATTTAAAAATTAATGTATTTAAATTATTAATCATTATACTATTCACAAAATCAACTATACCTCCAATTGCTTCGTATGCATGTTTGTCCAACAATTCAGAAAAACATATGGGAAGTAGCCTTTGCATGAATACGTGACAATCATGATTTTTCATCCCTAATAGTTTCCCTCCATGAATGTCGACGCAACTTCCGATGTTAGATGCATAACCATCAGGAAATTTCATGTCTTCCTTCAACCATTTCAACAATTTATATTTCTCCTCATTCGACAATCTGAATATCGGAACTGGAGCTTTACCGTTATCACTTACATGTAACTCCTTCCGTGAGCAATACTCTTCTAGATCCTTGCGTGATTTAATGTTATCTTTCGTCTTTCCTGTGATATTTAGGACCGTGTTAATGATATTATCGAAAAAACTCTTCTCTATGTGCATGACATCAAGATTATGTCGAAGCTTCAGATTTTTCCAATACGGCAGATCCCAAAATATGCTCTTTTTGTACCAATTATGAGTAATTCCATAGCCATCAACTCTTTGATGATTATTCCCTCCGCAATCTATACTCCTAGGAACACCCAAAGCAAGAAGTTGTTCATTCAAAATCTCTTCACCGGTCAAAACTGGAGGAGGAGATTTCCGCACAACCATATTCCTTTTAAAATTCCTCTTGTTGCGCCGTAATATAACATCCTCAGGAAGAAAACGACGATGACAATCAAACCAACTCATCTTTTTTGCATGTTTCAATTGAAAAGCATCAGTTTCGCCCATGCAATACGGACAAGCCAATCGACCACGCGTTGTCCATCCAGATAACATACCATAAGCTTGAAAATCACTTATTGTCCACATAAGAGCACCTCGTAATATAAAATTTTGTTGCGTCGAGACGTCGTACGCTTGAACTCCCTTCCACAATTCTTTTAATTCATCAATCAGTGGTTGAAGAAATATATCTAAACTTTTTTTCGGATGATTAGGCGCGGGAATCAGTGTTGTTAAGAATAAAAACTCCCTTTTCATGCACATATCAGGTGGTAAATTGTACGGTGTTATAAACACTGGCCACAACGAATAACTCTTCCCAGACATCCCAAATTGATTAAAACCATCAGTGCAAAGGCCTAAATAAATATTTCGACTCTCAGCTGCAAAATCAGGATATACCTTGTTAAAGTGTTTCCACGCCTCACCATCTGAAGGATGACACATTTCTCCTTCACAAGTTGAGTGTTCAGCATGCCATCTCATGTCGTTTGCTGTCTTTTCAGAGTGATACAATCTTTTTATTCTGTCTGTAATTGGTAAATACCACATACGGCGATAGGGAATTGATTTTCCATTCTTTGTCAAATAAAACCGATCTTTTCCACAAAATCGACAATTACTCAAATATGATGTCTCCTTCCAAAAAATCATGCAATTGTCTCGACAAATGTCAATCTTTTGATATGACAATAAACCCAATGATCTCATCATTTTCTTTGCTTCATAATATGACTCTACTGCATTGTTATCTTCAGGTAAATAATCTCTTACTAATTGCGATATAGAATCTATGCAATTCTCAGAAAGATTATTTTCAGTCTTCAAATTCATCAAACGTGCAGACAGAGACAACTCTGAAAGACCTATTCTACAACCATCATAAAGTGGATGTCCAACACTTTCTAACATTTCAAAAAAACTTTTTGCATCTTCATTCGGATCTTCTTCAATATTTTCTCCGTTTCTTTCATTGAATACATTTTGCATCATTTCCACATAAGGATTCATTTCTACTTCTTGATGTAAAATACCTCTACTAAAATCTTCCACAGTATTACTAGATCGTGGTGCAATATTCTCTCCATGAGATAACCACATGAAATAATTCGGAGTGAAACCTCTTAAATAAAGATGATTCCAAACGGTTCTTTCATTAACAAATTTTTCATTTTTGCATTTGACGCATGGACAAACCAACTTACCGGTGTCTTTATAAACTTGTTGATTTGTCGCCATATTCATAAACTGTGTTACGCCTTCCAAAAACTCCTTCGATACACCTTGAGTTTCTGGATCAATCCTTCTGTACATCCATTGTCTAGAAACGAAAATATTCGATCTTGACGATGATGCCATTATAATCAGAAATCAGAAATAATACGAAGGTATTAGAGTGAAATGTATGATGTTTGTGTGTGAGAATGAAATGAAGGTGAGAAGGGTTTAAATAGATAAATTTTTTACTGATTAAGGACGGTTTAGAGACTAACACTGATATTTGATGACAATCCGTCCCAAAAACGTCTCTAATTCCAAACAGTTCGTTTTTCCGTCCCTAAAAAGTGCCTAATTCCAGACGACCTGTTTCTCCGTCCCGAAAACATCCCTATTTGCGGACCGATAACTTTTGCCGTCAGTTCCCAGTCTACGAACCGTCCGCCATTTTGCGAATGCACAGATACGTTCGGTATCTCGCGGACGGATTTTATCCGTCCGGAAATTTAATCCAAACTTTAGTTATTACAATTCTTTATGTGGGCTTACTTGTCAGAAATTAAAAATGTAATAAATTTTAATATAAGTAGAAGAATTGGGGTATGGGTCACCCAATGGGCCGCATGAGCAAGTATCAAAACTTATATCTATAACCCCTCCATAAATTTCATGCGCGACAAGAGCGCTGCGAGCAGCCGTCACCGCTCACTTTTATTTCTTTCTCATTAACTTCAAGTAAACTAGCCAACACTCTACCCATCGACTTTATAGTAGCTCCTTAGGCAAAGAAATAGATAATATAGTCAATGTGGGACAAGAAAATTATGTATGTTCTTCGTTCTACTATTTCTTTATAGATATTGTTTTGTATTGCCAAACTTGTTGGAAACGATGTGGGACTGTTGTTCCATACTCTTTACCGATACCGCTCACTTTTTATTCTTTCACATTAATTTCAAGCAAACTGGCCAACACTCTACCCATCGACTTTATAGTAGCTCCTTAGGCAACAAAATAGATAATATAGTCAATGTGGGACAAGAAAATTATATATGTTCTTCGTTCTACTATTTCTTTATAGATATTGTTTTGTATTGCCAAACTTGTTGGAAACGATGTGGGACTGTTGTTCCATACTCTTTACCGATCTGGGACTTTTTGTTACAATCAGTTACCGATGTGGGACTATTGTCACTTATGCTTCCTTTTGTACGAAATTTCTCGGTTTTATTAAGAAATTTTTTAAATACTATTTTGTGTAATTCAGATATGGATTTAGAGAGCACTCGCGAACCTTTCCACGGGAAAGCTGTGGTTCAAAACCCAGTTCGCCGTTACGTTCTTCAACACGTAACTGAAAAGCTGTGGTTCCGCTGTCTCGTCAGAGCAATTCAAGTATGACCCGATTCAGTGAAAATCCACAGGATAAGATTCGATCATTTATAAGAGATGGATCTGAGGGATAGTTGAAGAGAGAGGGAGATATAAGACCCAAAATGGCCGAGTTATTCGTTAAGCAAGCGAAGGAATACGCAGCGGCTCGACCCAGTTATCCAACTGAACTTTTCGAGTTCATCGCGTCTAAGACACCATGCCACAACCTTGCTTGGGACGTTGGCACCGGCAGCGGCCAAGCTGCTCTAGCGGTCAGTCCGTCCACTCACTCTTCCTTCAATTTGAATAGCATTGGTTCATTGGTTCCACACAGTCTTTCTCCAACGAGCAATTAGATCTCTCATTTTTCAGCTGGCTAGGATCTACGACAACATTGTGGCCAGCGACACGAGCCCCAAGCAACTTGAGTTAGCGCCTAAGCTTCCCAATGTCCGGTACCAACTCACTCCACCGTCAATGACCCAATTGGAGCTCGAGAGAGTGGTGGTGCCGGAATCCTCCGCCGACTTGGTCACCGTCGCTCAAGCCCTCCACTGGTTCGACCTCAAGATTTTCTACGCCCATGTGAAACACGTGCTCAAGAAGCCCCAAGGAATCTTAGCCGCGTGGTGCTACACAAACCCACAGGTGAGCTCCGCCATCGACGAGGTTTTCCGGCGGTTCTATGGCGAGAAACTCGGTGAGTACTGGGACGCAGCGAGAAGGCTAGTGGAGGAGGAGTACAGGAGCATAGAATTCCCGTTCGAAGTGGTGGAGGGTGAAGGATCCACGGAGCCGGTGAGGTTCGAAACGCAGAGAGAGATGGATTTGGAGGAGTTCATGACGTATCTGAGGTCGTCTTCGGCGTATCAGACGGCGAAGGAGAAGGGTGTGGAGCTTTTGACGGCGGAGATGGAGAATGAGTTTGCGGAGTCTTGGAAGGAAGATGGAAAGGAAAAGAAAGTGGTTAGGTTCCCCATCTTCTTGAGGATCGGCAAAGTTGGAGATGCTGTTTGAAACTCATTCTTCGTTATGTGTTATACGGTCTTTTACTTATTTAATCAAACAACTTGTGTTGAATTCCTTCGACCTCCATAACTAAGCCAATCATCAATTTTCGGGAAATAAAAATTAAAAGGAAAGGAAGTCCGTCTGACCGGCCTATAGAACAGCCGTAAGAGCGTAAAAAATAATTCAATTGTGCCACCGACAAGCTAGTCTTCTCTATACATAACGGTTTCGATATGTGATCATATTCAATGTGGGATTCTTTGTTAACGTATCTTTACCCTTAGGCCAGGCCAGCCACAGCTTTTTGTTTAATTTATTGTCAGATACGTTAACATATATTATAACGGTACTTCTAAAGCTGTCATATATTGTAATATTTTATGTATTCGAAATTTAAAAGTAGCTTCTCTAATTAAAAAATCTATCTTTTTAAATGACAATTTTATGTCAAAACATTATATTTTAAATATGTCGAGTTTCGAATTCGAAAGAAAATGGACATTGCATTCTTGCACACTTAAAATTTGTATTATCATCTTCTAGAATTGTGCATTCTATAATATTATATAATGTTCTTTAAAATTGAGATTCTTACACATATAACTGTGTATAACAATCGTAATAATCAATTAAATAACAATTGTTTTATGGTATCATAGTTGAAAAGTCATCTCATGACGCAGTTATTCTCTTTCTTTCGCCCAAACTACGTCTTATCATATGGTCACCGCCGACAATTCCTCAAACAACTTACTTCGTCCAGCATTGTCACTCCATTTGGTTCGACCAACCCTATATCGACGTTGATTCACATCAATGTCTCCAATGTCACGAAACTAACAACAACTAACTAGCTCACCTAGAGTGTTCAGATATGTGTTTTTCTCTAAGGGTACAATCTTAAAGACTTTCTTGAGCCCACCGGAGCACCACCGACGACTATGACCGTCAACAACGTCGTTGTTCCCAATCTTGCGTATAATCCATGGTTTAATCAGGATCGTCTCATTTTTGCGACTCTTATCGAGAGTATACCCCTCTCGTGCCAAACACTCATCGCCTCAGCCCCAACATTTGCAATGGCTTGGACCACGCTCGCCTCCACCTACAGTCGCTCCAGCAGAGGACATCTGAAGCAGATCAAGGACCAAATGCGACGCCACACCAAAGGCGCTCAATCCATCAACGATTATATGAACTTCTTCAAAATAGAGACCAGATTGGCACTCATTGGCAAGCCGATGGATCACGAGGATCTCCTCAAACTCATTCTCGTTGACCTTAGAGACAACTACAAAACTATCAGGGATGTCATCAATACCAAGGACACATTGATCTCCTTCATTGAGCTTCATGAGAAGATCCTCAATCACAAAGCTTATCTGCTCCAACCTCAACCTCTGTCGACAGTCTTCCCAATCTCGGCCCACAACATTCAACATAAGCCTCGGGGGACATGGAGACAAGAGCATAAACCAGTATTGATCATCGAAGCTCAAGTCCTCGCTCGCTCTCCGCTCACCGCTACCAAGGGAAATGCAAACTTTGTGGCATTCATTGCCACAATGCAAAAACATGTCGTCTCCGTCGTCTCCATAGCTCGTGACGCCCTCTCACCATCGGGGACCACCCACATGGCAAGCGGCTGCAAATCACATCTCACACATTCAATCAACTTCTCCAATGTGGCTGCTAGACTCGAGAGCATCACATCACATCACAATAGATCTTGCTAATATCTTTATCCACGCCCGTACAATGGCCCGGACGGGGTTATTCTCGATGATGACAGCGGACTTGAGATCACACATACCGGCTCCATGCTTCTTCCTTCATCCTCTCGCTCGCTCTCATAAAACATGTATTTTGTGTCTCTCTATAAAAACCTTATTTCCATTCACCAACTTTGTACTCACACCACATCGGCTAGGACATGAACCTTGGGACTTGTATATATGGTGTTGGGCAACCCTAAACTCTCGAGCTAGCTTTTGGGATTAGTTAGGCCCAGCCCATATTTGACAGCTGCTAGACTCGAGAGCATCACATCACATCACAATAGATCTTGCTAATATCTTTATCCACGCCCGTACAATGGCCCGGACGGGGTTATTCTCGATGATGACAGCGGACTTGAGATCACACATACCGGCTCCATGCTTCTTCCTTCATCCTCTCGCTCGCTCTCATAAAACATGTATTTTGTGTCTCTCTATAAAAACCTTATTTCCATTCACCAACTTTGTACTCACAATGATCTCTCTATAGAATTCTTCATGTTTCATTTTAAGGTGAAGAATCTAAAAACGGGGGCCTTGATAACCAAGGGTAAGCTCAACAACAGTGTGTACGAGTGGCCACAAGTCCCTACCTTGCGGTCTCCGCTCTCTACTTTGTCTCCAACTGCATTTTCCACAGTCAAGACCACTTTTTTCGAATGTCACTCTAGTCTAGGTCATCCTTCTCTCGATATTCTTAATCAAATAGTCTCCAATCACTCTCTCATGTTGTCCCGTTCGTCAAGTCCAACATTGTCTCGTGAGACTTGTTCAATCAATAAATGCATAAACATCCATGTCATACTTCCTCTATTGTCTCCAAACGCCCTCTTGATATCATATTCTTCGACGTGTGACATTTCTCGTAATATCCTTTGATAGCTATAAGAATTATATTATTTTCATTGATCACTTCACATGATATACATGGTTTATTCTCTCCAACGAAAAATCTCATGTTCATGATATCTTCATTCGTTTCAAAGCTCTTGTCGAAAACAAATTCCAAACCAAAATTGTCACTCTATATTCCGACAATGTTGGTGAAATACATGGCTCTCAAAAACTTCTTGGAATATCTCACCTAACATCCCCGCCTCACACTCCCGAATATAATGGGATATTTGAACGAAAATATCGTCATATTGTCGAAATCGGGCTCACCCTCCTCTCTTATGTCTCAATGTCGCTTAAATATTGGACATTCTCTCTTGTTGCAGTTGTATATATACCTCATTAATCGGCTTCCCACGTTGTTCCTAGGCTTCAAATTTCCTTTCAATACACTATTTACAACCATTCCCAATTACTTTAAAATCTGATCCTTTGGATGTCTCTGCTACCCATGACTTCGTCTTTACAACAATCATAAACTTGAGCCTAAATCCACGCCCTACATCTTCGTCGGTTATTCCCTTACTCAAAATGCTTTCCTTTGTCTTCATGTTTCGTCGGGTCGAGTCTTTGTTTCTCGATATGTGGACATTGATGGATACTAAATTCCTTTTCTCGTCTTGTGCCTCAATCCTCTATTCCATCCTCTTTTATCCTATCTCAAAGTTTCTCCTTTCCGCCCTTCACTCTCGTTCCATGTCGTGGCCCTCGTACATATGAAGCAACGAAAAAGTCTCCTCCTTTGGATCCTTGACCTGCGACCACTGTTCCAAGATCACCACCACCTGCTCTTCCCTCCTCTAGATCATGCCCAAACCCAACACAAAACACCCACCAAATCACAAGAACCAAAAACAACATCAATAAACTAAACACAAAACTGTCCCTTACCGTTACCCACCCAAATGAACCTGACATAGAACCAACACGTGTTTCTCAAGTTCTCAAACTTCTCTATTGGTGATAGGCTATGATGGAGGAATTTGATACTCTCATTCGCAATGGCATTTAGACCCTCGTGCCCCACCTCGAGCTACAATATTTTTGGTTGCAAATGGATATTTTGTAGTAAAAGACTTCCTAATGGTTATCTTGATAGGTACAAAGTGATCATCTCGTTTTCATACGTATTTCTTGCACGATTTAGGATACGTTTTTGACACATATGTGATGTTTTACGTATGATTCCGTTTCCGTTTTACTTGTTTTCGTGTTTTCATGTTCTTACAGGTCTTTACGCGTATTTGGATCATTTTGGAGCTAAAAGGACATGCACGGAGCTAAGCAGCAAGGACGAGATTGAGCATGAAAAGCCTCCACCCGGTCGGGTAGAACCCTTGCACGACCGGGCAAGACCTTCGGACCAACTTGTGCACCATTTGCACGACTCGGGCATGACTTGCCCGACCATTTGCCTTGTGCCCGAGCGGGCACACATACCATGCCCGATCGGGCATGCATTCCAGCCCCATAGTCCGTGCGTTCCACCCTAGCCGCACCCCAGCGGGCACACTCAATGCCCGAGCGGGTAGCGGCCCGAAAATACCTTTTTAGTTAAGTAAACTTAACTTAAAACAAAGGGAACTCGTGGGGGAAATTTAGGCAACATCTAGACCGACTTAGGAGGCTTAAAAAGGAGGCAAAAGACGTCATTGAAGAAAACTTACATTGGAGATTAATTCAGTAGAAGATTGAGGAGATTCTTGCGAGGAGACGAGCGAAGAGCATTGGAGATCGAGCACCACCACTTCGGTTTTGTTTGGTTTTCATGTTCCTTAGACTTTCTACTATGTTTATGTTTCTTTACAGACGCATGAGCGAGTAGTTTGTTTGTTCTAGGAGAAGGGATTAGCCCTTGGCTATCCCGAGACCGCTTTTGATCTATTTTGAATGCATCTTCCCGTTTTAGTTCATCTATTCTTTATCTGAGTGCTTGAATTTACTTGTGTTTGCGATGGCCACGTAGATGCATGTGTTAGGGGTTAGGAGAAGGACCGAAAGGAGAATTCTAGTCATAGAAGATCAGGTTTAGAACAAGGCAGCTTGTCTAGATCACGTGTCTATGCCTCGAGAGAGGGTAGATATCATATTAGGATCATCCGCCTTAGATAGCTTTAACTGGGATTGCATGATAGATAGATTGATCGTCGGTTTCGATAGTCTTGTGGTGAAACCGGATTCCTAGGACGTTTGTCTTATCGTTAGAACCCAAGTAGTTTATTTACTTTCAGTATTTCATTCTTCATCCACATTCTTTCGTTAGCGAGTTTGATTCCTAGTTCGAGTTTAGGTAGTGTTGCGAAGTCTCTGTGGGATCGACACCTAAAATACTACACACGTGCCGTGCACTTGCGGGTAATTTAGGTTATTTAACTCTGATAACGCATCACAAAGCACGTCTTGTTGCAAAGGGCTTTGATCAACGTATGGGAGTTGAGTACCACAACACTTTCAGCCCGGTGATGAAACCCGCTACCATTCATTTGATCCTAAGTCTTGCAATCACCTCGGGATAGGACCTTCACCAACTTGATGTCAACAATGCATTTCTCCAAGGAACACTCAACGAAGATGTGTATATGATGCAATTGTCCGGATTTGTTGACCGTGATTGTTCATCCTATGTTTGCAAACTTCGAAAGTCATTATATGGCCTCAAACAAACGCTATGGGCCTGGTATCATGAACTATGAGCATTTCTACTTCAGACTGGGTTCTACAACTCCTTATCCGACTCATCTCTATTCATCTACCGTAGTAAGGACATCACTACGTTTCTACTTGTCTATGTTGATGATGTTGTTATTACGGGCAACCAAACAAGTAAAATTTAGGGGTGTTGACTTCTTGCAACAAGATTCTCTCTCAAAGACCTCGACAACCTCTCTTACTTTCTCGACGTGGAGGTTATCCGCAGAGACATGCACCTTACTCAACAAAAGCACATCAACGATATTCTTTCTCGCCACAACATGCTCACTGCCAAGTAGGGGAGTAAAATGAGTTGCTAGCTCGCGGGCCGGCTCTAGCTCGGATCATATTTAAGCGAGTCGAGCTAGGTATTTTCTAGCTCGTTTAAAAAACGAACTGACGAGCTGGGCTATAGACGAGTTCGAGCTTAGACGAGCTAGCTCACGAGCTGACGAGCTGGCTCGCGAGCTGAAAAGAAGTCATGTACAAAATCACATATTTTCCCTTTTTTGTATATCATATATAATATTGCAATTAATAAAGAATAATATATTATTTAAACATATATATTATAATGTATTTATTTTCCTTTTTATAATCATTGATATATTTTGTAACAAAATAAAGAAAAGTTACGAGTGGTCGAATTTAGTACCATGATATTTGATAACTTTTTATTCGATAGGGTTGTTTTTTATTTAGTACAATGATATTTCATAACTTTATGTTTGAATTATTGTTTTCATATTTTCGATATTTTATTTGGTTCGTTTGATGATGTTTATCATATATGATATTACAACTACTTCAAAATAATTAAATAGTCTGGCTCACGAGCCAACTCGTTTTTTGGCGAGCTAGAGACGAGTTGAGTTGAGCTGGGATTTTCCAACTCGTTTAAAAAACGAGCCGAGCTGAGCCAGCTCATTTTTTGGCGAGCTGAGTCGAGCCAACTCGTTTTACACCCCTACTGCCAAGCAAGTTTCGACACCCATGGTCTCCATCTCCGCTCTTTCATCCACCTCAGGTATACCTCGTGACCATCCTACAGAGTATCATCAAGTCCTTGACAGCCTCTAATACATTATCTTCACGCGTCCGGACATTGCTTATGTCGTGAACAAACTTGCTCAATATATGCATCGCCGTACGTCTGAGCATTGGCAAGCAACCAAGAAGATTCTCTGTCACCTCGACGACACCAAAACATAAGATGTATTATACAACTAGGACAACACCTTATATTTTCACGTATTTTTCGATGCTGATTGGGGAGCCGATCATGATGACTAAAGTCCAACCAGAGCACATGTTGTGTATCTTGGGCGACATCTTATTTCTTGGTCCTAAGAGAAACAATGGTTTGTGGCTAAGTCCTCCACCGAAGCTGAGTACAAATCCGTCTCGTCCACTGCATTGGAGGTTCAATGGCTCATGTGACCAATTTCGGAGCTAGGCACTTTCGTCTCATCCATCCCAATCATGTATTGTAACAATGTGGATGCCATCTACCTATGTGCCAATTTGTCTTTCACTCTCGGATGAAGCATGTGGTTATTGATTATTCCTACATTCGAGGCCTTGCCAAATCCAATCAACTCCGCTTTTCTCACATGTCCTCGTGGATTAACTTGCAGATGCTTTCACGACGCCCTTACCACGCGCACGGTTCGATCTACTACAGATCACATCTTACGGGGATATAATAGAAAATGTTACATAATATTACAAAATGCATAATTCTAGGAGAAGATCAATAAAAATCAATTACAAAATATATAAATCGTAATACGATTGTGATCCACGGTTTATATGCACCAAAAATTTCCAATCTTAGGAAATATTACAAAAATATTATAGAATGAATACTTCTAGAAGAGATCAATAATTACATAATATTTTAGTTTTCTGAATTACATTTTTATTAGGTTCGGTTCATTTTCTTATCATAATATATATATATATATATATATCTCCCGCCCGCGAGAATAATATGGTTATTCTTTGAGGAGAGTTGTAAAGTAGAAGAAAATTTAAAGTTTTGGGTTAATTAACCCAAATTATTCTAAATTTAAAATGAATTACTTAATTTCAAATTTCGAGTTTGTGAGGTTTGGCTGATATTTTTTAAAATACGTAATTATAAATTGGATGAAATAAAAAAATTATAAGATAAAAATGTAAAATAATTATATAGAATTTCGATAAAAGTAATTAATGTTTGCATCTAAAACAAGAGAAGGTATATATTTTAAGATATGACTCGTAGAATCGTAATTGTTCGCAAACACATTAATTACGAACCCTGGTGAATGCGGACGAGATGACAATTAATTAGTAGAAACGTATATAAATTTTAACAATAAATGCGTTACGAAAAGATAAAAAGTTATAAATAATCTTGAATTTTAGTAATAAATGCGTTTTAGATAAAAATAAATAAATAACCCTGAATTTTAATAATTTCATTTACTATCTCAAGGGAGGAATGTTGTTTTGAATGAATTTGGAAGTCCGAATGTGGTAAATGATGGAGTCACCATTGCTCGGGCCATTGAGTTGCCTAATGCCATAAAAAATGTCGGTGCAGCTCTTATTCGGGAGGTTGTGCCATTTTCAGTGTGATCTATATTGATGAGTTGTTGTTATGCTAAGGGTTGCCAGTAATACTAATGACTCAGCTGGAGATGGACAACCACTGCATCTGTCCTTGCTCGGGAAATTACCAGACCAGGTCTTCTGAGTGTCACTTCCAGTGCTAACCCTGTTTCCCTCAGGGGAATCGACGGGATGGTACAGGTTTGATAGAGGAGTTGGAGAAGAAAGCAAAGTCTGTCAAAGATCGTGATGACATTAAGGTACTGATCCACGATCTTTGCGAGAAGATATATTTAGCTTTGTTTCACTTGTTAGGTTTGCACGTGGCAGCAATTGAGCTGGTGCCAGAGAAGAACGTGTTGACAGTGGATGAGAGAACAATGGAAGACACAGAAATATGATGAAAGATGGGGTTGAAGGCTATTTATGAAGAAAATTTGGGTGTGGTGTTTTTATCTTTTTGTTTGCTTGCGTTGATCTCTTTTATAAAACATAACGATTCCACCTTATCGGTTAAAAAAATTACATATGCAAATAGAACGATTCTACCGTAAAAGTTTTAGTAATATTTTAATGTAGGGACTGATAACTAAAAAAAAAAAACGAGGAAGGAACCCACGTTTCTCTTGACTTTCCCTAAACCCACCCCACACGCCTCTTTCTTAAAAGAAAAAACAGAATCCTATATCCCCCAATTTAATTAATTAGTCCTTTATTTAGTTTTATACAAAAAATCGTTATCTGTTGTTTAATTTTATTGTTTACACTATGATATGTTAATAGTGCGTTTCCTTTTCATATTATACTTAATCATCATGTACGAATGTATACATAATATGTAATAATGTGTGATTCTTATTCAAAATTCAAATTTCGGTTTTGATTAAAAAAACAGATTAATCCATGCCCGTATCAAATAAATTATTAATAATAAGGACACTCAAACTTATAAATTTGATGTGAAATAGAAAAAAAAAACATGTATCCTCTCTCTAATCTATATACTGATTAATAGCGACGAATCTTATTTAGTGCACCAGCCACAATTATTAAACACATAATTATATAATTTATGTAGTGAGAAAAAAGTGCTATGTATGCAAGGAATTATTCTAAGAAATATAATATAAAGTCCACAATTAATTAATAAATTAAACTATTGTGTATGTATACATAATACATGCACACACGTACACATACGTCTATTAGTTGTGGTTCGGACTTTTGAGAACAAGTGTAGCGCGTTTATCTGACGCAAATACAACCACACATTATTTCTGACGAGTCATCCACGTCTTGCATTATTTTTTATTCTACCAAAATATTAATTAACTGCTTTTTATAATTTCAAATAAATTTACGATTAATATAGTTATATACAAAACGAAAGTGTGAGACATTGGATTAGTTAACTATGTTAGAATCATACTAAGTTACTAATACATTCGAATAAGTTTCCCAACTTTTCAGGGCACATTGGCAACAAAATAATCAAAATTATATATTTTCCCATCTTTATACTCTAATTTGTAAATTATTATTTTAAATCTGAATTTTTAGATGTGTGCTTTTCAATTCGGTATTTTGTAAATTTTTAGATTTGCGCATTTTAATTCATATATTTTTGATATTAAATTGTTAAAAATATAAAATTTAGATATTGAAATGAGATTTTAAAAGCCATGTATTAAAGTGTTGAAAGATATAAAGATCAGCCTTTTTTTTTACTTTAACAGTTGTTTCAATATATATGGTAGATGTAACACTATGTTTACAAATTGAATACTTTAACTGACAAAATAAATAATAAATAAAAGGATTATTATTGTTTTCGTAGATGATGTTGTAGTGAAAACAGTTCAAAAGTAAATGTACATTTATTTAAGATGGTAAAACGATTGAGACAAAGACTTGAAGGCATTGAATATGTTCGAGATAGGTAAATAGCTAAACAAATAATCATATGTACTTTTTTACTTTTATTGTTTTGAAAATAATGTAGACATACTTTAGAATTAGGTTATATGAAAAGAGATATATATATATATAATTTGGATATAGTTATTTACATAAATTCTCATATTATATTATCCAGTGTTGTGTGCAAGTGTTCAACCCCAAATTTATAATAACCGATTCAAACTTTTAGTCCAAGACAAATCAAAACGAGTAACATTAAGATAGACGAGACGACTAACCAATCAATGATATTTCTCGAGATCTGAGAATGGTTCAGACTCTCATAATATCACACGATGATTCTCATCTAACGAAAATATCGTTAATTTGAAACCAAGAAGATCGATCTCAGTAATGATATCCAAAGCATATTTTCGCCGGCACAGATACTCTAAGGACGTGCAACCTAATGCCTATAACATACCACATTTGAGAACTATAACCTTTTATCCTGGAACGACCTCGGGACTAGGAATGTCCACCATCACTTTCAGGATGTTGCCACATGTATCATCACTCAAACACATTTATAAAACAAAATAAAATGCTTTTATTTGAAATAGAAAATGGTATGAACCATATAGCAAAATAAAATACATAAAAGCATAATCACAATAAATAAAAGATAAATACAAAATGTAAAATAAAACTTATCGAGATCTCTTACACATCTCTCCCATCAGTCCGTTGTGAGCTATGATGTTGCTATTTAACCTCATTACTCTTTTTCCATGTCATAACATAACCTGTCCATTCACGAAAATCCATAAATAAAGTGAATATGAAAGACGCACTCAGTTAAACCAATACGTGTACGTACTTTGTGCCTCGTATTTTTCACTCTTAATTAAATAATACGAAATAATAATCTAGCATCACACTAAAAACATACAAACAAGTCTATCCAATCCGACTAAGTATCCTAAATCTTAAGACTAGTACCACACCGAATCATAACTCAATGAGTCCAAAAGACTATAGCTTGGATATACGTTCGCAAAGTCCAAAAGACCTCAACACTTTGATGACAAGGTCACAACGTACCCCAACCATTAGTACAATACACTACTTTATCACTCGAAAGGCTATCATACCCCAATATGGTATAACGTTGGAAGATCCAATGATATGACTAACTACAGTACTCCATCGCGCGAAAGGTTATCACAATCTGAACACGGTATAGTGTCGACCATGATCCAAGTGTCACAATGCTCATATCCTTAAACCGATACTCCTCATATGACAACTATTATCGACACACTCGCACACACCTTCTTCTAAAGGTTTGAATGTGAAATCACTCGATCGAACGCACTAGAAAATGTTTACTTGACTATAACACTGAACCCAAAATATCGACGTTCTCTGACCCCAACACATAGTCGAGCGTCACTTCTCTAGATAATCTAATCACTTAAAAGACTTACATGCCATCAATCCTCATACGATAATTCTAGGGTTAAATCAAATATTTAATTGTAACGTCATAATTTTTCAATTATGAATCTCCTAGAAATTCTAATGTGATCATTTCTCGTTTTAAACATAAAACTTCTCCATAAAAACAAACTAAATTTTGGATGGGGCAAGATCATCACTTTAGCTTTTTTGATGACTTGACAATCCACAATGATATTGCTAATTACGACACGAATCAATTTCCAATAATATATATTCATCGAATAATAAAAATCAATTATATAAATCATCAAATTGATAGAATAATGATGATGAAAAATATAGAGTTTTATCAAAATCCCAATTAAAATTGAACCACATATCGAACGTGGCAAAAAATTAGCTAAATTTCCTTTTTCTTTTATTTTTCTTTTCTTTCAATTTCTTTTTTTTTCTTCTCCTCTCTTCTTCTCTTAGTCGTGCATTTTCCCTCCTTCTCATTTTGTTATATTGTTTGATTTATTAACCTAAAGTTAGGTTAATGAATCAATTAACCATTTAGGCTTTATTTTACCCCACTTTTCTCCCCACTACAACAAAATTTGTCCTCGAATTCAATATCTCTGATTTTTAGAATAACATCTGCATCCAATGCATAAAGGAACCATATTATACAACTTCAAACAATTTTAGATGCTCGTGCATCATCTTATCCTCCGATTCCCATGTCGATCCTTCTTCTACATGATGTTCCCACATGACCTTTATCATTGGAATCTATTTACGTCTTAATTGTTTCACTTGGTGTTTCACGACCCACACCAGACGATCTTTATACATTAAGGTCTCTTCAAAGTTATTGATGGTACTACAAGTATTTTTTTAGTAGTGATAATAAATACTTACGTAACAACTATACATGAAACACATCATGTATCCCCTCTAAAGATGCAGGAAGCTCCAACCGATAGGCGACTACTCCAATTTGCTCAATAACTTTAAACAGCCCCGTGAACCGTGGTGATAGTTTGTTTACCCGGCTCCCACCTTATCTCCACCGCCTCATTTTAACTCCCAAATACACCATATTTCCAATGTTAAACTCAATGTCCTTTATTTTTAGATAATCATATCACTTCTGAAGATAATCATAACTCCTCAACAATCTCTACTCCAACGATAGATCTCTCCCTCACCTCAGTCCAACTCAAGAGTGTACAACATGGTCGCCCATATAATACTTCATATGACGATATCCCAATGCTAGCGTGATAACTATTATTGTATACGACCTCAAAAAGCGTCAAATGATTCTCCTAACTACCAGACCACTCGAACGCGCATGCTCGTAATGGTCTCCAAGCATCCTTATATTTATCTCATATCATCCATCTTTCTGTGGATGATATTTGGTACTCATGTGTAATTTGGTTCCTAGCTCTTTTTGAAATGTTTGCCAAAGACGTGAGGTGAATCTCACATCTCAATCTGACAAAATGCTTCCCATGCAATTTCACAATATGCAAAATATAGATTCTTGCTAGTTGATTCACATCAAAGTCTTCTTTATTGGAATGAAATGAGCCAATTTAGTTAACTCATCCACGATCACCAAATGGCATCTTTGCTACTTTGCATCCTTGGAAGACCAGCCATGAAATCCATGCTAATATGGTCCCATTTCCATTCGGGAGTTGGTGCACTTTGTAATTTCTCGTTTGTTACTCTACCTTAATTAATTAACACATTGGACATTTCGCTACCCATCGAAATGACACATTTTCGCTTCCACAGAAAGATACCCTTAGGACTCTGTGCAACAAAATCAGAAAGTACTTGAGAACTCCCGAATCCTTCATATGGAAGCAAGAACTCAAATAGTCCTTAAATTGTTGTAGAGTAAGATAACAGTTCCAGACAACGATGAGATCATCCACACATACTAAAATGTAAATTCATACATGTCCCATAAAATATATAAATAGGGAATAATCTGCATATGATTGTCAAAATCCATAGTTTGTAGCACCATCACAAGTTTGGTGAACCAACAACATGGCACTTATTTCAATCCATACAATAATTTCTTGAGTCGGCACACCTGATAAAATCATGGAAACTTACCAAAAGTTTCATACATACTTTTTCGCATAAATCTCTACGAAGGAAAATATTGTCCACGTCCATTTGATAAATACGCTCCAATAACCTCATTTCGTTTATGTCCAACACATCAATCTCGAATTTCATTGTTAAATTCCGATTGGGACCATGAAAGGCTTCGACAAAAGAATATGATCCATCATGTATCATATCGGTTGCAACAAACACTACAAGAAATTTAATAATTCCACACAGACGACAACGTATATTCATCCGTAATCAGTCCAAAAAATTAGGTATGGACAAGTATTCCGTATTACGGATGAACTCGAGACAAACATATGGGTCGTCGCAGATTGTGGACAAACTGCGTACACGTCCACAAATTACGGACGATAGCAACGTTTGTCCATAAATCTGCAGACGAAAAAGACACTTATAATCCAAAAATCCCATATGGATTTAGGGAAGTTTTAAGGACGGCTCGTCGGAAAATATTAGTCTTAGTCTGTAATTCGTCCATAAATTGGTCTAGAAAGTACCTATTTAAACCCCTCCTACTTTCATTCTTTCTCACACAGAATTGTCATATATTTTATTCCACACCATCTTATTGTTTCTTATTAGAATGACATCATTGTCGAGATCAAATATTTTTCCTTTCTAGAAAATGGATATATAAAAGAGTTGATCCAGAAACTCAAGGTGTATCAAAAGAGTTTATAGAAAGTGTTACACAGTTTATGACGATGGCGACAAATTAATAAGTTTATTAAGAAACTGATAAGTCGGTTTGTCCATGCGTCAAATGAAAAAATGAAACATTTTTTTACGAGAGAACTTTTTGGAATTATCTTAATTAAAGAGGTTTTACTCCAAATTATTTCATGTAGTTATCTCACGGGGAGAATTTTGCACCATAGCCTAGTAATGTTGTGGAAGATATTAGTAGGGGTTTTGTATATCATGAAGTGATTGAGACATCTCAAGATGTAGAAATGAACCCTTATGCGCAAATGGTGGAAAATGTATTTGATGAAAGGAACGACGAAAATGTTGAAGAAGATTCGAATGAAGATGCGAAATTTTTTTTGAAATGTTAGAAAGTTTTAGACATCCAGTTTATGATGGTTGTAGAATGGGTCTTTCACATTTGTCTCTGTGTACACGTTTGCAGAATTTGAAGACATAAAATAATCTTTATGAAAATTGCATAGATTCTATATCGTAATTAGCAAGAGATTATTTGTTTTAAGATAACATTATAGTAGAGTCATATTATAAGACAAAAAAAGATGATAAGATCATTGGGTTTATTGCCATATCAAAAGATTGATTCTTGTCAAGACAATTGCATGATTTATTTTTGGAAAGATACATCGGATTTGAGTAGCTATCGATTTTATGGAAAATACCGGTTTTATTTGACATGGAATGGAAAACCGATTACGTATCATCATATATGATATTTATCAATTACAAACATAATCAAAAGATTGTATCAATCTGAGAAGATCGCAAGTGATATAAAGGATAAATATGTGACCCTTAAATGGTGAGGCGTGGAAACCTTTAAACAAGGTATATCTTCATTTTGCAGCTGAGAGTCGAAATATTTATTTAGACCTTTGCACTGAAAGTCTTAATCCATTTGAGATGGCTGGGAGGAATTAATCATTGTTGCCAGTTAGTATGACATCGTACAATCCACCACTTGACATGAAAAAGTAGTTTTTGTTCTTAACAACACTGATTTCTGGGCGTAATCATCTGAAAAGAAGCTTAGATATATTTCATTAACCATTGATTGATGAATAAAAATAATTATAGAAAGGAGTTCAAGCGTAAAACATCTCGAGGCGACATAATTTTATATTACGGTGTGCTCTTATATGGAAAATAAGTGATATTTCAGCCTATTATATGTTATCTTGATAGACAATGCATGATCAATTGACTTGTTTGTATTTTCATGGACAAAACAAATGCTTTTCAGTTGAAATATGGAAGAAAAATAAATTGGTTTGATTTTCATCATTATTTTCTTTCTGATGATGATACATTACGACGTAACAATAAATTTTTTAGAAGAAATATAGTTGTGCGGAAATATCCTCTCCAGCTTTGACTGGTGAAGAGATTTTATGTGAACGACTTCTTTCTTTGAATGTTCCTAGGAGTATAGATTACAGAGGGAACAATCATTCAAGAATTGGTGATTATGAAATTAGTCATACTTGTACTACTAGAAATTAACCAATTGGTACAAGAAGAGCATACTTGGGATATGTCGTATTGGAAAAATCTAGAGGATAATTTTTTTATAATATAAATCAACACGTACTAAATATCACAAGAAAGACGAAAGATAACAATAAATTACGCAAAGATCTAGAAGAGTATTGCTCACAGAAGGAGTTACATATAAGTGATGACGATAAAGCTTCAATTCTGATATTCAGATTGTATAATAAGGAGAAACTTAAAATTATTGAAATGGTTGAAAGAAGACGTGAAATTTTCTGATTGTTATGCGTCTAACATCGGAAGGCGCATCAACATTTATAGAGGAAAGTTACCAGGGATGAAAAGTTACAATTGTCATGTATTCATGCAAAGAGTTCTTCCTATATGTTGATGTACCATTGATTCATGAATAAAAATAATTATAGAAGGGAGTTCACGCGTAAGACATCTCGAGACGATAAAATTTTATATTATGGGGTGCTCTTTTATGGACATAAGCGATTTTTTCAGCTTATGGTATGTTATCTGTCCAGAAAGTAACTATTTAAACCCCTCATACATTCATTCATTTCTCAAATAGAATTATCATACAATTTACTCCATACCATCTTATTATTTCTTATTCGAATGACATCATCGTCGATATCAAATATTTTTGTTTTTAGACAATGGATGTATATAAGAGTTGATCCAGAATCACAAGGTGTATCGCAACTCTCTTTATTCATCAGAACTTATTTCGCACGTCCATCGAGCTGCCGTCATTCCATCCATTTTGTTGTCTAGTCGTGCGTCCATTCGTCCATTGCACCGTTCATCCAATCATGCGTCCATCCATCCATTGCACCGTCCGTCCAATCATGCGTCCATCCATCCATTGCACCCTCCGTCCAATCGTGCGTCCATCCGTCCATTGCACCGTCAATTCGGGTATTTAAGATGACGAAACAACTCATTTTTAACATATTCAACAAAACCTCTCAAATCCTATCAAAACCTCTCTAAAAAAATTTAAACACAGTATACTATGATGATTGAACGATTCATCGATTATAAAGGATAGTTGCCTAGTTTTGATGGAACTCCGCCATCATTTATTTTCATAATACAGGATAAAAGAAGAAGAATACAAAATTTTAGATAGTTTTGATGGAACTCCACCATGATTTATTTTCATAATACGGGATAAAAGAAGAAGAATACAAAATTTTAGATGATTTATATGATATAGTATTTTATTTGTAATGTTGGTTTTAAATATTAAATTAATTTTTTTGATAGATTTTGAATTAATATATTAAATTTAATATTTATATTTTTTTTTAATTCGTCATAAAATCATTGGATGTACTTTTATTATACAATCATAACATCAACAGACATCCATTGATATATTTACTACCAGCGGACATGCATTGCAATTTTCAATTTTTCCGCTAAATCTATCAATGTTCCACGGATATCCGTTGAAATATTCAACGGACATCCGTTAAAATTCCAACGGATGCCCGTTGAAAATATCCGTGGAAAATTTTCAACGGATTTTAATCGTTAGAAACTTCTCTAAAATCCGTTGGAAATTACCTATTTCAATGGAAAAATTGTCATTTCCAACGGATTTATCCGTTGAAAATGACATATTTTTTTTAGTGCAAATGTTGAAGCAAATACAAGCAACACAAGAAAGACGACGAAACCAAGCACCGAAACATAACAACCTTCTCAACGATGAATTCGAAGCACGTACGACACTGCACCAGCAAAAGAGCCACGCAAGAAACGCCACCTAAGGAGATATCGCGACAAATACACAGGAAACACATGCCGAAAAATCACACCGAAAACGCACGCTGGAAACTTACACCAGAAATTCACACCGTAAATAATTCAAATATGGAAACACAAAAAAATAACACAGAAAAAGATAAAGAACATTGATGCTCTGGACAATGTCATATAGACGCCAGAAATATTCGTATTCACATTTTATCAAATTAGGTTATGAGAGGCTATATATATATGCATGTATATTTTACTTATATATAAAGTATTTGCAGATATACCTACTCTATTATTATCACATTATTTTAAGCCCTCTATTATATTATTACAAGTAAAATAAATTACAACTACAATTATGTTCAAGTGAAATAATATTTTTAAATTTGAGAATTGTTGTTACATATATAAATTCGTTACAAAAATTAAAAAATGTTTCTTGATATCGTATAATTTAATCATTTTAAATGGATTTAATTAGCATCGTAATATAAATTCTATTCAAATATAACAATTATCGACGTCTTTATCTAATGAACTACGTATTGAGCATATTATTAACAAATTCACATTCTTTCAAAGTCTAACCTCATATCCAACCTTTCTATCATTAACGTCTTCATCTAAACTCATATCTAACGTTTACTATTTTTACATTTGATGTTTATCTTGTACTGAAAGTTGATCATGTTTCTTCATAGTATACTATTTAACCTCTATTATAAGATCATAAAATAACTCAATAAACATAAAAATAACTAAGAAGAAAAAAAAACAATTCAAATTGTATAAACATATACTGATAATAGAGTGAAAATTGTGTGATCATTATTTTAATTCTAATAAAAAATATAAATATAATGTTTTCAAAATAAAAAATATAGATATTATTATTGTTATAGATAATCAAATCAAAATTTTTATATATCTTTTTTTATATTCCAACAAAAGAATATAACAACTAGTTTCATATATATATATATATTATAATGATATTAATCATATATATAAAAGGGAGGTTTTTTCCTCCCTTCTGGTGCTGCCACGTCAGTCGGAGAGAGAAAAACCCCCCTTAATTTTTTCCCGTTCTCGTCTCTGCCTCTTCCTGTCCCTCTTCCTTAATTTCTTCCCGTTCCCTTCAAATTCATGAACCCTCATGTTCGTCGTCTCCCTTTCTCAATATTTTCCATGACGTCTCCTTTTCCATGGCGTCTCCCTTTCTCTCTCTCTCCCGGCCGATTAACCCTAGCGGATACCCATTTCGGTGAAGATTATCGCGCTTTTCTTTCCCATGTAGCTCTTTTCGTCGCCCTGAACATTATCTTGTAGGTGATGATTATTGGGTTTCAGCGTCTCCCTTTCTATGGTGTCTCCCTTTCTCTTTCTCTCCTGGTCGATTAACCCTAGCGGATACCCATTTCGATGAAGATTATTGCGCTTTTTCTTTCCCACATAGCTCTTTCCGCCGCCCTGAACATAATCTTGTAGGTGACGATTATTGGGTTTCGAATTGTGAGGGTTTCCCGAGTGTATCAGATTCTGCAAAGACAAAAATAAGATCTCTGAGCACACCGAGGCAACGAGTAGGATTCATGGATTCTAGGTTTGATAACGGTAAGAATTGTAGGGACAGAGTCTCTCTATGGAGTTCATATGATGGTAAGACTATGATCAACAGCTCTCAGCAGGTTTTGTCTGGACACATGAATGTTCATCGTTGATTGAATCTTGAGTTGCCTTGATAAAACTCGAAGGCGCTTTCATCGGTTTTCATCAATTCTTCTTCTTCTTTTGTGCATTCCAGTTTTTGCATCTCATGTTGTTATAGATGTCTGAAGATCTATGTCCATTCGGTTTCTGAATCTATTATCCGTATATACAGGTTTCTGAATAAGTTTGGGTCGAGCTAGGTGGCTTCAGCTACGGTTGGTGAACATATGCGGAAGAGGAATCGCTGGCGTCGTTCTTCCTACCTTCTCATGCCTTCTCATACCTTCATACTTCCTCGGGTTTTTTCTTCCTACCTTTCATACCTTCTCATGATTTGTTCTTCCTCCTCACAGATCGAGCGAAATCGCCGGTAGCAGGGGTGCCAAGACGAACTGGATCGGCGGCGTGCATGGAGCCGATTTCCTCCGGCTCGGGCAGGGGGGGGGGAGGGCGCTCGGGCTGCACAGATTAGGGTGAACAGAACCAGAGTAGGCAATCGACGATCTCATGTCAATGAAGGAGCCGCGGGAATCGCCCATTTTCCCCATGGCAATGAAGGAGCAGGCAATCGACCATTTTCCCCATCGTCGTGCTGTTCGAAGCAGCGGGCGCAGAATCGTCCATTGCTTTTTCCTCCTCGCTTATCGGCCTAAACCGCCGGTGGCAGGGGCGCCAAGACAACCTGGAGCAGCGGCGCCCAACGAGTCGATTTTCGCCGCTCAGGCAAGGGGGCGATCGACCTGCACAGGTTAGTGCGATCGGTCTTCTTTGAATCTCCTGTTGATGCAAGCCCACACCGTTGCCATCACCCTGCTCTCTTTGAGTTCGAGCATGTGTTGTTGAAAATGCATTAGAATCCATCTTTCTGGTATATTGATTGCGCGTGGTAGTGGTTGTTGGTTGGTGATGAGTTCGACAGGTACGCTCCTAGCATCCTTGGAGAAAAGTGGTAAAGAAAGGATTTTTAGTTGCCTTTTAGCCGATGAGGAGAGCTCAGTGGGAGCAAGAGCACCACTCTCTGCTTCTGTCTGATCGAAATCATCGAAAAACCATAGGAAGGACGCAATAGTAGCTTGGTTTGGATGGGTCTCTGATAGCAAAGTTGGCCACTGATCCAATCCATGAGAGGGGTCCTTTTTCCTTCAATTCCCCCGCACGATATTCCTTTTTTATTCCATGGGTGATAAGCCGCTATTCCCGTGCGCAGCAAGCCGATTTTACCGCTCAAACAAGGGGGCGATCGAGCTACACAGGTTTGTGCGCTCAGATTGAAAGCAGGCAATCAATGCCCTCAGGCCAAGGCCGGAAATGAGGGAAGCTGAGGCTCTAGGTTTTCCATTTCTTTGTTAGCATTCTTTTCGAAGCCCACACCCACAAAAGGTTTTTAAGCCATCTAACTTGAAAAAAGACCCTTGCTGAACCTCTGCAATACTGGGTCAAGCTGTTACCCTTTTTGTGCTATTGCAGCGACACTTTGATATGCTTATTGCCATGCTGTATGCGGAATCTGGAGAACATTTGAGGCCCCTCCATGTCTTTCTAGATATAATATTGTGCTTTGGTGACCATTTCATCAGAGATTTTTTTGAAATATAAAAGTGGTTTGCAACTCTATTTTGCTTTTGTTTCAAGGATGCCAACTATTTGTTACACCAGTGATGGGCCAAGCGATTACCTTTGTGCATCAGATAACCGAAATAACAATTTTGCAACAGCTAAGCATTGACTTTTCCTCACTTCAGGCGGTCTAGGTATACGTATACCCTTTTGGGGACATATGAATCATATATTTTCCATTGTTCACATCTTAACTGGGCTTTCTTTTGTTCGATCAGGTGCTTACAGTTACTCGAGAGGCATCCCAGGAATTAGGAAGGAGGTGGCCGAGTTCATAGAAAGACGTGATGGCTATCTGAGGTATCCTTAACTTCAATAAATTACATTATTGAGTCATGATTATTGGTTTGAGGAATGAAACATCTCCTTTTTTTCCTCTCTTGATTTTATTTGAAGTGTTTGGCAAGTTTAATGCGGAGCCATAGCCGATGGCACAACCTGACGCAACGATCACAGTCTAAAAAGATCACAAAAACAGTAAGATAGAGTTGAAGCTGAGGTGTATCTCTGTGTGTAGACGGTGTCCATATCATGAGCTATATCTCTGTGTGTAGACGGTGTCCATATATATCTGCATTTGGCTTTTGCTTAGAGCTTCAAATTGTGTCCAAAGGCATTAGACTACGAGTCGCTGAATGAAAAGGTGAAGAAGTGAGTACGCTGTCAGAGGAGAACTCTATCTTCGAGCTTCTGAGCTCCAGACTGATGGAAAAAAGGTATCAGCTTTTGGTTATTTATGCCTTTACGTGACACACTATCTCTAACTAGACTTGAGTCATCCTTACAGATCATCTTCACAAATGTCGGAAACCCTCACGCTTTAGGACAAAAGCCACTCACTTTTCCTCGCCAGGTATAACTTTCCCTTCATCAATCCATGTTTTTCAGTCTGATGAACTGATTCCATGTACATCTGTAGGTGGTTGCACTCTGCCCAACACCATTTCTGTTAAATGATCCAAATGTTAGTAATGCTATTCCTGGCTGATGTTATCGCAAGAGCTAAGCATTATCTTTCCCTCACTTCAGGCGGTCTAGGTATACGTATACCCTTTTGGGGACATATGAATAATATATTTTTCATTGTTCACATCTTAATTGGGCTTTTTTTGTTTGATCAGGTGCTTACAGTGCCTCGAGAGGCATCCCAGAAATTAGGCAGGAGGTGGCCGAGTTCATAGAAAGACGTGTTGGTTATCCTAGGTATCCTTAACTTCAACGAATTACATTAGTGAGGCCTTCTGCTTCTACTTCTGGTTCTGATTTACAATTGACAGCGACCCAGAACGTATATTTCTCACCGATGGCGCTAGCAAAGGTGTACTGCAAATATTGAGTTGTATTATACGTGGTCAAGGAGATGGGGTAAGAAGGCATTAGACCATGAGTCGCTGAATGAAAAGGTGAAGAAGTGTGAGTTCGCTGTCAGAGGAGAACTCTATCTTAGAGCTTCTGAGCTCCAGACTGATGGCAAAAAGGTATCATCTTTTGGTTATTTATGCCTTACGTGACACACTGTCTCTAACTAGACTTTAGTCATCCTTACAGATCATCTTCACAAATGTCGGAAACTCTCACGCTTTAGGACAAAACCCTCTCACTTTTCCTTGCCAGGTATAACTTCCCCTTCATCAATCCATGTTGTTTAGTCTGATGAACTAATTTCATGTACATCCGCAGGTGGTTGCACTCTGCCAAGCACCATTTCTGTTAGATGATCCAAACGTTGAAATGCTATTCCCGGCTGATGCTATCGTACGAGCTAAGCATTATCTTTCCCTCACTACAGGCTGTCTAGGTATACGTATACCCTTTTGGGGACATATGAATCATATATTTTCCATTGTTCACATCTTAATTGAGATTTTTTTTTTTGTTCGATCAGGTGCTTAGAGTGACTCGAGAGGCATCCCAGGAATTAGGAAGGAGGTGGCCGAGTTCATCGAAAGACGCGATGGCTATCCTAGGTATCCTTAACTTCAATGAATTACATTAGTGAGGCCTTCTACTTCTGTTTTTGCTTCTGATTTACAATTGACAGTGACCCAGAACGTATATTTCTCACCGATGGAGCTAGCAAAGGTGTGATGCAAATATTGAGTTGTATTATACGTGGTGAAGGGTATGGGGCAAGATATTTCTCACCGATGGAGCTAGCAAAGGTGTAATGCATTACCTTAAACTTCCCCTCCGAATATGTTATGGAAATTCATTTCTAGGTCTTCGGTTTCTAATCACCATCTCTCTTGCTCACCTCCTCTCTTCCTCTCACTTTCTCGCATCGTCGTTGATGATTTTTGGATAATTACCCTTCTCTCCGAGTCTCAGGTATGAACAATAGTTTGTTGTGATTCTAAGATAAATCTAGCATCAATATGTCTCGCTTTGATTTTTCAATGTTAATTGAACACGGGAATGTAAGTCGTTAAGCAACACAGCATCAACTGCTTCTAGAGGAAGTAACATCTCCAGCATTAGCCAATTCTCTGCAAGCAGCGGCGATGAATCTTATCCCAACGATCAGTTATTTTCCACGTCCAATTTGAGGATATTCACTCTCGCAGAGCTGAAAGCTGCTACTAAGAATTTCAAATCTGAGAATGTTCTTGGAGAGGGTGGATTCAGGGAGGAATTTAAAGGGTGTCTCGATGAAAAAGCGCAGACTAGGTACGGTAGTGGAACTGTGGTTACTGTGAAAAAATTGAATTCCGAGAGTTTCCAAGGATTCGAGGAATGGAAAGTGAGTACATTTCCACTACAAAAAAAAACACACAATTTCCAACGGATGGGGCAACGGGTCCGTCCGTTGGAAATGCGTACCAACGGATTGCAACGGATGTGGTGAAATTGCAACGGGCAAAAAATTTGCAACGGATTTGTAACGAAAAACACCGTTGGAATGGCCGTTGGAAATCCGTCGCAAATTGTAACGGATGGCAACAGAAACCATCCATTGGTAAAGTCAACGGATTTGTAACGGAAAAACATCGTTGGAATGGCCATTGGAAATCTGTCGCAAATTGTAACAGATGGCAACGGAAACCATCCGTTGGAAAAGTCCATTGGAACATCCGTCAGAAAAAATTCCAACGGTCGTCCGTTGCTACTTCTAACGGATTCCCGTTAGAATTTGCAACGGATGACCGTTGATGTTATGAATTTCGAGGCCACCGGTTTAAATAAATTCACGTGAACCTCCAACGGGTATCCGTTGCAATTTCCAACGGATGTCCGTTGGAACGTTAATTATTTAGATCATACCAAAGAGTACATCAAACCATCAATAACAAAAACATTTTCGAAAAAATGTCGTCGTCTTCAAATCGAAATATATATAGATCAAGAGAGTGAAAATTACGAAATTTGATGTTTTCACGTTGAAAATTGCGGTGTTAGAGATATTGTGCACGGTGCACAAGTACAACGAAATGAAGAAGTTATTTATGAAGAATCAACGACCAATCCATATGTGGAAATGGTGTCAGATGCTTTTCCTGGAGTTGTTAATGAACAAATGCATGAAGAGATGCCGAACATCGATGCACGTCGATTCTTCAACCTATTGGATTCGGCGAAACAACCTATATATGAAGGTTGTCGTGAAGGTCAGTCTCGGTTATCGTTATCTTCAAGGTTGATGGGTATTAAAACAGACTACAATGTTGCTGAAAATTGCATGGATTCATTTTGTAAAACAATGCGGGAATATTTACCGGATAATAACCAAGCTCCCGAGACATACTACGAAACAAAGAATGTGTTAAAAGATTTGGGAATGCCACATGAGAAAATTGATGTTTGTAGAAACAGTTGCATGTTGTTTTGGGGAAATGATAAAGACTTGTTGGAATGCAAGTTTTGCGGTGCAAGCAGATTTCGGCCTAAAAAACCATCTTCACGAAAATATGTATCAAACAAGAAAATGTTTTATATGTCTGTAGCAAACAGGTTGAGAAGGTTATATGAATAGAAAAAAACTCCTGCAGCAATGAGATGGCACGCAAAACACTCCACGGCCGAAGGTGTAATGCAATATCCATCGGATGGTCAGAGGCTTGGAAAGATTTCAACGAAATATTTCCCGAGTTCTCGTATGAAACGAGAAATATTTATCTTTGCCTGTGCACGAATGGTTTTAGTCCCTATGGATAATTTGGAAGTCAATATTCTCTGTGGCCGGTGATTTTGTCTCCGTATAATTTGCCTCCCGAGATGTGTTTGAAAAGAGAGGTAATGTTTCTGACATTGCTGATTCCAGGACCGAAAAATCCGAAGAAAAGTTTCGATGTATTTTTGCAGCCGTTAATTCATGAATTACGACAGTTGTGGAACGAAAGAATCATTGCTTATGACGTCAGTACTAAGCAAAATTTCAGATTGAAAGCGGTCTTGTTGTGGACAATTAGCGATTTTCCTGCGTATGGAATGTTATCAGGGTGGAGCACGCACGGAAGATTAGCATGTCCTTATTGTATGGAGGATACAGATTCATTTCAACTAGTACATGGTAAGAAATCATGTTGGTTTGATTGTCATAGAAGAGTTCTTCCTCGTGGTCATGCTTTCCGGAAAGATAAAAAACATTTTTGGAAGAACGTGGTACAAAAAGAAGAGGCACCGTGCATGCAAACCGGAACACAAATCCTTTACGAAAGATTGAATACAATGGATGATTTACAAGAATCAGTAGAATGCGGTGGAGATCGTGGGCATATAAGAGTATTAATTTGTTTTTTTATACATACAGGTGAAATGTTATGATGAAAGACTTTCTACGTGGATAAAAGATTTGGCTAATGGTCCCGCACGAAATGTCATGTGTTGGCCAATCTTGTTTACTCGCGGCTACACGTTCCACGCGTACGAACACGGAAAACATTGAAGCACATACAACTATGGCGATTGCATTAATAGTGATATAGATGGTGATAACTTCTACGGTATTTTGCACCAAATCATACAACTGGAATATTC
>CM071861.1:27921348-27991422 GCA_036759665.1 Gynandropsis gynandra | reverse complement strand
TTCTTTTGATAAAGATATATATTGAAATAAAAATTCAAAATTTAAGTATTTAATTGTATAACAATTATGTATTTGTATATATTAAACTTCTAGAAATTATTTGTAATGATTCTATTTATTTAAACTGTTTATATCATATAATTTATATAACAAAAAAATTTAAAATTAAAATATTTTAATATATAATAGAATATATCTCAAACCCGTGCATCGCGCGGGTGGTATTCCTAGTATTATATAATAAGTGTTAAATGAGTTTAGATCAATTTATATTCCTAGTATTATATAATCTATAATTTAATGTTTTATCATAGTAGTAACAAATATAATTTAATGTTTTATCATAGTCGTGACAAATTTGTATTTAGATAGTTTGATGAGTATTTTGAGGAATTTTAAATGGGTTTAAAAATCACAAATACTATTTTTTGTTTGAACAAATTACCTTAATAATTGTGATACTAGTGATGTGCAAACATAATACCAGTGAAGGAAAAATCAATCTGAGCGGCCAACTAGTCGTCGTCTAGGCGCTCGGCGGTAAGGTGTAGTCCAAAAAATCCGAAAATTTGTATGTGTTAATCGGTCACCAATTAGTCGTCGTGGAATCGCCGACTGGACGGTCAATTAATTGAAAACCGCCACCCAAACGTTTTTTAAAAGGTTCCAAAACGACATTGTTTTGGTTTATAAGAAAGAAACCCTGAATAAATGCAAACCTCCTCCTTCATGTTGTCTATATCGTCGACCGCCCCCTTCGATCTCCAACTCTCGTCAAGCGCACATTCCTTCGTCCACAGTTGCCTTCTCCTCTCGCTTCAGCCGATTTCGTTCTCCTCATCCAGGGTCGCCCACGATCACCTTTCCCTTCTCGCTTAGGCCAACTTCGCTCTCCTCCTCCACGGTCGCCCACGGTTGCCTTTTCGCTCTCGCTTTAGCCAACTTTGTACTCCTCGTCCACGGTCCTATCTCTCCTTGCTGGCCAGCTCCTCAGGTCTCGCCATTTTCCTCCTCATGTTTCGCCCAAACCATAGTCACCTTGCTCGTCATCGTTCTCCTCGTTTAGGTAGCATATCTTGATTGGATTGTTAATTCATTTGATTTATGTATAGACCTATGGTTAATTAATTTTTCTCCTCCACGATCTGCTTAGAGGTTAATTGATTCCAACAGTAGGTAGATTAGGATGGTTAATTGATTTGATTGTTAAGAAAAGTTTTAACTTGATTTTTATGTATGTTTGATTGTAAAAGATTCATGGATTCATCTTCAACATTAGTCACTAAATTTTTCACAACGGAAGTGACATCTTCTACATTGAAGAAACATAATTCGGAAGATATTGTATGGAAATATGGATTTTTATGTGATCCACTTAACTCCGATAAAGTCAAATATCAATTATGTGGAAAAGTGATTCGAGAGGTGCGCATAGGATGAAAGAATATATTGGTCATATTAAGAAAAATGTTGCTAGTTGTCCTAAAGCTTCAGAAGAAGATATAAAAAATATACAAGGAGGTTGTATTAGAAGTAAGAGACAAGAAAATTAAAAGAAAATAAGAAGATAAAGTATTTAGAGCATAAGTGGATATTCATGGGCAACATGAAAACAATGAATTGCGAGAATTGAAAAATGAGGGGTCGACTCATTATCTTGGTCCGATAGATAAATTTGCTAATCCCATCAATCCTGCGTCTTTTTTGGGCAAGAAAAGAAGAAAACAAAACATAAATGAAACACTTTTCAAGGAAAGAAAACACAATGTTCGTGAACTTTGCGCTAGGTGGTTGTATGAATCAGGTATTGCGATGAATGATATTAATAATGATAGCTTTCTATTGTTTGTTGAGGCACTTGGACAGTTTGGTCCTGGTTTGTTACCTCCAAGTCAACATCAATTGAGGGTGCCATTGTTAAAAGACAACATTCAAAGGATCAAAGAGTTGTTAAAGAGATACGAAGAAGAATGACGTTTAAGTGGACGTTATGTGATGACAGATGCTTGGAAAGATCAAAAGAGAAGGAGTATCATGAACTTTTGTGTCAATTCAAAGATAGGTACTTATTTATTATCTTCAAAGGATGCTTCAAAAGATTCTCATGCAATTTCATTTATCTTTGAGTATATACATAAATGCTTTGATGAGGTTGGTGTGGAAAATATTGTTCAAGTAGTAACTGACAGTGCTACTAATAATATGGGAGTTTAGAGGCCTAACATATTTTGGAGTGGTTGTGTTGCTCATGTTATTGATCTAATTCTTGAAGAGATTTCGAAGTTGGAAGAGTACAAGGAGAACATTTATCAATGTAAAGCTCTAATTTTTTGTATGCTCATACTACGATTTTGGAGTTGATGAGAACAAGTGGAAGAGATATTGTGAAGCTTGGAGTTACGAGATTCATATCATGCTTCCTTACATTAGAAATTTTGATTGAGAAGAAAGTACAATTGAAGATGATGTTTTGTAGTCCTGAGTGGGAATCGTCTAAGCATTCTAAAAGTCATAGGGCGAACATGCTTATGAGATTGTGATGAACACTCGATTTTGGTCTCGCGTTATATCTCTTTATAAGATATTTATTCCTTTGGTTAGAGTGCTTCGAATTGTTGATGGGGATAAAACACCTTCTATGGATTTTGTTTATGGAGAGATTTAGTTGCAAAAAATGCAATCAAGGAGACTATGGATAATTTGGAGCGCATTATGGATGTATTTAAATATCATTGATGAAAAATTCAAAGATCGGTTGGATAGTCCATTGTATTTATCTACTTATCTTTTAACCCCGTTCTACGTCCACAGAGATCCAAGTATTTCTTTCGACCACATTGTTATGGGTGAGTTTTTATCTGGCGATGAGACATTTTATCATGCGGACTATGAGAAGCAAGACATTTTTGTGAATGTAGAGTCCACCTGTATAAAAACAAAGAAGGTGTTTTTAGAAAGACCTTGGCATTGAAAACATGTGAAGTGAACGAGGAGAAATTTGATCGATGTATGTTTCTTTCAATTTCAATTTTTTGCTTCATTATTATAAATAATGGAGGTGATTTTGACAATTATATTTTTTTAGCAAATTGGTGGGCAACATATGGATATCATGTTCCACATTTACAAAGTATGACAATGCGAATTCTTGCCTTAACTTCAAGTTCATCCGGTTGTGAACGAAATTGGAGTAGCTTTGCAGGGGTTTGTCCTTCGAAACTTAAATTAATTTCATATTTTATGTCTTTAAGTAGTTATATTGATATTGGTTGTGTTGTTTATTTTTTAGATACATACAAATAAAAGGAATCGGATTAATATTAACCGACTTAACGATCCAGTCTTTGTAATATTTAATGCAAAATTGTTCAACAGACGTAAAAGGATTGCAGATACAAAACTTGATGTGCTCTTGGCTAATTATTATATCAATGTTCAATCATAGCTTTTTGAAGAAGATCTCAATGAAGATAATACGATAGATGATGAAGCTTCACAAGTTTTTAAAAGTTTGAATATTGAAGAGAATGATATTGAATTGTAAGAGAATTTTTGTGATTTTCTCACGTGTGAAGAGGTGAGATATTTAATTGGAGAGCAAATATTAGATGTTTAGATTTTTAAAATTTTGTTATTTTTATATTATAATTAATGACCTTGTACACTACAAGAAAATCACGATTTAGGGACGACCACTGGTAGTACGCAAACAAGCGTCGCCAAATGTTATCCATCTGCAATCTGTCCGTAATTAAGGACGAAAAGTTCAGTCCGTAAACGGTCCGCAATTAAAGACGGAAATTTCAGTTCGCAAACGGTCCGCAACAAAACGACCAAAAAAGGACTCCGATATGCTGGGAAATTACCGACAGGAGGCCGGTCGGCATTTGTGGACGGAGGGTTGGTCGTCCGCAATATTTGCG
This sequence comes from Gynandropsis gynandra, assembly GCA_036759665.1. NCBI lineage: Eukaryota > Viridiplantae > Streptophyta > Magnoliopsida > Brassicales > Cleomaceae > Gynandropsis > Gynandropsis gynandra. Next base: position 27,987,499 of record CM071861.1, on the reverse strand, counting down.
GACGGACACGGGTCGTCCGCAATTTTAGGGACGACCTTGAAACCGTTCGCAAATTTTTTTAAAAAATAAAAAATAAAATTGAAATTAAATTTGATAGATTAAATTATAAAAATTAGTACATAACAATCATTAAAAAACATGCATATTACTAACATTTTTAATACTAATCCATTGGAGGTGTTTCCGAACATGATCAGAATCATTGTTCTGAAATGCATCCAATCGATGTTAGGCATTTGCGATTTCATCATGCACATGAACCGTTCCATTCGCCTCTCTGATCGTTCAGCTCGCTTTTGTGATCGTTCAATCTCTTTTAGTGTTTGTTCAACACACCTTTCAGATTCTTGTTGCGCCTCGAACATTTTTGATAACGTATTCCGGAACTCATATTCTGATTTTTTTTACCCTTGGAGGAAGTTGAATGTTTTGAGGTCATTCCTCCAAGTCCGAAAATACGAACTTTGTATGGAGTAACTTGCTGTGAAATAAATATCGAGATTTAATGATAATTATAAATAGTAAAATTGTATCATATTGAAATGTCATTAATTTACCTTGAGATACAACTCGTTGTACTCTTTCTGACTAAGGATAGTTTGTGTTTCGTCTTCTCTCGGGGGAATTTGCGATACTCGTTCCGCTGCCATGTTTTCAACTTCATCGTGAAGACGCTTCACCTTGGTATCTACCCACGAACCATCAGACTTCTTAACATGCGTACGTTCCAAGAATTCTAGGTACGATGGTTCGGATCCCTTCTCTTTCGCCTGAAACAAATAAAAAATATATAAGTTTAATATTAATGAAATATTAATTTTATAAATGCATAAAAGTATTATAAAGTTTACCAAATCTTCGTATACTTCCACAAAAGAACGAGATCCTGTCGTATGTACGCTCATCTCATATCCTTCTCTATCAGAAAGCCGAGATTTACTTGCTCGCTCGCTTTTTTGCTTAAATATTGGATCATCCCAATATGCGCACATCTGATCCCAAATATCTTTCGCTATCCAAAGGGGTTTCCTTTCGTCTCTCATTTTTTTACAGTCATTTACGATAGACTTGAGACGAACTGCCGCAACCCCTTTAAATTCAAACTTTACTAGTCCGGTAAGTTCGGGATTCCAATAAAATTTTTGATGAAATAATAAAAAGGCTTATTATATTTAAATTATAATTTCAATTACTTGATAAAAATAAAATTTTTTTAAAACATACCACAAATGATTTCCACCATCGTTCCTTAATTTCTAGATCGGTCTGTGTCCAATTGTAACAAGATCGATCATAATCAGCTTTCATCATCTTTGTTATGTGACGAGAAATTTGATCGAATCCAAACCTACAAATCAAAATTAAAGATAAATTAACATTTAATTACATATTTATAATTGGCATTTGAATATAAGTATACGTACCATAGTGCGCCATCTCCACGAATATGGTCTAAACGAGGAAGTTTGCGTCGTTCTTCATCCATTGATAAAATTTCTTCTACAGTTGGTTCATTGTGCATATCAGGTTCGTGTGGATCGACTGATGGTTGGATTTGCGGATTATAAGGAGTATATTGCGCCGATTGTTTCGATCCAGTGTTCCGAAAGAAATTTGGATTCATATATTCCGAAAATCCTGAAATGGAATGTCTGGAATGAGATGACAGGTTACCACTTTCCTCAGACTGAGGGCGGTTTCTCGTTTTACCGCCTCTTCCAACACGTCGCGACATACTGAAATGTAAAATTAAAATATTACGTACGTTAGAACGAAATTCCATTAGAATGAAATTCCAATTCCTAATCAAATTTTTGACAACATAACTAAGCAATATCCAACAAACCTTTTCGCCAATTTCAATTCCTAAAAAAATTTTGGACTAGATTACTAATCAACATATCCAACACCTTTTCGCCAATTTCAATTCCTAAAAAAATTTTGGACTAGATTACTAATCAACTTTCAATTTCCTAAGTAAAATCCAACTAAGTTCTTCACAAATTTTTCGCCTAAGCAATTTTCAATTACTAGGCCAATTTTTTCGCCTAAACTAGTGAGAACGATTCGAATCGAACCTTTTGTTCCGTAGAGGACCGGTGTAGACTTAAGACAGCTGGTGGAGAAGATGTCGACGACTGCTGGTGGTGAAGATGCAGCGGTGGTGAAGACGACACGACTGGTGGCGAAGACGACGCGACACTGGTGGCGAAGACGCAACGGTTGGTGGCGAAGAAACAAAATTCTATAAATATTACAAAAAGAAACAAACTTGTTATTGTGATAACCATGGTTATGGGATTTTACCTTTCAAAAGGCTGTAGATATTCGCAGTTCAATAAAACCTACGTATCTGCGATATGGAGATCTTGTTGTGATAACCATAATCTTTCGCCTTACTAGCAGATCGACCAATTCCGCAAAATATGTCCGGAACATCTGGTACTGGATATGAATACGTCACACCACCATCAAAACATTTGTCTGGATTTCTAGTCCGCGTTTGAACATGTGCCTCGAAGTAGTATGAAGTGAAGAACAATATTTCCTCATTCACATATTGTTCCACAATTGAACCCTCCGGTCGAGTTTTTTGTTTGGTTTTTTTCTTCAGATGAAACATAAATCGCTCGAATGAATATATCCAACAAAATTGAACTGGACCTCCTAATGCGGCTTCGTACGGTGAATGAACTGTCAAATGCTCCATAACATCGAAGAATGATGGTGGAAAAATATTCTCCAAGTTACAAAGTATAATTACTATGTTATTTTGCAGTCTACGAACCACATCCATACTCAGATTTCTCGCACATAAATCTCGGAAGAATAGGCCAATACCTATAACATGAAAGTATTATTAGTGTATTTAACAAATATTCACATTACATATTAATATAAAATCAACCACATACCTCCAATTGCTTCGTGTGCATGTTTGTCCATCAATTCAGAAAAACATATCGGAAGTAGTCTTTGCATGAATACATGACAATCGTGATTTTTCATCCCTAATAACTTTCCTCCTTCAATGTCCACGCACCTTCCGATGTTAGACGCATAGCCATCGGGAAATTTCACATCTTCTTTCAACCATTTCAACAATTTATATTTCTTATCATTTGACAATCTGAATATCGAAACTCGCGCTTTACCGTCATCACTTATATGTAACTCTTTTTGTAAGCAATACTCTTCTAGATCCTTGCGTGATTTAATATTCTCTTTCGTCTTTCCAGTGACATTCATACAAAATCTCTTCGCCGGTCAAAACTGCAAGAGGATATTTCCGCACAACTACATTCCTTTTGAAATTTCTCTTGTTGCGGCGTAATGCATCATCAAGTGGAAGAAAACGATGATGACAATCAAACCAACTCATCTTTCGTCCATGTTTAAACTGAAAAGCATCTGTTTCCTCCATGCAATATGGACAAGCAAATTGAACATGCGTTGTCCATCCAAATAACATACTATAAGCTGGAAAATCACTTATTGTCCACATGAGAGCACCTCGTAACATATAATTTTGTCGCCTTGAGACATCGTACGTTTGAAATTCATTCCATAATTCTTTCAATTCTTCAATAAGTGGTTGAAGAAATATATCCAAACTTCTTTCCGGATGATTAGGCTCGGGAATCATTATTGTTAAGAACAAATATTCCCTTTTCATGCACATATCCGGTGGTAAGTTGTAAGGTGTCACTATAACTGGCCACAATGAATAATTCTTCCCAGACATCCCAAATGGATTAAAACCATCGGTACAAAGGTCTAAATAGACATTTCGACTCTCAACTGCAAAATTAGGATATAACTTGTTAAAGTGTTTCCACGCCTCACCATCTGAGGGATGACACATCTCTCCTTCACGACTTGAATGCTCAGCATGCCATCTCATGTCGCTTGCAGTCTTCACACATTGATAGAATCTTTTTAATCTGTTTGTAATTGGTAAATACCACTTACGACGATATGGAACCGATTTTCCATTCTTTGTTAAATAAAATCGATTTTTTCCACAAATTCGACAATTACTCATATCCGATGTCTCTCTCAAAAAAATCATGCAATTTTCTTGACAAACATCAATATTTTGATATGGCAATAAACCCAAAGATCTCATCATCTTCTTTGTCTCATAGTAGGAGTCTACTGCATTATTATCTTTTGGCAAATAATCTCTTACTAATTGCAATATCGAATCCATGCAAACAAATTATTTTCAGTCTTCATATTCATCAAACGTGCAGGCAGAGATAACTTTGATAAACCACTTCTACAACCATCATAAAGTGGATTCCTAGCACTTTCTAGCATTTTAAAAAAAAATTGTTTTCTCATTCGGATCTTTTTCAATATTTTTATTTCTGTCACGAAATACATTTTGCATCATTTCCTTGTAAGGGTTCATTTCTACATCTTGAGAAGTCTCAAACACTTCATGATGTATAATGCCCCTACTAAAGTTTTCCACAACATCACTAGGTCGTGGTGCAAAATCTTCTCCATGACATAACCACATGAAATAATTCGGAGTAAAACCTCTTAAATAAAGATGCTTCCAAACAGTTCTCTCATTAACAAATTTTTCATTCTTGCATTTGACGCATGGACAAACCAACTTACCCATTTCTTTGTAAACTTGTTGATTTATCGCCATTGTCATAAACTATGTGACGCCTTCTATAAACTCCTTCGATACACTTTGAGTTTCTCGATCAATTATTCTGTACATCAATTGTCTAGAAACGAAAATATTCGATCTTGATGAAGCTGTCATTATAATCGCAAACAATAAGAAGATATGTGATGAAATATATGAGAGTTGTTTATAAAAAATGGATTAATGGTTGAGGGGTTAAATAGGTAATTTATAGACGAATTACCGATGGACGAACTAAGAAAATAGTTGCTGAAAAGTCGTCCCGAATTCGACCCTAAAACGGGTTTTTTAAAGTCTCTGAATAGGGAAAGTCGCCGCATCGTCCACAAAATTGCGGACGGACGTGAAGCTGTCTGCAAAATTCCGGACGGAAGGAGGAACCGTCCGCAAGCCATCGTCCGCAATTTGTGGACGCCCATGCTCCACCGTCCCTAAACTCATCCGTTTCTAATTCGTCCGTATTTGCGGACCAATTAGGGACGATTCATCTGTACGCAAAATTCCGTACAGATTAAGGACGGATAATGAAATCCATCCTTAATTCGTTTATAATCCATCCCCAAAATTAAAGACGAAACTCGCAATCCGCAAAATCCGTTTGCAATATTGAATTTTCTAGTAGCGGTATTTGTTTATGTTATGATTTTATAAGACTTTATATTTTATTTATGATATTTTGTTTATATTATTTTTTTTTTGTTATGGTATAATTTTAAAATCTAATTTATAGAAAAGATAAAAAAATAAAAATAATTAATCATTTATTATTTCGACTAGTTTTTTTAGACACTGCATAATACAGGACAAATGATGTTTAAAAATAGAAGAAAATATCTCAGAATAATACAAAAGAGAGTCGGCGTTTTATGTGATGCCAACACAAGTTATAAGTTGATTATAGTAGGAAATCACGAATTAAGTTGAAAGAAATTTTCCTTTTTTTTTCGTGATTGCATATTTATCTTACTATGTTTATTCATTTTGCGATCGGTAAATAATAAATTAGATACACGATTAACTGTGAGAATTTAATTAATCGAACGGTGATCGCTTCGTAATTGCAACTTCAACAACTAATCTCAACCGTTAAAAAAGAAATTACAATTTTTTAAATAAAAATAAAAAATAGCTCATCGATGTGGTAATTGGCGTCGTCATCTTCATCTCTGTAGTTCCATCATTCGAGAGAAGTCCTCGAAGCAAACAAACCCATCGCCGTTCCTGTCAACCGTCGCTATCATGCGCCGGCACTCTTCTAACGTGCACTGATCGTCTCCGATGACCCCGAACACCCGCAGAAGCTCCTCCGCCGATATTCTCCCGTCGCGATCCGCGTCGAAGAACTCGAACACATCCCTCAGTTCCTCCGTCTCCACTGATCCCGCCGCCGAGGTCCCTGCCACGCGGCTAGCCAACTCCTCGAGGCTTATGCAACCGTCTCCACCGTCGACCTCCCTCAGCATCATGCTCAATTCCTCCTGGCTCGGCGGCTCTGGGCTCAGCCTGCTGAGAAGCGCCGCTAGCTCGCTCCTGGAGACAACGCCGTCTTCATCCCGATCGATCAGTTTAAACGCCTGAACGAGCTCGGAATAAAAATCCCGATCACTGGCGGAAATCTGCGACCAATCGCCAGAGATCTCGGGGAGAACACTGATAGGCGTAGCGGTGGGTCCAGGCTTACGGTCAGCTGCGTCTCCGTAGGATCCATCAGAGGAGGAGGATGAGAAGGAGGATGGGTGGGATCTGGAAACGGAGGAGCGATCCTTGAAGCGGAAGAGGCGTTTAGGACTGAGGCGGAGGAATTTGGAGCTGAATGGAGCGAGTTTCATGGCGAGGAAGGAGATGGAGAGAGAAAGGAGAAGGTGAAGGGTTTGAGAGGAAAGAAGGAGGAAGGGAGGGTCTTAAATGGGGAGAGGAAGAAGGAAGCCATGGCAGCTTCCACGAAGCTTCGTCGCAGTACAGTTTGTGTTTTTGATACTTATACCCACTATTATCATTGGGCACAGTTTTTCGTGTTATTTTTCTTTTCCTTTGTTTTCTTTTATGTATTTCCATGAAATTTCTCATTTAATATCTTATTATATATCCGAATTTATACGTAATAGGTGAAAATGTTCTATGTATAAAATACTAATTATTTATAGTTTGAGATATTAGATTATTTGAAAATTGATGAAATGAGTGATTGGGTTGTCTTTTGTGTTAGATTTGAGTTTCTGACATGGTCGTATAATAAACATATGGATTCAAGACCAAACATTACATGGAGGGCTAGGTTTTTTATTTTATTATTAATTTATGCTCTCGATTACGAGAATGTGTTTTTCAGTTTTTTAAAATTTAATTGACTTAACGTAAAGCTGGGTGCAGGCTTTTATTATTATTAAAATGGTTTTAATTTTCCTCAATAAAAAAACAAACATATATAATAAATTTACGCCGCGTCAATGTAATACAAACAAACTGGTGAAAATGTATTAGATTGAACGTATATAAATATTGATTTGTATAAAAGTAAAGTATGTTTAATTTTAAAAAGATAAACTGAACAAGACAAGGTTATGACGTGGTCATATTTTAATTTTTGAATTTTTGTTATCGTATGCAAATGCTTGGGTTGAGAGAGAGGAAAACAACAATAGAAGGAAAAATAAGGAGGAAAGCTATTAAGCTGCAAACCAGCTTGAATTCATGAAGATGGATTTGATGTCAAGACTTGTGAAACGGCCGGACGGAAACAGAGCTCAGCCGTGATGTTGCAGAGCTCAAATTCAAGAATGTGAGAATGAACAATTCAAGAAGATGAACAAGATTAGAATTAGAGAGAAAATTGTAAAAGAACTTGTATTTTTATTCATCTGAATTGTACACAATAGAACTCCAGCATTTATACATTTTGAGCCTACATTTTAGGCCTTGCTGAACTGACCAAGCTAACTGTCTAGCAACCATATTAACAGACTTATTAACAGACTCTAATACACCCCCACCAAGTGTAAATCATCTTGAATGATTTAAACTTGAAGTATTGAGTTTCAAAACAAGATTAGAAAATTGAGATGGCTGCAAGGCTTTGGTGAACAAGTCTGCAATTTGATGACCAGTCTTAACATGCATAGTCCGGAGAAGACCTGATTTCAATTTATCACGCACAATATGACAATCAATGTCAATGTGCTTGGTCCTCTCATGAAAGGCTGGATTTGAAGCAATGTATAAGGCTGATTTGTTGTCACAGTATAAGTTGGCAGGGCCTGTTGTTTGAATTCCCAAATCCTTGAGTAAGAAAGCCAACCATTGCAATTCACAAGTAGCATTTGCAAGGGCTCGGTATTCAGCTTCTGTGCTATTCCTTGAGACTGTTGTTTGTTTCTTAGCTTTCCATGAGATTAATGATTCACCAATGAAGATACAAAATCCTGAAACTGACCTTCTTGAATCTGGATCTGCTCCCCAATCAGCATCAGCAAATGCATTGAGTCTGGATTCTGATTTTGCTGAGTAAAAAAGGCCTTGTCCAGGATTGTTCTTTAAGTATCTAACAACCCGTTGAGCTGCCTTGAGATGTTCTGTTGTAGGTGCTGATAAGAATTGTCTGAGCTTGTGAACTGCATAGGTTATATCTGGACGAGTTATAGTGAGATATAAAAGCTTACCAATCAAAGCTCTATAGCCTTTTGCATCTTCCATAACAGTGCCAGAATCCCTTTTAAGTTGAGAACCAGGTTCCATAGGAGTAGTGACAGGTTTACAGCCTAATAAACCTGTTTCAGACAGTAATTCCAGACAGTATTTCCTTTGTGACACTGAGATTCCTGTTTTTGATCTTGCTATTTCAAGTCCAAGAAAGTATCTAAGGGTTCCAAGGTCTTTAATCTTGAATTTCTGAGCCAGAAGTTTCTTCAAATCAGAAACTGCTTTATTATTGTTACTGACAATGAGTATGTCATCCACGTATACCAACAATGCAATGAAACTATCCTTCTTTCTTTGAATGAACAAGGCATGATCTGACTGTGACTGATTATATCCTGCATTAAGTAAAACTTCAGAGAATTTTTGATACCACTGCCTTGAGGCTTGGTTTAAGCCATACAATGACTTCTTTAATTTGCAGATAGCATTTGAGGGTAAAAGGACTCCTGGAGCAGATGTGTATCCCGGTGGTAATGCCATATATATATCTTCTTCAAGATCACCATGAAGGAAGGCGTTTGATACATCCATTTGGGAAAGTGTCCAGTTGTGTGTGGCAGCTAATGCTAGAAGAAGCTTCACTGTAACCAGTTTTGCAACTGGAGAAAAGGTATCTATGTAATCCACTCCCTCTTGTTGAGTAAAACCCTTAGCTACCAAACGTGCTTTAAATCTGTCAACTGATCCATCTGATTTTCTTTTAATTTTATATATCCATTTGCACCCAACAGCTCTTTTCTGAGGAGGTAAGGACACTACTGTCCAGGTATCATTTTCTTCAAGAGCTTGCAGTTCCAAATTCATGGCTTCTTGCCATTTTTCTGATGAAACAGCTTGCTTGTAACTTTTAGGTTCTGTATCAGCTGATATGTTGAAAATATAATCTCTGTATTCAGGATAAAGATTATCATAATTCAAGACTGATGATAAAGGATATGGTGTGGAAGAATTACTCTGCTTTTGAGATGATTCTGTTGTGAGAGCACAATGATAATCTTTCAAATATGTGGGAGGTCTTCTTGTCCTTTGTGCTCTTACAGGTGGTTCTGTAACAGGATTGCTTATATTGTCTGTCATAGAAGATGTCAGAGAAGATGCAGCAGATTCTGATAAGGATTCTGGTATAGGATTAGGGAGAATTGTGTGAGGCAAGAATTGTGACAAAGTCTCAGTGTTAGATGAACCAGTATCTTTTAATGGAAATATATCCTCATGAAACTCAACATGCCTTGATATAATTGTTGAATTAGTTTCCATATCCAAAAGCTTTTATCCTTTATAACAAGTAGGATAACCAATGAAGATTGTACCTCTTGATCTTGGTGAGAACTTGTGTCTTTCCTTTACTGCAGTGGAGCTGTAACATAAGCAACCAAAAGCTTTCAGGTGAGAATAATCAGGAACTTTCTTCATTAAAAGCTCATATGGTGTCTTATTTCCTAATCTTTTACTTGGTGTTCTGTTGATCAGATATACAGAGGTCTTAATGCAATCAGGCCAGTATTGAAGAGGAATATTTGACTAAAATAACAAGGCTCGTGCTACATTCAGAATGTGCTGATGTTTGCGTTCAACAACTGAGTTTTGTTGAGGAGTGTTTACACAAGAATAATAATGATGAATCCCCTTCACTCTGCATAATTCTGTACATGCAAGCTCATTAGCATTATCTGATCTAATAGCTTTAATCTTCTTGTCAAACTGATTCTCAATGAGAGTCACAAAATCTGGAAAAATTTTTGTTACATCTGATTTGTTTCTCAACATATAGACCCAGGTAGCTCGTGTACTATCATCAACTATGGTAAGAAAAAAGCTGTATCCCTCTACAGAAACAACAGAAAAGGGTCCCCAAATGTCAAGATGAAGCAGATCAAGAGGTGTATCAGAAATATTATTCTTGGATTCAAAAGGAATATGCTTTTGTTTTGCTAAATGACATATATCACAATGAGAAAAGTCTGTACATTTAGTAAAATGTAAGGCTTCTTTGATGCAAGGAAAAGAGGCATGACCAAATCTTTTATGCCAGATGTGAAAATCAGTGTGCAGGTTGTTTATCATGACATTCTCTTGTTGCAGAAAATACAGATTCTCATGCAGCTTAGCCTGTCCAATCGTCCAACCCTGAATATAATCCTGAATGAGACATGAATCTGGTGAGAAAGAAACACTAAATTTGTTGTTTCTGAGTAAGGCACTGATGCTGATAATATTAAAGGCAAAAGATGGAATGTAGAGGACATCAGTCAAGATGATTTTATCAGAAATTATGACAGTTCCAGCCACTGAAATTATCATACTGGCACCATTAGGCAATGTAACTTTGGTTGACATAATAGGATGTGTCTCACTGAAAAGCTTGATGTCTGAGCAAACATGACTTGATGCACCAGAATCCATGATCCATGATCTGACATGATTCAATCCAAATGATTCATGTATTGAATTGCAATAAAAAGTAAGTATCATACCAGAATCTGATTCTGCTGCTCCTTGTGCTGTTATTGTTGAATTTGCTGTTTTAGGATTTGAAATCTTTACTTGGAGTCCCATTTGAGATAAGAATTGTTGAAGTTGTGCAATTGGAATTGATTGTGTGTCCAAGACTTGATTCTTCTGTTCTGAAACAGATGAATCAGTAAGCATTGATGCAACAGTACGTGGCCTTTGTTGCAACATCTGATATTTTTGTTGAGATGCTCCATTGAATTTGTATCCTGGTGGATATCCATGCAGTTTGTAACATTTATTAACTGTATGTCCATGCAATCCACAATGCGTGCAAAGAGGTCTTGATCTTTGCTTATAGTTGTTGTTGTTGGAGACTGCAGACACAAGATTCATCTCTGAAGACTCATTTACTGAAGTTTGCAAAACAACAGCATCTGATGTAGGAGAAGGTTTAATCTGACGTTTTTGTTCATGTTGACTCACAAGATTGAAGGCCTTCTGCAAGTCCGGTAAAGGATCCATCATTAAGATTTGATCCACTGTTTGATCATAAGAATCATTCAGTCCAAAAAGAAATTCAATGACAAAGTCATTTTCAAATAATTCTTGCCATTTTTTATCAACTCTGCATACACATCTGCCACATTCACATATAGGTGTTATTTGTGCAGATTTCACTTCTTCCCAAATGGTCTTTAACTTGGTATGGAATGTAGTTACATCTAATGAACCTTGCCGAAGATTCCTCATCTTTTGTTTGATGCTGTATAATCTTGGAGCATTATTTTGCTGAAATCTTGATGTTAAATCCAACCACATTTCTCTAGCAGTCTTCATGTATAGCAAACTTGGAGAAATGTTCTTTGAAACTGAATTAAGAATCCAAGAACTTACAACTACATTGTTCCGTGACCACAAACGTGCATCTGGATGGTCATCTGAAGGTTTCAACATTGTTCCATCAATGTAACCAAGTTTGTTTCTTCCTTCTAATGCCATGGTAATCGATCTATGCCATGACCTGTAATCTTCTGGACCATTCAAACGATCAGAAACAAGGTGAAGATTTGAATGATCTGTGTTCGAAAGATAATACGGATTGTCATATGAGTCAATGCGATTTGAATGCTCTACAGAACTCATCTTCAGAAAAAGAAATCAGGAAAAAATGCAGCTACAAAATTTGTTCAGGAGTTTGGCAACGGCTCTGATACCATATTAAGCTGCAAACCAGCTTGAATTCTTGAAGATGGATTTGATGTCAAGACTTGTGAAACGGCCGGACGGAAACAGAGCTCAGCCGTGATGTTGCAGAGCTCAAGTTCAAGAATGTGAGAATGGACAATTCAAGAAGATGAGCAAGATTAGAATTAGAGAGAAAATTGTAAAAGAACTTGTATTTTTATTCATCTGAATTGTACACAATAGAACTCCAGTATTTATACATTTTGAGTCTACATTTTAGGCCTTGCTGAACTGACCAAGCTAACTGTCTAGCAACCATATTAACAGACTTATTAACAGACTCTAATAAAAGCGACGGAGGCAACGAGAAAAAGAGTAAGGGAGAGGAGAAAATACGAGAGCCTGTCAATGTAGAATTTTAAAGTTTATATTAAAATTGAAAGATCTAATGACGATATAAATTAAATAAAGAATTTATATTTGAGAATGATTACTTTTAAAAATTCGTACTTCAAATCGTCAAAACACTATGCATTTAAAATGAATATAAATGGATTGAGGTTAAATATATTGGGAAAAGAAGCATAAATGGTTATTCTCACAGTTTGCTTAGATAAACTTTAATATTGTGTATATTTGATAAGGTAGAAAACATTTTTTGTAAATATTACAAATTAATTAGATAAAGACAAATTTGTTAAAAATGAATAAAAAAATAGTAAGAAGAATAAAAATAAAATAATTAATTATCTATTTTTTATCATTAATGTTTTACACTGAGATTATAATCTTAAAATGGACAAACAGGTACAAAATCTTTGGTTTTAAAATCCTTCTCCTAAAATTAAACAGTAGCCATTATTGGAAACAATATTAAGTGTTATTAAAATATAAAAAGAACGAATGTTTGAATACATGAAGTTTTATTTTTTAGGTGTGGTAATTAAATTTATAAATAAAATTAATTTCTAAACAAATATTTTTAAAGAATTTTATAACTATTCAAACTGTCAATTAAAATAAAGGTTAAAATTAATTATAAACAATACTTCCAAATTTTGTTTGAATAACCGCTTATACACCATTAAATATTATAAAAAAAATTATAGTGTATATATATTATTTAAAAATTATAAATTTACCAATACTATTTTAAAGTAAATATTATTGTTTCTAATATTATGTAAACAATTATATAAAATTGTCAATTCGACATTCATATATTATTGCATATCTATAATTTGACAATTTTAATAACAAAATCCATTACAAAATTTTCGAAAAAATAATACAGCCTTTATATTTATTAAAACTTATTGAATTGAAACTTTTAATTGGACATAAGAAATTTAATTACCGCTTGGTACATCTGCCATTTTTTTTTGTTCTCGAAAAGAATATCAAAGAGAGACATTAATCACGTAGATCTTTCAGAATTTGGGGGTTTAGGGCTCCTCGGCGTCTCCGTCCCCGACGCGGCTTGTGCGTGTCCGTCTTCCGACGTCGAGCTTCCACCGTCGATGTCTTTCTCCGGAGAATCGAGCTGCACACATTCCGGCGGTTCTTTACTGTGACAATTGTCCGCATTGCATTTCCTCCTTAGATTCTCTCCCCTCACCACGTTCAATACGATCCCATTATGCGTCCTCTCCGTCTGAAGAAAATCTCCTTCGGTGACTGTAAGGCTACACGATGCACTCATCTCGTCTTCAGATCCTCTCCCTGCAGCGGCGGGAGAGCTAGGATTCACCGCCGAGCCTCTGATCACCGGGGTTCCAGGATCAACGGTGTCGAGATTCTGGACGAAGTCGATGAATGTTTGAGCAGATGTCGTCCTCATCAGGGGTCCACCGGATCTCGTCCAGTCTCCACCACCTCCGTCGGCGGTTTCAGTGTCGCTCCCGTCGTGCGAATTGTTGCAATTGGGGGATCGGTTGATCCTATTGGAGCCGCTCAAGGCTTGTTGGTATAGCGACGAAGCTTCCGCGAGAAGATCATCTTCCATGGACCCGGATGAATTTTCTCGCGCAATGCAGTTCCATGAAGGGATTCGTCTGGAAGCATTGAATCTGGTGGTGCCGGCCAAAGTGTGTTGTGAGGACGAAGACGACGGTGCTGCGGCTGCAGCGGCTCTCCGAGCGGTGCGTTTGAGGCGTCGCATGTGGTTGAGGACGGAGACGCACTCGTCGAGTGCGACTTCGATTCCACAGTTTGCTTTGATGGCCGCAAGCTTCTCCCAAGTGCATCTTCTTCCTTGGTTAGCCGCCTTTTGAACCTCCACATTGGTAGGGTTCTGTATGAGCTTCAAGTACTGTACAAAGACAAAACACCCAACTTTACCGATTCAGGATATTGAGAGAGAATTGCTCTGTATGAAATTGTTGTTAGAATGGAGGAATATTCAAGTGGACCTGAGAGAGAGTGGCGGGCATAACGATAGTGACATCTCCTTCCCAGTCTTGGGCGAATAGCTTAACGACTTCTCTAAGGGGAAGACCGAGTTCGAGTACTTGGTTGCATCTGTGCTTCACTTCCAACTCCGTGAGTTGCGCTAGCTTCCAAGATGAAAACAACACAATTCGGTTTCTGTCAGCAATGTAAGATCAGACAAGGCTGAGTGTAACGATCAAGGATAAATCTTGGTCCTTTAGGATCAAGAAACCGTACCTTGGCCGCAAAACGGCCACCGAAACCTCTGACAAACTCTTTCAACCTCAAGAAGGGCGCGATGTGAGGGTTGGCCTGACTAACAATGAAATGATTGACATTAAAAAGTTCTTTGAGTAGGATCATCGGTAAGTCTATCTCCAAACTGCCATCCCTCCACCTTCGAACTGATGTTCCTGTGCTCTCTTCTTCGGGGTCTAGATGAAAAGGCGGGTGATAAGGAACGATCTCTCCACTTCTATCTTTCGCCATGAGTTCTTGCGCCTCGAAAAGCCCCGGGAAAGCACACGAGGCAGTGACAGCACTCCATATAACAACGTGCGGAGATGTAAGATAGTTAAGACACCGCGGAGGCTCATGTTTTCTCGGGGAACACACCGTGATCCCAAGAATCCGACCGGTCATGTCGTAAGCTTCTTGGAACGTGAGATTGTTTGTGAGATTCCTTAACATCCACTGCAGCTGCCTGATCTCATGAACAGCGCCTTGCGTCATGACTCGTTTCGCAATCCCGAAGATCCCGCCCAGCTGGTCGAAGAACTGAAAAGAGTGCCAGGAGCCTTCAAAGAAGCTCTGAAGTTCAGGCCACGACCTTGTGGCCACGACCGCACACATTGCGGATCCAACGCTTGAACCTGCAATGATCCTGGGCAGGAGCTTGTGTTCGACCAAAGTCTTAACCACACCGACGTGAAACGCTCCCAGCGAAGCACCTCCGCTTAGAAGCAGAGCAGTTCTCCCGAAGGCGTGCCTCGTCTCGTGCATGAAAGAGAGCCTCTCCTCTAGAGAGAGCTCATCGGTGTCCATGTCGCAGACCAACCTCAGTTGCGTGGAGACCTCATCAATGTATTCTTGGATGAGTTTGGGCACCTGAAGTCTACCCTTGTGAAGCTCCGGATTACACATGTTACCTAGGTTTCGGACAAGATCAGCTCTCATAAAGAACACGACGTCTCTTAAAGAACCTTCTCGTCGTCGGTGTTTGAGCTCTTGAAGTTTGTTCCTCACGAGCTCTTCGTCGTAAAGATCGGATTCGTTCATCTTCGGAGTTTCCTTATCGAGCATTTTCGCAGCGTGAGACCATTCCTCGTACGTCAACGCTGCTCTCATCATGTTCCTCCAGAATTTCCTGCGGTACGCCATTTCAGCCCTTGATTTCAAGCTGGTATAGCGATTCAACAAAAGCGCGATCGTCGTCACCATGGCCAGTATGCCCTGCGGATTCCTGGGATGCAACCACGACACGATCGGTGACAGAAGAGTCCTTGTTCTGCGGAAGAAACATACGAGGAATCTGAACAATCGATGTCTGAACTGAGACGTGGACTTGCATAACAGGATCCGAAAAGCAATCGTCCTCCCGACTAATGTCGTGGGCCCGATCGAGAACGGATCAACGCTTGCCTCGTTGCTTATATCCATTGCTTTGATTCAAAACACGAGACGAGACCTCTCAGGTGAAGGGTTCTATGGCTTATCCATGAACATAAACAAACTCAGAACAAGCCCAATGCAGAACCAGAAGCAGAGCCTTGATCTGAATCAAGAAGATGAAATCAGGAACACCCCTCAAAGATCAGATGGAGAAGTAGGAAGGTGACAAAGAACACGAAGGTGACGAAGACAGGACCGCGAATGATGGGACGCATTGGGAACTGCGAAAGGTGATAAAGAGATAGCGATACGGAGAGATTCCTATATTCCCATTCAACGTTTTTCTTTTTTTTTTCTTTGTTTTCCTTTTCCTGAAGAAACAGAGGAAACCCAAGTTCGCCGAGGGACAACAATTGTAATCAATGTTATGTTAAACTCGTTTTAATGTTCCGTTTATGTTGTTTCAAGAATGTGGTTGTATAACTCAAGATAATTTATTCCATAAAAATTGCTATATTTATCTCTAATAAATGAAGAAAGTGTGTGTGATTTTAAACTAAATTTTTTAAATAACTATAACTATTTATTTAATAAATTGTAAGGTTGAAGCAGATGGGTTAGTCATACCATCTCAATTCCCAGCACGCAAAAGATTGTTCTTGTTCCCTGGCATGACACGTGTCTGTCATGCTTTTGTTAAGTAGCTGAGTGTTCACCACGTGTGAAAAACTGAACTTGTCACGCAAATAAAAGCCCACAGGCCCAATTAGAAGATCCAAAACCTAATCGAGTTGGACCTCAAACAGACCCGGCAACGGAATACAAGGGGAGATGAAGCAAAAACATCACATTAATTAAGGGGTCGTTGTGTAAATGAAGTGAGACCTGAATACAAGCGAAGACTGCCTTTCGTCTCACGTTTTGGGATTAAGTACCAATTCTACTACTAATACAAGACTTCAAAATTGACAACTCTCATTCTTCATCTGCATCTTTGTTCTTCTTCTTGTCCTTTTTCTTCTTCTTTTTCTCACTCTTTTCCACTGCTGATTCATCTTCTCCATTGGCAACAGCTGCTGCTGCTTCCTCTGTCTCTTTGCTCTTCTTCTTCTTTTTCTTCTCAGACTTGGGCGAACATTCATCCTTCATCTTCTTCACCTTCTCTGTCTCTTCTTCCTTATCCTTCTTTTTCTTCTTCTTCTTCTCCTTCTTCTCAGACTCCGCTTCCTCCTTTTCTCCCTGTTCTTTTGACTTCTTTGACTTACTTTTCTCTCCCACCTCAGCTTCTTCTGCTTCTTTGGTTTTGGATTTCTTAGTTGGAAGAGGTGTAGAGCTTTCACTGTTTTCATCTGAATGACGCTTCCGTTTTTCCCCACCTTCACCATTCTCATTCTCACCCTCAACCTTCTTCTCTTTCTCCTTCTTACCCTCCTCCAAAGCCGTGCTTTCCTTCTCGGGAGCTGCAGCAATACCAGCAACCACAGCATCCCCTCCTGTAGGCAAAACCACATTCCTCAGCCATTCTTGAGGAGTTTTCTCATTTGGCTTCCCATGCTTATCTAACTTCCCGTCGGCAATAAGCTTCTTCTTCATAGAAGCCCTAGGTCCCAACCCCCACTTCCTCGGGTATGTGTCCCTGTCCATCACTACCCGCTTTATCTTAGCCACCACACCATGATCACAAGTAGCCATCACGGCCGTCGTCATTTCGGCAATCCCTATGGCTATGGCCTCACCTTTAGTAGTCATAAGAACAACTTCTTCACCATTCTCAATTTCGTTCTCAAATCTCAACAAACCAGGAATCATCAGCTTAGCACCATAACAAATGGCATTCACAGCAGAATCCTTCACCACCAGCCTCTTGTAACTAGTCAACAACACTTCGAGGGGCATAATAACCCTCCTAAGATAAGTCTCATCCCTATAATTATCGTACACCCACTGAGCATCCATCACATCATGCATAGATACCATGTTATCTTTCTCACCCAGAATCCCAGACCTCACTCTCCTCAATTCCTGCATATGCCCACCAACTCCTAGGAGCAGACCCAAATGAACACACATGGTCCTAATATACGTACCCGCCTCACATGAAACCCAGAAAACAACCAAATGCCTGTCTGCATCATACTCTAGCAGCTTGCTTTCATATATTGTCCTAATCCTAAGCTGTCTTTTCACAGCAGAAATCAGCGGAGGCCTCTGAAATACAGCTCCAGTGAGCGTCTCAAGGGCTCTAGCGACCTTGGAAACATCAGGAACAGCAGAGTGCAAACGAGCAACACAGACATACTCTTTGCCCGCACCTTGCTGCGATTTCACCAGTCGTGTAGCTCGGTCGATGCAGACAATGAGGTTCCCAGTGACCTTGGGGTCAAGGGTTCCACTGTGACCCGTTTTCTCGACACGGAGGATACGTTTGATCCAAGCAACAACCTCATGAGAAGAAGGGTTCGCGGGTTTGTCGAGATTAATGATACCGTACCTGATGTACTCTTGCAAGGGCCGTTTCAGTGGGGAGAAACCGGAGGGAAGAGGAGTGTAGTGTCCAGTACGAACGTTGAGACGATCGTAGTTCTTGAGGAGAATGGGCCACTGGGACGTGTCGATGGCGGGAGTGAAGCTCTGTGGCTTGATCATGAAATCTCCGGCGTCGGTGGCATCCTTCTCCGTCTTCGGCGTCTGGTCAGCATCGGACTTCTTCTTGTGCTTCTTCTCCGAGCGGGAGATTTCAACCTCCGACATGGTTTCAACGCAATGACGATGTTTAGAGGGGTATTGGCAAATGGAAGAGGCGTCGTGGAGCCAGACAGAAGCCGAAGATTATGGGAATTTATAAAGTCAAGAGGTTTTAGGGTTTTAGGTATTGTCGAGAAGTTGAAGAATAGGAGAGACTTGGGCTTATATGGGCCATATGTTTGGGCTTTATAAATCGTGGGCTAAACCTAAATATAATAAAGGCCTATTTTAACCTTTAACTTATTTTCGTTTAATTAATTAAATATGTTCTCATTTTGGCATTATTACAATGCGAGATGAATTGTGATTTTTGATTTGCTAGCAATTTTCTCACTTTTGGATTGTTTGAAAAACCAACGTGGCTTCTTCAACAACGTTTGATTCATTTATTTTGACTAAAAAAAAACCCTTTGCGATGCACGAACCATAATTTTGTATTGTATCACATTCTTAAAAATAAGAACTTATAAATAATATGGTATAATTTTTTTCCTTATAAATGTTCAAGTATTATTAGTATTGTTAATTTGGGTTTGGACTGGTTTTAGTGGGTTAAATCAATCCAACTTATTTAAAATATAAATGGATTATTAATAAATAGATATAAATTTATATGGGTTAATTAGGTATAAAGCCGATAAATTAAGTTTAATGGGTTTTGTCCATTTAACCCGTTTGGCTTATATATCTTTCACTTAAAATTCACTGTCATTCCGAATATATCTGATTTTGACCTATATTTTACCCGATTTTTAACTGAATTTTAACCCGATTTCATCCAATTTCAAATCGTCACTCAATTTTAATCCCATTTCAACCAATTTTAACTCGATTTAACTCAATTTCCCCTGATTTCACATAATTACTCGATTTCACCTATTTTTAACCATATTTTAACTAATTTAACTCGATTTCATCCAATTTTAACCCGGTTTCACCTCATCTTAACTCAATTTTACCGAACCTCAACCCAATTTTAACATGATTTCACCCAATTTTAGCTCGATTTCACCAAATTTTAACCCGATTTCACCCAATTTTAACTCAATTTCATCCAATTTCATCGAATTTCAAATTTATTTCACACAATTTTAACCCGATTTTAACTCGATTTCATCACATTTCACTGATTTCAACCTGATTTCATCCAATTTTGACTCAATTTCACCCAATTTTAACTCGATTTCATCCATTTTCACCAGATTTCAAATTTATTTCACCCAAATTTAACCCGATTTTAACTCGATTTCATCACATTTTACCGAATTTCAACTTGATTTCATCCAATTTTGACTCAATTTCACCAAATTTTAACTCGATTTCAATCAATTTTATTTAGTTGAAATTCAATGACATAGGGTGAAATCGAGCTGAAATTCGGTGACATTGAGTGAAATCAAGTTAAAATTTGGTGAAATCAGGTTAAATTGGGTGAAATCGAGTTAGAATTTGGTGAAATTGGGTGAAATCGAGTCAAATTGGATGAAATTGGGTTAAAATTCAATGAAATCAGGTTAAAATTGAGTAAAATTGGGTGAAATCGAGTTAAAATTGAATTAAATCAGGTTAATATTCGGTGAAGTTAGATGAAATCGAGTTAAAACGGGGTGAAATCGGTTTCATAAATTATTGTTTTGAATATTGAAACATTAATTATAATATCTATTGTATATAAATATATATCATAAATGTTAAATGATATATATATATATATATATATATATCTACAAAATGTTAATTATATGAATAAACCCGTTAAACCCGTTTAACTCAAACTATATAACCCATTATTAAATGGGTCGGGTTGAATTCAACCCAATTATACTACAAAACCCATTTAATTTTAACGGATTGGGTACAACCCATACCATTGACATCCATAAGTATTATATGAGATTTTTTAAAAATTTTCAATTATGATTTAAATTTTTTCTATACAGTGGAAGATATGGATTAAGTGATAAAAAAGTGATATCATTTATAAAGAGTGACAACTGAAGAATTGAAAAAAAAATATTCTAATTAAATATCATGGATAATAGATAAGTGGATATTGTTTGTGTATAGTAACAAAAGAAAGAACATGTTGATGATTTTTTGTTATAAATGAAATTAAGAGAAATGGATTGATCCATAAAATGTATTCAAATGTGTAATATTTCTTAAAACATTTAAGGAAAAAATGTTAGAACAAAAGTAACGATTAAAAGGTATTAGCCTCAAGTAATAATTGTATTAGACCAATGGAATTTTTTATAAGATTTCAATCTGCATAAAAACGACCTTGATCAATAGATTTGTGACGAAGAATAATGTATGATTAAAGATAGTCAATGTGAATTTTAAAAAATATATTTTACTTACATACCTTGTGATTTTGGGAGACCGTTAAAAATTTATTGATAGACAACATTTGTCAACTCTGAATTGTCTGTTCAGTTGTCAGTTATATCTAATATACTAGTTCATTTGTTGAAGTTACTCTTGAAAGTGCCACATAAAGCTGGTTGTGGCTGAACACTGGTTTTGGAAGATATAATCCGATTTGCTTAAGAGTTTGTCTTTGGCTTTTGTTGATTATAATTGCGTAGTATAATCTGACCGAATTGTTTTTTTCTCAATGTAAATGGAAACCTGAATCAGTAGGCGATAAAATAACCTTTGGAATAAGGACTTTTTTTATCAACATGGGTTCCTGTGCGAATTTCTGCTTCTAAGACATGTGTTGTCAAATGAGTTACAACCAAACATGTGCCATTACATAGCCTTTACTTTTGGTTTATGTTACGTAACAACATTAGTGGAGCACCAATCTTAAGCAAATTTTGTGTTTTGGAGTACCCAAAAACTCCAAAGAATTTAGGTATTCCACTAGGTAGAATGATTTCCAATTATTATTAGGGGAGCTATCGATTCCAATCATATCTGAACTAAAATACTCCATCATGTCTCCGAGAAACCGTGATAATAAAAAAATATTGACTCCATCAACATAAGCATTAGTTGGCGTCATAATTGCTCTCTCTGTGAGATAGTCATGATCCATGTAATATCCAATGAAACATGGGTACGTTGCATCAACAATATTCTGTAATAGATTGTTAGAGAGGTTAAGTATCAATTTATTATCGATTACAATCTTTTTCTCCCCATTATGATTTTCAAATTGTGTGCTCATTGTAGTTGCAGTCCCATCGCCATCATCTAATAGCCATTTGGAAAAATCAACTTTGTTCTGGTTCAGTCGTATAGTTTGTGTCGAAGTATAGATGCAATATGTTTGCCATAGATGGGAGAGACTAATTGTCGCTTGAATTGTATCAACGCGACCATCTCGCATTACAGTAAGAATTTATCTGAAATCACATGATGATCGGTCGATAATGTGAATATGGATTTTGAAGCGAGAATGTACGGTAGTGATATTATGCCAGATGATGCGACTGAAATGACTATTCTACCTTCTGACCTCAACTTTGAATTAGCATTATATACAGATAGGTTTTCCCGGTCCCACCTGGTCCATATACAAAAAAAAAAACTTCCCTTATTTGTTCATCGTTGATGGCCCGAAATAATTTAAGATGCTTTTTCCTTTTTAATTATTGGTCAAAATGCATTTCTTGATGTAGAATAGTGTTTGCAACTCCATGCAAAATGCTTTTGTCTGGTTTTGGCATGTCTGGAAAGTGTGTCAGTGATTTATCGTTCTCGACCAACGATATTTTGATCTCTATTAGCACATACTGTTCAAGTTCTTTATCGGACAATTGCAGCCCATCAAATCTGAATCTTTTTGTCTTTTTATAGAGTATGTCATCAGAATGCCACTTCCAACATTTCTTCCATAGATCGCGAGGTTTGCTAACCTCATAATATAACAACAATGTCACAAACAAACGACACAATTGTGTTAGCTTAGCCTATTGTGCAACATCATTCATAGATATGTTCTATTCATTATCACCATTTTTCAACTCTCTCGCAACACACGCTTCTTTATATGTGGTATACCTTATCGCATCAACAGTTTTTATGTCGTTATAGTTGCAAGGACCTTTCACAACATTTAGTAACATCCTGAGATAATACAATTCATCTACAACTAGGTGTATGTTAACGTTTCTAACCAAGCTAAAACCTTTTTTCCTTGGATATTAGTATCTATACTATGCCAAACAAACATCGTTTGAAACTGAAAATTTGTTAATTCTTTTGCAACTTCATACAATATGTTTGTCTTAAGCCATTCTGTAAACATTGTTTGTTTGGAACCGGGTTTTGCTAAGACTGTCTCAAGATCTTCATAATCCTCAAATGTCAAGAAATGTTCATTTTCCAAGTGCACCGATAGCCTCATGACTGACAGTTTTTTGTTATAAATATGGAACATAAAGATTCTCCAAATTGTTTCACACAAAGATAGATATATAAACTTGAGGTAATTAGATATTTCGTTAATTTCTTTGAGTTGTACTTTATCTGAAGATTGTTGAACTTCAAAAGTGACCCCCTTTTCAATTATCAATGATGTTTTATCCACACCCTTTTTGATGTACTTGAACATATATTTAATTACATGAGATCTGTTGCACCACTTTACATTGATAAGTGCTCTATACGTCTTCAGAATTGCCAAGTTATGAGGAACAACGTGACAATTATCCAATTTAATATCTCCCTTCATAAAAAACATCGAAGTGTTATGCATTCGCTTGTATGCAACATACCTTAAATGTCCAACATCAGTGTATTCCATGTATGTTCTTGGATATTTCTTTGTGCACATACCGTTTTCCATACATGGAGATTATAGTCTATCAATCCGACACAGACCATGCATCATATGTTGTTCCACTAAAAGGAATCCTTTAGTATCACATTCTTTATCAGGAAATTTTGTCTAGATGTACTTGTCAATCTCTGCTGCTGTAGGATTCTTAAACGACGGTTCTGGCCATATTAAGATTTGAGCATGCGACAAACTACGTTTTTGGAACTCAATAGTATATATTCTAAAAATCTCGCCTAGACGCCGCCTAGGCCCCGCCTAGGCGCTAGGCACTCCTTGACCGCCTGATTAATTTCTAGGCGGTCTTTAAAAAAAAACTGACGTCAAAACGACGTCGTTTTGGTACTTAAAGAAAAAACTAACAATGACATATATCAATGTGTTTATCTTTTATCGACTTTGCCATCGTCATTTCATTTGTCTTCTTCTATCTATTACATCGTTTATTGTCTTCATATGGATCTTTTATCCTTGCATTCGTATCTCATTCTCGTCCTTGCCTTCATCCTTGTTTTTCTTATCTTCTATCGTCTCTCGTATGTTGTCATCGTCTTCATTTTTTCTCATCGCTTTCATTTTTCATCTTCATATTTGTTTCATCTCCACCCTTGGCTTCATCTCTCGCATTCGCCCTCGCCTTTGCCCTTGTCTTGGTCAAACATCATCCTCACTCGACAACCATTTTCTATATTTTGTTTGTTTTATATTGTTTGTCATTGTAATTTTGATATTGTGAATCTGATACTTATAAATATTTTTTATAAATACTAAACTTTATTTATTTATATGTTTTTCTTATAAAATTAAGTACTTATAAATATTTGGAATTAAACATTTATATTATAATTACATTAAATAAAAATAAAAAATATATATATCCGTCTAACCCGCCTAGACACCGCTTAGGTCCCGCCTAGGCCCGTCTAACCCTAGACACCGCTTAGGTCCCGCCTAGGCGCTCTGGACGCTAGACACTGGGTGTCCGCCCGCCTAGCGCCTAGTGCTTTCTTGAACCTTGCATACGATAACATAAAAATTAGTTAATGGTTTATGGTAATATATATTATATATTAGAATTGAAAAATTTGAAAGAATGAATTATGTCTGGATAAAGCATTACCTGATATAGGGTTTGGAAAAAAGACTCCATCATTGATGTCGACCAAGAATGAATCCAATTTTAGTTTAAATATTTGACTTTCAATGTTTGGTCTATCATTTGGAGCTCATCCACCATACAATCTGATAACACTGAAAGTGTATCATATTTAGGATAGGTTTTTATGTTATTTTAGGATATTTCTTACATCGTCTACTTACTTATCCGATATGATTTTGAGCTTCACACACCGGTTTTATTGGTTTTCAGGTTTTTAGGCGACAAGGCCTAAATGAGCTAAATACGAAGGATTTCTGAACAAAACCACAAGATTTGAAGGAAAATCTACTCAGAACCAAGACCGAGCTCCAGAACCCAAAGGAACACCCGAGCAACGAGCGGAAAAGAAGAATATCAAGAGAGCAATGGTGCCCGATCGGGCACCACTCTCTACCCGCTCGGGTAAAGCCTACGGAGTTAATCCATACAAAACTACACGACCGGGCAACTGCGGGTAGGGTTTATTGGATTTGTATGTATGAACGATGACTTTTCTTAATGCTTAGTTTTACGATTTTCACTCTTGATTACGGTTCTATGCTTAGCAATATCAATCTTATGTTAGTGCTGACCGCTCAACAACAATGGATCTCGAACCTTGCTGGAAGGTTAAGGAACGAATCCGGTCCGCTAAGTAGTAGATTAAGTTTTGGCTAATGAGAATCTGACCGGTCGGTTAGCCAACTTAGGGATAGTGATTGCGGACGTAACGCTGCCATGATGCGTGTTAATCGGCTGTCGGAAGGCAGGGTTGCATGTATCCATGGTTAGGAGGTTTAGGCTCGGAAGAATCACTCCTCGACAGTAGAGCATGAATTTCCCGTCGTCAAGAGTAGGTTGTAGATCTATGATCTTTAGTCGTTCATGTATGCAATATCCGGTAACCCGTACACCCGTAGTACTCATCATATCTAGTTCACCCTTATCTTCGTTTCGTTGTCTCCATTAGGTTAGATTTAGGACCCTTAGAACCACATCCTTTCATATCACCTTTCTTCCTAGTTTAGTTTTATTCCTAGTTTATCCACACTTAGTCCCTAGAGATCGACCCTGGTACTACACGATCCGTATACTTGCGGTGAAGTGGTCTAGGTAATTATAACTCGTGTTTTCCACACGTCACAATCCAAGATGCTTAGAGATTTCGTTCCATTTTGGATTAGCCATCATAGTTACAAATAAATTAGGATTATCATACCATCTACATATGGTCGTTGCATCATGATAATTCTCAACCATGTATCGTGGTCTTCCTGTGAAAGATAGTGACAATATAATCCTTTTACCAGTTAACTTTCCACTATGATCCCTTTTTCCGACCGCACTGAAAATATTATTGTAAAGATCAGGCCGAAGCTTCTTTTGGTTATTTATGGCCCAACGTATCCTCTCTTGTTTAAATGCAGTGAATGCATAAAAACATATTGTTGGAAAAGCCGACCTCCTTTGACAATTGTCAAACCTTCTAATAGACGTATTTGTATTTGGTAAGCATAATACTCATGCATTGTTACAAAAGCTCGCTTGATCATTCTCACTGAATTATTGTATGGGATATCTTCGTGAAATCCATATTCTCCATATGTGAATAAAAACGGATATTGAAGACTCATGAATAACGGATGTAAATCACTAATTCTAAAAATTTCACCGGAAGGGTTTAATTGTAAAATAACATATCATTTGTCAGTTGTGGCTATAAGTTCCCTAACAATCAGACCAACAACCTCGTCAGCTGTAGGCAAATTATATTAATAATTTTTCGTTTAAGGTGCTAACAATCTCAGAGTGAAGTCTGCATAATCTCTTGAATCAAATCTATCGCGTGCCTTATGAAAGCATTTTGCAAGATATTTATGTTCATCAAGCATTTTAATCGATTATTCTATTATGCGTTCATCAAGATGTCCTACAGTTTTTGTTTTGCCTAACCTTTTGATACGTTTAGATATCTCATTTGCAGTATCATATATAAAAAGTTGAGCAAATTGAGGAGGATAATTGTCTAAAGGTATCAAAGATCCAATTTTGGGATGGATTTGACCATGAATATGGAACGTATAAGGACCTTTCCTGAAGCAACAGAATTGTCAATCTTTCACTGTTCGATGTAACGGTAAGGATCAAATTGTAAGCACATATGTTATTACGAAAATGAAATAAATTGGCATACAATTCTTCTAGTTGATGGGAAGGTGCCAACATATTTGGTAGACATATGTCGCCTTTCATGCAACACCGATTGTATTGCAATTTCCCTTTATTGGGGCCTCATCCGATGCATTTGATCCACCAAAATATCACATCACAATGTGGACAGTTGAGAAATTTTCTTACATATGTATTTGCGTGTTTTCTAGACTATCTATATATATGGTAGTTAAGTTATACGAGATAAAAAGAATTATTATAGCCTTCTTATTATAGTTAAATAAACTAGACCTTGAAAATGTGAGTTGAAGTTCCATCAAATTGAGAATGTGGTTTAGCTAGTGTTTAAAAGGAAAAAAAAGCTAGTCAAAAACGTTGTTGGCATAAAAAAAATTTGTATTAGATTGATAACGGACCTCTAGTATACCGAAATGCTCTTTTCTTTAACTTCAAGGCTTTTCTCATGGTTCTTGTGACTTTATAAATAGCTGAGAAGACATTTATGAATATGCATAAATAATTCAATGATATATTGATTTAATTTTTTCTACTTGTTAAGATAGAAAAGTTTTTCATCGCATTACGATCAAAGAATTATGTTATCAATTTTTCAAAGCTCTATGTCCTTTATTCATCATAAACAATCTTAAATATTTTTAAGACAATAATACTTTCTTAAGCAACAATCAAATTGCAATGATACTTGCTAACCTTTTCTACTCAAACCGGTTGATACGGTATGGTGTTTACATCTGTCGATTGGATCTAGCCGTAAGAAGAATGTTTGGCTGATAAATAACTCACTGCTTGGTCTTCGACCCCCTCAGTCACTACGTGTTTATTAGTAAACTCGAAGGTCGATTAACCGCTAAATGCATGAAGAAAGGAATTAATAAAATTTAAACACCTACAACAATCATACCACATCCAAAGTAGACATGTCTAGTCAGAATATAACATACATACCATTTGCACGACTCTTTGATTCGATAAATCAAGTTGAGAAGGTGGCTTACGCATCTCAAACATATTTTTAAAGAATTCCACTGGTCACTTATCCCGACAATATTTAAAAAGAAAAATTTAAAAGTAAATCATGTTTTCATATGGAACTAATTTTTGAAAAGTTTTACGTATAAAAATCGAAGTGACTAATTTAATATGTATACCACATGAAAAAATATTTTTAAAATATATTTTAGTAAGAAGGTTAATTGATTAACTCAATTTAGATTTTAAATTAATATATGGGTTTTTGGTAAATTTAAAACTTTTGGTTTCTTTTACTTAAGATTTTGAAGGGAAAAAAGCTCACCTTTTTGCCCAGGAACATGCGTAATAGAATCGAACGATTGGGGTTGGAATACCGTTTCACATCATCTCTGATTGGTTCCAGTGGCGACACATATATGCCAAAGAGAATAGAGTGTTTGGTATAGGTGACGATAAGCAGTGGGCTCACAGGTATTCCACAAGTTGGTCATTTAGATTCTGCATTTTTTTCTCCCTTGGGGGTTTCACCGGTTTTTCCTTTGACGGTTTCCGATTTTCCTCCGAAAATTTGTTTGTATAGAGACTATTGAGTACCTAGGTTTATGTGAACAACTTCTTCGCCAAATCTATGTATCGGTTTCTATCACTTAATTGATTAGCGGTTGGAATTTTTAGATGTAACAAAGAGTGTTATTTATTGCCATCTTTATACTCTGTTCCTTTCTATTTACAAATTTCCATTTGTAATCGTTACATCCTCCTTGTTAAGAAACTTTCCAATTTACATGGAATGCGAAATTATGTAGTACACTAATATCCTAATCTATAATGAAAACATTTGAATGGTATTTACAGAATTATTATTGTAAGTAAGGTATATTTTGATTGGCTAATTTTGTATATTGTTTCCCATCTGCAGTCCACTATAATCAAAGGTGACATCCATGTGTAGAATCGAGTTGGTGGAAGCTTCGTGGACAAGGGCTACAATAATTAACAACTGGGATTGAACGATCATAATGAAAGGTAACACATATTCCAAAAGATGGGTTTTTTTAAATGTTGTTAGGTTAAGGAAAATCCAATTTATTGAAAAAACAATGATGATAATAGGAACATTCTAGGGTAATAACACGTAATCAAACATAAATACCAAGAAATGTCTTCAAATTTTAAAATAATCTAACATACATATTAGAAAACTAAGACAACACTCTAGGTAAAGCGAACCCTTTTTTCATTATCTCTTTTCTTGGTTGAAGTGGAGCAGTTTTCATCACAATCATCCACTGCCTCTGCCTTTATATCACCGCTAGGGATTTTGAGGCTCATTCGTGTCACAGTGAAAGTTCTATGATTTGGGGTAAAATTATAAGAAGATAGCATGATATTAAAGGCAAAAGTTTTTCCCACAAGCTGAAGCAAATATTTAGGTACTTTGTTTTCTCACACTCTCTCTGTTTTTAGAGAGGGTTAAAAACATCAAGTAAAATTAGATGAAATAAAACTATCTCACTAAAACAGATTTAGAAGTTGATACCTATAAACTAACATTGGAAGCCAGTGTTTAGTCAGTCTCGAGATCGAGGTCAAATGCAACGAAAGTTGCAACATCCGTTTTATCATCAACGACCAATTCAACCGTAAATCTGTTAAAATTGTATGAAAACATACAAAGATGCTAAATATAGATAAATTGGTTGAGATTTTAAGAGGCAATTTAATTTAGGAAAAAAACATAACGACAAGTTGAACCTTGTAACTCCAATAGTGTTGGAATCAGTGCAATAACTGTAGGACATAGAATTTTGTGTTTTTTAAAGTTTCTTTAAATATTTGCCATGAAATGTAACTCCACCTGTTGTTAGGTGAAACATCAAAAACTTTAGCAAAGCATAAGAAATCAGCTTCATGAAGTGTCGAAACAAAATTCATTAGATGTAGTGATAAACGATTACGTAGGAACATACAAACCAAAGTGATTTATAGTACTTGATGATCAAAATTTGTAATGTAGTTGAATAAGTAAAGAATCGAAGTTATTTCGATTTTAACTCCATTGTTAACCATTAGACCATTATTAACACCATTAGGGAAGTCACCCTTAACACTTAAAAATATCAAATGGATCATTCTTTAATGCGATAAACATATGAATTATATAGCAGAAAGGGAAAACAATTTCTGTAGAAAATGGCAGTAATCTATCGATGAATTCTCTTCCAACGGATGTTTCATGATCAAAATAAAATCGTATCGAGGACGTTGTATTCGGATATAGATTGCCTACATATTTAAAAAAAATGATGCATGTTATCCTAGTAGCTTTAGATTTGATGAAGTAATATGAGAAAAACAAAAAAAAATTGTTAATTATTTTTCAAAAAAAAAAGGTTGACATGGATGTATTGGAATGTACGCAAATAAATATAAACATATAAATGTCCAATGATTTTACGGTTAGCACAGATCACAAGAAAGACCAAAGGCTTGACACTAAGCTGCTCTAATTTTGAGCGCAATTCTACAACTTTGTGATATTTATTTCCATGCATCTAGTATATTTTGTTATAAGAACATAGAAACATGTAAAATATATTGGGATACGATAGTTTTATATACGGAAAAAGACCCATAACTTACGCTTCCATTTTGAGACACAACATCACATGCTCGGTAGACGGGAAAAAATCTGAATGATTGTCTCTTGTAGAAATTTGCTCAATAATATTTTACATAGGAAAAAAATTATTAGTGAAAAAATTTTAACTTCAATTGAGAAATTATATGGATATTTAATAAATACTTGGAATTTGAAGATTCTGGTTTGCCAAAGCCAGAAAATCCTCATATGTCTTTAGCCTAAAAAGCTATTTAATAATGGTAATTGAGTCTGTCCTAAAACCCGTCAACCTAGAGTTATTTATCAAGCAAATCGAAATTTTAGAATCAGACAGTTTAAAATTCTCGCTGATGCGCACACCATAAAATTCTTCAAATATGAAAATGTTTTTTTCGGTAAGCTTGTCCTTGATTTGAGGAAACAAAGCACTACTAACACTCTCGTGTAATAAATTTGACTGAAATTGATAGAATTAGGGGGAACTTTGTATGAGTTGAAAACAAATAACATAAAGTAAGTCATTACCTTTCCATCGATCAATAAGAATTTTTTCCACATAATTTGGCCCCCTTTTTCATATTACGAGCCTCCCAAACACGAAATACCCTACCATTAATCTTTGGCAAATATCGGCCGACTACAAGCTGGTTGAAATTAGTATGCATCGCTGTATTTATGTTTTTCAAAGCGGATGAGGAAGCCATAGTAAACAATATGGAAAAAATGACTTGCTGGAGGGTTGCTTTGAGAATGTTTGCCATTTATTCAATGGAAAAGAGCTGTTGTAACTTAAATAGCAAACTTGTGGAATGTGAAGCGCAAAAAAATAGTAGTAAATGTGTATTCAAGATTGCAATAAAGAAAAATTATACTTGTTATTTGTAATTGTTGGTATAATTAGGTTTAAGTTTTTTGTATTATGATCTTGCACGTTGCAGATGGTTCCTTTGCTATTTGTTCAAGGGAAAAAGTTGATGTAGCTTGACTTAGTATCAAAACGTGTGGAATGTGAAGTGGTAAAAATAAATGACAGTAAATGTGTATTCAAGGCTGCAGTAAAGAAAAATTATGGTTGTAATTTATAACTATTGATATAAGTAGGTTTATGTGTGGTATAAGTATTGTGTTTGACATTTAACATTAGAACAAAATAAATGAAAGTCTATGTAGTAGAAAAAAAACTTAAATTTACTTGGAACCATTAATTTCTTTGCAGTTTAATCCATTATATCGGATGTAACATTGCTTCTATATGAGATATGCATATTAACCGATGCTTAAATCTTGTTGTAGGGTTCTTCGAAGACTTGCTCAATGAAAAGTGCCAAGTTTCCAGCTAGTTGAGATAGGGCTGCAAATATAGTTAATTATTTATTTCACTTAGTTATTGAGTTTTTATGTTTTAAATTTCTTCTAATTTTTTTTGTTGTGGCTGCAAATATAGTTCTAGAATTATTTCTATAGGATTACATATCATCTAGATTCCAGACTAAAACATGGGTTAGGAATAAAACTTTTATGTAAGAAACCTCGAGCAAGTTTCAGAATGAAGTAGTATAATTCAGTCTAACCTAGTTCTACTTTCTGGTTCAATTGGAAAAAATGTAATGGGATTGTCGTTCACGATCTTGGTTTTACTTTATTGTATTCGTGGACAATTAATCGGCTTCAGTTGGGGTTTGGTTTTAATCAAGTCGTTATCATATGAATTCATGGATATGCTTATCATGAGACTAAGATGCAATCATTAACTTTTTGGGGAGTATTTTTTCCTGAGATTATTGATTTTTATGAAGCAATTGAGAGACAAAGTATCTAATATTGACTTTGATGTTGTGAAGCATTTTAACATTTTACATATTGTGAAACCATGGGTTCAAACAATTTTTAAATGAAATTATGTATATATTTACATGTTGACATCAAATGATGAATTTTTTCTTGTAGTTATTGCTTCATATTACCAAACATTGAAGTCAAGGAATTGCACATTTATTTTTTTAATTTATTAAAAAAAAGAGATTGTTGTATGAATCTATAACAAATCTATACACTACAAATGAATAAATCGAAAGACACCAAAATATATAGTTAATCATACAATATTCAAATACATTTTTATAATAAAGTTATCTTTTGTCATCTTGTTCACAATGTTGCTCCATTAACCAGTAAGCTATATTACCTAAGTCTTTCCTCATCTTGGCAAGGTCCTAAAATAATATTCGTAGAGTCCTCATCTTGGCATGCTCTTTTTTTTCTCAACCAACCACAAATATCACCAAATAATGAATTGTATGGATCCTATTTATATGCTTAAGCTACCAACTAAAAAGCAAAACAAATCCGAAAGACAAGAACAATAATCTACCTCATTTCCATTAAATGAAGTAGAAGAATAAAAAATGGTATGTATATGAAAAAATATATTTGGGTTGTAACTTGTACTTGATATCGAATAAAACATGAGCAAATAAAATGATGCAGAATTACATACTGATAGACTGTCAATGGTTGCCTATTAGGACTAGGTGTCGTGTTCTTATCCAAAACCGAACTTTAAACTTTTAAATCCTACTTAACAACAAAGAAAAACAAAATAGGGTAGGGGTAATTGACACCTTAGAGGGTGGAGAAAAGAAATCGGAGACCATATCTAATAAAACTATCAAATTTTAAAAAAACAAAAGGCCAAAAGAGTTGAGTCATCGACACCTTAAGGATGATACTACTATTGTATTAATGAAAATCCACATCTTTAGAATTTTCTTGGAGCTATTGGTTGGTGCACCTTCCATCAAATGCAGTCCTGGAAACTGCTTACGTCAATGGATACTATAAATCGGAAAATTTTGGGATTTTCCAAGTTAAAGAAAGATGAATGATTTTGTTTCATACCTATAGTGATGCAAAGCTTGCTTGTATGCGGCCTATTAGAAAAATCCAAGATACATGCATATTAAATCCTACTCAACAGCAAAGAAAAAACCAAAATAGCAAGGGATAGTCGACACCTTAATGGGAGGGAGGGATCAGAGGCGATATCTAATAAAACTATCAAATTTGATAGTCTACTAAAATACAAACAAAGGCCAAAAGAGCAGAGAAACGCCTTAAAGATGATACTACTATCTTATTAATGAAAATCCACCTATTTAGGTTTTTCTTGTCGCTATCATACTACATGTTAAGAATGACCCCAATCATGGCCAACACATCCAAACTTTAAACTTTGAAATCCTACTTAATCAACCACCAATAACACCAAATAATGGATTGGACGGAGTTTGCAAAATGATCCTATTGAAATGCTTAAGCTACCAACTAAAAAGCAAAGCAAACCCAAAAGACAAACACAACAATCTACCTCATTCCCGTTAATTGTAGGAATGCCCGATGAATACGACGAATATCTTGGTTCAGTGGGTTTTAAATACAACCTTTCGGCTCTTCATGTATCATACGACTATGGTTTATGGATGCAAGAATTTTCTGGTTCTTTACTTTATTGTTTCAAGGATATTATCGACAAAAATAAAATAAAATAATTGATGGAAAAAAAGGCCAACGTGTGGGTTGGGTTGTTATTTCCATTGTTACTAACCTGAGACGACATTTGCACTTGCACGATGTTTCTCACCATACCTATATCCTCTACGACGGTCGACGACCCAAGTACTACCATCTTCACAATCTCATATTTACACCTAGATTTTTCAAATTGTGGGTCTCCGAGAATGTCGAATGGGTTCAATAGGTTTGAAATACAACCTTTCAGCTCTTTATGTAATGTACGCCTATGGATTTTCCATTGTATTACTTATTCTTATAATGAAAGAAGCAACCTATCAATTCAGAAAACAACATGTGAGAAACCTAGAAGCTTTGTAATTTTCTATGTGAAACTACATGTCACGTTGAGAGAGAAAACTAACATTATCTAAGGGTTTTCCGGTTCCTTACCTTAAGGACTACGACAAAGAAATAGAGGTAGAGGAGGAGTTTCGATATTCACCTGTGAAGCATCAAGTAGCTTGGAATTTCAGGAGCAAAAGAGGGGATCATTTGGAACCCGAGGCGTTGATTTAAAAGAGTCGACATGAGGAGAAATGAATCCATACCGTCTCTTATCGAAGCTTAGACAAGAAGGCTAACGTGTTCGATTCGACGGCGACGAGAGCTTAAGCTTGAAGGACAATGACGAAGAAATGGTGGTAGAGGAGGAGTTTCGAGATTTGCCTACGAAACATCGAGAGTAGCCTGGAATTTATAGAGTCAGAAGAAACGAATCTATACTTTTGTTCCAAATCGGTCTAGAAGAAAGGAACAGTTGGAATTCAAGGTGTCGATTTGAAGGAGCCGACATTAGGAGAAACGAATCCATACTGCCTCTTATCGGAGCTTAGACAGGAAGGTTAACGTGTTTGATTCGATGGAAACGAGAGCTCAACATTAAAGGATTGAGATAACATGAGAATCACCAAAAATTGGTTTATGGATGCAATAATATGTGATGTTTTATATGGATTTACCTGTTGGAGGCCATTTAAGAAGAAAAATCGGGTTTGTTTTCTCTCTCTTTGTATCTGTTAACCTTCTACATAAAGAAGAAAAACGTTTTAACGGTTGAACTTTTGCATAATAAAAAGAAAAAAAAGCAAGTAATCATTTTTTCTGAAAATTTAATAAAAATATCACTCTTACTTGCTGAGTTGGTTTGAAGAAACCACCTTTTGCAACAATTATATATATATATATATATAATTCATGGTACATGTCTATATACAACACGCTGAGCGTAAATTTAATATTTTTTAGTTCATTTTCAGACGAATTAAGGAACGAATTTTGCTATTTGTAAATTCAGTATTTTTAGTTCATTTTGAAATGATTAGTATTACTCTTGATATCCGCAAATTTTTTATTTATTTTTTAAATATATCCATTTAATTTTTTAAATGGGATAATTTATAAATAATATTATAAAATTTTAAATATGATATTGAATCAATATGATACTATATATATATATAAATCAATTCATATATAATTTTGAGAATGAAACAAGTTCATGAATTTTACCATTTATAGCATTTTTTGTTTGTTTATTAGGAAGTGATTTTACGATTTTTATAATCGATTTGTATTAGTTAATAGCTTTATCATTACACACACATATATATATATATATATATATAAATTTTTCACAAAGTATTTTTTGATCTCGGTTATAATATTATAATATAATATATTAAACATTACAAGAGGATAGACAATAATATAAAATATATAAATATCAATTTTTTCGGAGGATAAAAAATAAAAATAATATAAAATGTTTTAGATAAAATTTGTTTTTTTAACGGATTACACGATTAAATAGTTTTTTTGTCGAATCAAATGAGTGTTTTTTGCATTGAGAATAAAAGAAGATTTCAGATAATTAGTTTGATTTTTTTAGGAAAATAACCTATTTTTCTCTCGAAAATTCTGCATTTGTCATATTCTCTCCTTGATTTTGACTTTCATTCTATTATCCCTTCTATTTTCAGTTTCCATCTTATTTTCCCTTCAACTATAAAAAATCTGCCTAAAACCCTCTCCGTTAACTGGTCAGATTTTGACCCAAATTTGACCCGGTGTTGACTCAATTTTGACCTGAATTTGACTCAATTTTGTCCTAATTTTGACTGGATTTAATCCGAATTTGTACTTAATTTTGACCAGAATTTTGACTCAATTTTAACTTGAATTTTAACAATAAAGCAAGTTAATTATTCAATACAATCGTTTCACTTAATTTAATTGATTTCGAGTAAAATTTTTTTACTTGAAGCCAATTTTAACCCAAAACCGACACCAATTTTGAATAAATTTTAATCCAAACTGATCCAATTTTGATCTGTCCCTAAATTTTGGAAGGATATTCATCCGTCTGTAATTTGCAAACGAACTTCTTAGTCCCTAATTTCTAGACGGATTAAAGACGAATTCAGTATTGTTATTTTTTTATTTTTTAGAGAAAAAACCAAACGACCAAAATAATCCGTCTAGAAATTAGGAACAAGGTGTTTTGTTCGTCTGGAATTTTTTTTTCTGAATAAAGCAAAAAATAAATAATAAATAACTTTTATTGTTTTTATCGGCAAAAAATTTTGAATGACTAAAAAATCCATCAGAAAATTAGGGACATATCTTTTTGGCTCATCGAAAATTTGTTTTTTTTTTCCGAAAAAACAATAATATTTTTTTTTATTTTGTTGTTTTTTTTTGAAAAAATTTCAAACGGCCAAAAAATTCGTCCGCTTATTAGAGGTTAACTTTTTTGGTCGTCCGAATTTTTTGCTGAAAAAAAGTTATAGAATCCATCTAGAATTAAAGACAAACTTTTTTTATCCGCCCGGAATTATGGACAGAATTTTTTTATCTATCCGTAATTAGGGACGGTCTTTTTGTTAATTTGTCCTGAAATAGAGAAAACATGCAAATAAATATAAGATTTTAATTGAGTTGAAAAGAAAGAAGAAGAATAGAGAAGAGAAAAAAGTCTTAGGAGTTGGAAAGTGAGAGAGAAAGAGATCGGAGGAGTAGGAGGCCTCGGAGGAGGAAGAGAATTTTTTAAAATTTTTTAAATTTTTTTATTTTATTTTATTTTATTTATTAGGTTTAAATTTTTTTAGTTTTTCTCCTATTTTTTTAAAAAATTCTACGAATTAAAAAATTTATCCGAAATATAGACAAATTTTAGACGAATATTAATTAGCGACGTTCAATTACGGACGAACAAAATCTATCTGAAAAATATCTGAAAACAGTTTTTCAGACGAATTAAGGGACGAATTTTGCTATTCGTAAATTCAATATTTTTTAGTTCATTTTGAAATGATTAGTATTACTCTTGATATCTGCAATTTTTTATTTATTTTACAAATACATCCATTGAAATTTTTTAAATGGGATAATTTATAAATAATATTATAAAATTGTGAATATGATTTTGAATTAACATGATACTATATATATATATATATCAATTTATATATAATTTCGAGAATGAAACAAGTTCATGATTTTTATCATTTATAGCATTTTTTGTTTGTTTATTATGAAGTGATTTTACTATTTTTATAACCGACTTTATTTGTTAATAGTTTTATCATTTTATATATATAAATTTTTTACAAAGTATTTGTTGATCTCGGTTATAATATTATAATATAATATATTAAACATTATAAGAGGATAGAAAATAATATAAAATATATAAATATCAAGTTTTTCCGGAGGACAACATAATATAAATTTTTTTAGATAAAAATTGTTTTTTTAAAAGATTCAACGATTTTATAGTTTTTTTTTGTCGAATCAAATTGAGTGTTTTTTAGAATAGAATAAAAGAAGATTTCAGATAATTAGTTTGGTTGTTTTTTTTGGAAAACAACCTATTTCCCCTCGAAAATCTTACGTTAGTCCTATTCTGCAATTGATTTTGACACTCATTCTATTATCCCTTCTATTTTCAGTTACCATCCTATTCTCCCCTAAACTATCAAAAATCTGCCTAAAACCCTCTCTGTTATTTATCCGTTAGTTATCCGTTAACGGACCCGCTTTTGACCCAAATTTGACTCGGTTTTGGAGTCAATTTTGACCTAATTTTGGTTCGATTTGATCCGAATTTGTACTTAATTTTGACCAGAATTTTGACTCAATTTTAACTTGAATTTTAACAATAAAGCAAGTTAATTATTCAATATAATCGATTCACTTGATTTAATTGATTTCGAGTAAAATTAAATACAGTTTTTTTACTTGAAACCAATTTTAACCCAAAACCGACCCCAATTTCGATTCAATTTTAATCCAAAACCGATCTAATTTTGATCCGTCCCTAAATTTCGGAAGGATATTCATCCGTCTGTAATTTGCAAACGACCTTCTTTTAGTCCGTAATTTCTAGACGGATTAAGGACGAATTCAGTATTGTTATTTTTTTTATTTTTTAGAGAAAAAACCAAACGACCAAAATAATTCGTCTAGAAATTAGGGACGAAGTGTTTTGTTCGTCTAGAATTTTTTTTCTGAATAAAGCAAAAAAATAAATAATAAATAATTTTTATTGTTTTTATCGGCAAAAAAATTTTGAATGACTAAAAAATCCATCAGGAAATTAGGGACGGATCTTTTTGGCTCATCGAAAATTTGTTTTCTCGAAAAAACAAAAAATATTGTTTTTTTTTTGAAAAAATTTCAAAGGGCCAAAAAATTCGTCCGCTTATTAGAGGTTAATTTTTTTGGCTGTCCGAATTTTTTTTCTAAAAAAAATATAAAAAAATTATAGATCCGTCTAGAATTAAAGACAAACTTTTTTATCCATCCGAAATTATGGACAAAGTTTTTTTATCCATCCGAAATTAGGGACGACTTTTTTGTTAATTTGTCCTGAAATAGAGAAAACATATAAATAAATATAAGATTTTAAATTGAGTTGAAAAGAAAGAAGAAGAATAGAGAAGAGAAAGAAGTCGATGAGGTGGAAAGTGAAAGAGAGAAAGAGAGCGGAGGAGTAGGAGTAGGAGGCCTCGGAGGAGGAAGAGAATTTTTTAAAATTTTTATTTTATTTTATTTTATTTATTAGGTTTAATTTTTTTTTTCTCATATTTTTTTGAAAAAATTCTACGAACCGAAAAATTTATCCGAAAATATAGACAAATTTTAGACGAATATTAATTAGCGACGTTCAATTACATACGAACAAAATCTATCTGAAAAACATCTAAAACAGTTTTTCAGACGTATTAAGGGAAGAATTTTGTTATCAGTAAATTCAATATTTTTTAGTTCATTTTGAAATGATTAGTATTACTCTTTGATATCCGCAATTTTTTATTTATTTTACAAATACATCCATTGAATTTTTAAATGGGATAATTTATAAATAATATTATAAAATTTTAAATATGATTTTGAATTAATATGATACTATGTATATATCAATTTATATAGAATTTCGAGAATGAAACAAGTTCATGATTTTTATCATTTATAGCATTTTTTGTTTGTTTATTATGAAGTGATTTTACTATTTTTATAACCGATTTTTTTGTTAATAGTTTTATCATTTATATATATAAATTTTTTTTACAAAGTATTTGTTGATATCATTTATAATATTATAATATAATATATTAAACATTATAAGAGGATAGAAAATAATATATAAATATATAAATATCAATTTTTTCGGAGGACAACATAATATAAAATTTTTTAGATAAATTCTGTTTTTTTTAAGGATTCAACGATTTTATAAATTTTTTTGGCGAATCAAATTTGAGTATTTTTTCAAAATAGAATAAAAGAAGATTTCAGATAATTTTGGAAAACAACCTATTTTTCTCTCGAAAATCCTGCGTTAGTCCTATTCTGCCATTAATCTTGACTCTCATTCTATTATCCCCTCTATTTTCAGTTATCATCCTATTCCCCCCTAAATTATCAAAAATCTGCCTAAAACCCCCTCTATTATCTATCCATTAATTATTCGTTAACCGACCCACTGTTGACCCAAATTTGACCTGGTTTTGACTCAATTTTGACCTAATTTTGACTCGATTTAATCCGAATTTGTATTTAATTTTGACCAAAGTTTTTACTTAATTTTAACAATAAAAAAAGTTAATTATTCAATATAATCGATTTATTTGATTTAATTGATTTCGAGTAAAATTAAGTACATTTGTTTTACTTGAAACCAATTTTAACCCAAAATCGACCCCGATTTCGATTCAATTTTAACCCAAAACCGATCCAATTTTGATCCGTCCCTAAATTCCGGGCATATATTCATTCGTCTGTAATTTGCAAACGAACTTCTTTTAGTCCATAATTTCTAGACGGATTAAGGACGAAATTAGTATTGTATTTTTTATTTTTCATGGAAAAAATCTAAACAACCAAAATAATCCATCTAGAAATTAGGGACGAATTGTTTTGGTCATCTCGAAATTTTTTTTTCTGAATAAAGCAAAAAAAAATAATAAATAATTTTTATTGTTTTTATCAGCAAAAAAAATTTCGAACGCCTAAAAAATCCATCCGGAAATTAGGGACAGATCTTTTTGGCTCACCGAAACTTTGTTTTTTCGAAAAAAACAAAAAAAATAATTTTTTATGTTGTTGTTTTTTGGAAAAAATTTCAGACGACCAAAAAATCCGTCCGCAAATTAGAGGTTGAGTTTTTTGGTCGTCCTAATTTTTTTCCGAAAAAAATAAAAAAAATTATAGAATCCGTCTAGAATTAAAGACAAACTTTTTTATCTGCCCGGAATTACGGAAATTTTTTTTGATCCATCCAGAATTGGGGACAATCTTTTTGTTAATTCGTCGCGAAATAGAGAAAACAAGCTAATAAATATAAGATTTTTAATTGAGTTGAAAAGAAAGAAGAATCTTCCCCAAGAAAGATGAACAGAAGAAGCCTGAACTTCCAGACCTTGTCAAAAGCGGCCGAAGAATAGAGAAGGGAAAGAAGTCAAGGAGGTGGAAAGTGAACGAGAGAAAGAGAGTGGAGGAGTAGGAGTAGGAGTAGGAGGCCTCGGAGGAGAAGAAAGATATTTTTTTAAAATTTTTTATTATTTTTGTTTTATTTTATTTTATTAGTTTTAAATTTTTTAAGTTTTTCTCGTATTTTTAAGAAAAAATTTTACGAACTGAAAAATTTATCCAAAAATATAGACAAATTTTAGACGAATATTAATTAGCGACGTTCAATTACGGATGAACAAAATCTATCTGGAAAACATCTGAAAACAGTTTTTTAGACAAATTAAGGATGAATTTTGTTATCCATAAATTCAATATTTTTTAGTTATTTTGAATTGATTAGTATTACTCTTGATATCCACAATTTTTTTATTTATTTTAAAAATACATCCATTTAATTTTTTTAAATGGGATAATTTATAAATAATATTATAAAATTTTAAATATGATATTGAATTAACATGATACTATATATATATATATAAATCAATTTATATATAATTTTGAGAATGAAACAAGTTCATGATTTTTATCATTTATAGCATTTTTTGTTTGTTTATTATGATGTGATTTTATGATTTTTATAATCGATTTTATTTGTTAATAGTTTTTTTATTTTAAATATATAAATTGTTTACAAAGTATTTGTTGATCTCAGTTATAGTATTATAATATAATTTATTATACAAAATAATATAAAATATATAAATATCAATTTTTTCGGAGGATAAAAACAATATAAAATGTTTTAGATAAAATATGTTTTTTAAAGGATTCAAAGATTTTATAGTTTTTTTGTCGAATCAAATTTGAGGGTTTTTTGCAAAATAGAATAAAAGAAGATTTCAGATAATTAGTTTGGTTGTTTTTCAGGAAAAACAACATATTTCTCCCCTTGAAAATTTTGCGTTAGTCCTATTCTCTCATTGATTTTGACTCTCATTCTATTCTCCCCTCTATTTTCAATTACCATCTTATTCTCCATTGAACTATAAAAAATCTACCTAAAATCACCTCTATTATTTATCCGTTATCTGACTCGATTTTGATCCAAATTGGACCCTATTTTGGTTCGAATTTGACCAAATTTTGACCTAATTTTGACTCGATTTAATCACGATTTTATACTTAATTTTGACCAGAATTTTACTCAATTTTAACTTGAATTTTATTAATAAATCAAGTTAATTATTCAATTTAATTGATTTAATTGATTTCGAGTAAACAATTTTTTTACTTGAAACCAATTTTAACCCAAAATCGACCCTAATTTTGATTCAATTTTAATCCAAAATCAATCCAATTTTGACCCAAATTACGATCTTAATTTTGATTCTATTTAACCCGAATTTTACTTAATTTGACCCGAAATGTACTTAAATTAGATGTGAATTTACTAAACACATGAACAATAAA
The DNA here is from genome assembly GCA_036759665.1 of Gynandropsis gynandra. Lineage (NCBI taxonomy): Eukaryota > Viridiplantae > Streptophyta > Magnoliopsida > Brassicales > Cleomaceae > Gynandropsis > Gynandropsis gynandra. The sequence continues at coordinate 27,945,030 of CM071861.1, read as the reverse complement.
TGTTATAAATGTTAATTTTTAGATCATTTCATAAAAATCAAGTCACTTATTCGATTTAATTAATTTCGAATCAAAATTGAATACAGTTTTATTAATTGTATCATTTAAATCAAGTAAATCAATTAAATGTCTGATTAACTCGATTTGATCCAATTTTGATATAATTAACAAAATCGTATTCAACTTTGACTCGAAATCAACTAAATTGGATAATTAACTTGATTTATTGTTGATATTCGAGTTAAAACTAAGTAAATTTCGGGTCAAAATTAAGAAAAAATTCGGGTTAAAATCGAGTCAAAATCGAGGTCACAATTTGGGGTCAAAATTGGATCAAATTCGGGTAAAAAAACGGGGCAAATTGATTAACTCGATTTGATCTAATTTTGATATAATTAACGAAATCGTATTCAATTTTGACTCAAAATCAAATAAATTGAATAATTAACTTGATTTATTGTTGATATTTGGGTTAAAATTAAGTAAATTTCATGTCAAAATTAAGTAAAACTTTGGGTTAAATCGAGTCAAAATTGAAGTCACAATTCGGGTCAAAATTGGATCGGTTTGGAGTTAAATTGAGCCAAAATTGGGATCAAATTTGGGTAAAAATTGGGTCGAATCGGGTAAATTTTGACCCGGTCGGATTCGGGTCAAATTTTGACTTGATTTTAACCCTAATTGTGTCCCCAATTTTGACTCGATTTTAACCCGAAACTGATCCAATTTTGACCCCAATTTGAATCGATTTTAACCCAAACTTTACTTAATTTTGACCTGGTTTAATTTAAATGTTATATTTTAGTAAATTAGATGTGAATTTATCACACACATAAACAATAAATGTTATTTTTAGATAATTTCATAAAAATCAAGTTAGTTATTCGATTTAATTAATTTCGAATCAAAATTGAATACGGTTTGTTAATTGTATCTAAATCGAATAAAATCAAGTTAATTAGACCGTTTAATTGATTTCAAGTAAAAAAACGTACTCAATTTTACTCGAAATCAATTAAATCAAATACATCGATTAAATTGACTAATTAACTTTATTTATTGTTAAAATTCGGGTTAAATTTAAGTAAAAATTCGAGTCAAAATTAAGTACAAATTCAGGTTAATCGAATCAAAATTATGTCAAAATTGAGTCAAATTCGGGTTAAAATTAAAATCAAAATTGGGTCCGTTAACGGATAAATAACATATAGGTTTTTAGACAGATTTTTGATAGTTGAGGGGGGAATAGGATGAAAACTGAAAATCGAAGGGGAAAATAGGATGAGGGTCAAAATCAAAGAGAAAATAGGAATAAAGTAGGATTTTCGGGGGAATATACTGTTTTTCCTTTTTTTTTTTTATGACAAATCGTATATTTATAGAAGATTTTGAGTATTTTGAAACAAAATTTCGTTGGATCATGAGTGTTAAACATTTAATTTTCGAAAATTAATATCGAACATAAACGTAATTTTAGATTAGTCAAAGAGTCAATATTTCTTTAACTTATGGCATAAATTTTATACTCATTAGCATAAGCATCATCAATATAGTGTATAATAATAATTATTAAAATTGTACATAAACTAATTTTCTATATTCGTATATATAAATTATTGTGTTATTTTAGAATAATACACAAATTATCACATTTATTTTGAAAATTATCTATAAACTTAAATGTGACAAGAGATATGTACACTAATCCGTTCACTATTTTAAAGTACATTGATAATTTATATATAAAAATAAGAAAAATAATTTCTATATAATTTTGAGATTGTAAAACAAATTTGATTTTTCAAAAAGTTAATTATAATTTTTCATTGATGCAAAAAAAGTTTTAATCTAATATTTATGTTATTTCGAGTAGTCGTTTTGTTAATTTTTTCCGAATCATAATGGGTAGCACTTGGTAATTGTGCTTATTAAATATTTAAGCTCTTATATATATATATATACATATTGTCACAACATATAACATAGAATCTCTATGAGATTGTGTGATCCGATTTAATCTAGAATCAAGAATCTAGAATTTCTTGTCCAATTAAAACGTGGATGCATGAGGAATGGAGACGTCAAAGCTTAATGACGTTAAATAAGCGCTTTCTGGGAGGCAACCCAGCTGTTTGTTTTTACTTTTAATGTTTAAGACTCGGTTATTTAATTTCCATAAAAAAAACAAAACAAAAAAAATTGAATATAAAAGAAAAAGAAAAATTGTATAAATATCAATAGAATGTTCCAATGTGCCATTGACACCCAGAATTGCTTTGATTCTCTCTATATAAATGAAGCAACCAAACACACATCTTCTTCTTCAAACCTTAAGGCACACATATTCAAATACCTATTAGTTTCTTAATCCTAAAACTCAACGATCATGGCGGGGCTTCAGTACTACTTCTTCCCTACCGATTTCTTCTATCCACGCACCGCTCCAACCACAACTGTTCCTCCTGCAAGTAAAAGATCCGTCCTTCCAGTGCAGATCAAGAAGCGAGATGACCTTGTGGATGATCATGCTTTGCCTGTAACCATAGGTAAAAAGACGAGTAATCAGTCGACTTCAGTAGGTAAACAAGTCGGCAAAAACGGGAAAAGGGTCTTGTCTGATTCTTTCGAAACATACATGACAAGTGATAAGTTCCCAAGTAGTGGTTTTGCTCAAATGTAAAAGTGTTTTTTGGCTTTCGGTTCTTTCATTAGAACCCTTTTTCTATGTAACTTTTACCTGTTGAAGTCATTGGATTCGGCTATGTCTTTCTCTTGTTTAGCTATTCACAGTTGATGTTATACAACTGACTTTGAGCTTCTTCTATCACAACGTGTCGTTTTGCTTGTCCCCTGATGGCACTGAATCTGCCAACGAGTATGTATCTGTATGTTTGTAAATAAATAAATACAAATTTGGGCACAATTAGACCTCCAAACGTGGAAAAACTGACTGTCCTGTCGGGTTATGCGCAAGTTTCAATCGAATGACTCTGCGCAGTAACACAGAGTGGGAAATGTTTGTTCACCTTTTTTCATGGATGAGATGATGAAATCATAGCAATGTCTCCAGTACTCTCTGCACGGCACTTGCATCCATGGCATTGTCGGAGGGAGACCAAGTCCCAGCTTTGACGGCATCCTGTGTCAGAGAAGATGAACAAATCACACTAAATGAGAGTGAAAAGAGAAAGAAAATGCTAGCTTGCACGATTAAGATAAATGTTAATGAATGTACCTTTTACCGGTGAGGATACCACGAGCTGAAGAAGCCAAGGAAGAACTGGATATTCCCGAAAATATCGTTTTATAGTGAGGCATGAGTATCTGCCCTGCGAATATATCGGTATCGTGTCAGCAAAACATAACAAGAAAGATGAGCTTAAAACAGCATCCGGGTTAAGCTTTCATTGTCAGATGTCAGCAAGGGCCCCACCTATGGTTAAAAAGTTGCCGTGAAGGGTGGACACCAGAAGAAATGATTTCTTCCTGGCAATATCATTTTCACCACGTACAACTTTGGGTAGTTCCCTGCTTTCACCATGGCAGGTAGCTTTTGAAGAATTGAGGATATTATCATTGCAATGTTCAATTTCGAACCATATACCAGAAGGAAATCTTCTGCGCCTGATAATCCAAACAATAGTTTTGGTATATGGTGTGGCGTGGATGACTGATATGGCGATTTCAATCAACATACAGATGGAGTAAATTGCAGTATTCACGATGGTAAAGAAAATGAAGAAAACTGAAGTTGTTGGCAAGAGAAGCAGAAGAGGAGTGAACAGAAGCGACCCGACTACATGTTGCTTCACAGTGTATCCATAGCTGTCCAACCTTTGGCGCAGAGGATTTGATTTTCGGCCTCTACAAAACAAGAAATAAACAAAGATTTGAGAACCAAAGATGGCTGAACAGATGCATACTTCTCTTGCTTTTACATTTAACATCTCTGCACATTAACATTAGTTACAACATGCCATTTATTATTGATTCGAAAACAATTTTAACTGATATAATATACAAGTTTTACCTGAAAAGTCTCCACAGAGCTGCTAATGCTTCAATCTGGTGAGAATACAAGAATGTGATAGCCTGATGAAGAAATGATATATGAAGTGTTGCAAAAGTGATGATATCTATGACCAAAGCAGCAGCTACCGTAGCACCAAAAATAATGCCCATGATAGCAAGTAATTGTATAGCATAATAGATAAAAGAAGCCATGAAGCCCCAGAGAGTAGACCATATCTGAATCACATTGAGAGACACCATGCCAAGAACACCAGCCAATTCCGTGTTCAACTTAAAACCTGCTGGGACTCCCATCAACCACACACAACCTGACCGCAAAATGCCATTTGTAAACTCCTTTGTGAAGTTTAAAATCCATCGGCAAACGGAATCTGCGTGAAACAAAAGCCCCAGACCCATCAAGTTCCCCAAAACGACATCGACAGCTAAGGCTGACCACATGGCATGCCTTTGTAGCGCAGCTTTCTCTGCATGTTCCACACAGGATATGGACCTTGTGAAATCCATAATAAAAGTCATAGATCAATATCAACGATAATGAATTTAAATCATGACAACCAGAAAACAGTCTCAATGTAGTGATCTTATCCAAGACATGCCAAAGGGCTTAACAAGGATCAATAAAATTGGGTCCAAAGGCTGATTCAGATTGAAAAATAAAATAGCAGGATAGCATCTGGCAACCGAGAACTCTTATTCAATGTATAGAAAGATATGCAATCTTAGAGCTAAGAGGAAACAGGAAAAAGTATATGCCTATAAAATATGTATCATATTCTCCTTTTCTACGGATCTTCCCTTAATTGAATAGAGCAAAACTCTATCTGTGTCCCTTCCCTCGGTTTGTCAAACTTTGAGCAAGATCAAGAGAAATTAGAAAACAACAGACACTACCAAATCAGTTTGTTCTTTACTAAAAGAAGGTCCCATCACGAGACTTACCTCATGTCATTCTCTTGAAGGAGGATGGGCCAATATGATATCCGACAACTGTGTATTCTGAGATTGGTCCATGTGTTCTTAAACACCCTTTCCAATGTGATATGCATCCAAGAGAAAAGCGGAAAACTTGAAAGGGAATAGAAGAACTGAATGAAGCCATAATATATAGTTGATGCTAAGGCTAAAATCGTGGCCAGTAACTGCAAGGCCGAAGAAAATATCCTGAAACGAGAGAAGCAATCAATTAGAACAGTTAAGAAAACTTTGGAGTGCACAACAAATATAATCCCAGGTAAGCATACATGCAACTAATGGAGCTGTTCCGCGTGGATGTCTCCGGCTGTATGCATTGCTTGTACACTATTTTGACAGCCGAGACACAATTGATAGCAAGAATCACAATCTCCTGCATTCAAAAGAAAGTAATGTGACAAAAAAATTCGAGGAGAGAAAAGAAAAATAGCAATTAGCAGCGAGGCATTCTGGAAATTAACTATGTCACAAAGAGGCTGCTGCTGGTGAAGTTCATCAACCCACTTGGGTTTCTTCAAAGGAGCTTTTGCCTGAGGAGAGGAGCTCGAAAAAGTGGGCGAGAAATGGTGAGAACCATATATTGGAGTTTCATAGTATATTACCTGATATGTCCATGTTTATAGGAGTCAAATACTGATGTGAACTAGGATCCGTCAGAGAAACATGGAGGAAGACAAAATAACTTACATACGTGGACATCACGTTGAGACAATATCTCCCCGTTCCAATGTATATGATGCACTCTGGGACTTGAATTAAGCTTTGTATCGCTATGCTCAGAAAAATCATACACCATATGGATCCAGTGACTGCTTACAGAATCTTTCCTTAAATCCTCCACTAATCCATCAAGCCCATAGCAACCACAGCTCAAGCCACTAAATGCACAACTACCTCCGATCATTCTACCATAATCTTCAACTTCTATAATCTCAGATAACTCACAGTCAGCATTACAGCATGCATCGTAATGACCTAGGATCATAAATGTAGTCTTATCCCGTAATAATGCAGGCATCTTCTCATTTGTCTCTTCGATTATGTCCTGTCATAAATAGAAAAGAAGAATGATTATCAACAAACTAGATACAATATTAGCAAACATACCAGGCTATAATCAATTAAAAGCAGCCGCAATGTGGATGATGGTAAATTTCCATGACAAAAACAGTGAAACGAGAAAAAGCAAAACTTTGAAGGTGAGCGGGTACTTGGAGCCGTGGTTGGTATTTGGACAAAGAGTCTTTTTCACAGACGAAGGCCACAACAAAGTCAACAGAAACGGAAGATTGACACACGGACCACCCAAACAAAAGACTGCTGGTCGACGTTTCAGGGACTGAGAGCTGCTTTGGCCACCAAATTCTACATGTTCTCGCCATTTTCAGCTCCCCGAGAGCTTCTGAAACGCGCAATAACAGAGAAAATAGATAAGAAACCAGAGACAACAGGACAATACATAATACACTGCTTGAGACAGAATGACCGGATTCAATTACAGATCAAAGGAGATAAAATATTTTGGACCAAATCGTAAATGAAAAAAAAAGAAAAAAATATCTCATAAGATAGATGGGAACCCTAGCAGTTCTTCATTTACCTTATTCATACCGAATCTAACCCCAAATTGTGCTTCGAAGTCTCCGATGTACGATGTGAACACTCATGTGCCCAGAAATTAAGAATTGCAAGGCAAAACTTATAAATTCAGGGAGATAAAAGAAGGAGCTGTCAACGGAAAACGCATGGACGATGAGTTTTCCGGCGACGGGACAGAGAGGAGTGATGGCGGCGAACTTGAGCGAGGAAACGGCGTCGGAGATTTTATTTGTTTTTAACTATTTTTTCACAGTAGCTTAGCTGTCTTTCTCAGCTGTACTTTCCTTTCTAATTTCACTCCAAGGCCCATTAGTTCTTCGTTTTAATGAAGGCCCATACACTGGTTATTGTAAAATAAATATAAAAGATAACCTAAAATTTTATTTTTATTACAAATATTTATATTTATCCACATATCATATACGTTATGTATATTAGAAGTTATACAAAAAGTATAAAACATATTACAATAATTACATTTGAATTGGAGAGTAAATAAATGGGAGAGTGGAGTTATAGATATGGAGAAATAGAGTTAATTTAAATTCCAAAATCATTCATCATTGACATTATTTCCATAGTTCTCCCTATAATTTTCGATTATATTTTGTTGCGTAATTTAGTCTTGTATAGTTTTCTTGCAAACTAAATACACTAGAAAAAAACCACAGTTTATTAAAAATAAATGGCTATATTAGAAATTTTAAAAATTTTGTTATTTTATCGAAAAAATAGGTAATAAATGCTAATAAAAATATAATAATGTTATAACATAAAATTGATCTATTTTAATAATAAAATTAAGCGGAAATACATTTTTAAATAATCTTTTCATAACATATTATAGTTTAAAAAATATGAAGGTAATAGAATATCAATTGGGTGAAAATATATTGCATTGAATTATGAATGTGAATATTTTTGTCTAAAATATAATTGATTGTTATAATATTTCTTCTATATGTTAAAATCCTATGAAAAACAAAATAATTGAATCATCTCACTCATAGTTAGAGTGAAAAAAATTAAAAATATGTAACATATATAATATATTATTATATGGTGATACATAGTATTTGGTGTTTATTTGTTAGAATTTTAATTAACTTTGCAATATTTATTTTTTTCTTCCAATTTTTTTGTCAAATTTTCTCTTCATTTTCTTTTATTATTCATGTTTATGAAATCAAAACTCAATCATGTTTTTTGTATGAATAATGACAAAGAAATTTCAAGGGATTTATCGTAGAATCTACATGAACAAATGAATCGTTTCCTCTTCTATCTTCATCTTCCTCTTCCATCCTCTCCTATCATTTCACTGAAAACATAGCTCATTAACATAGTTAACTAGTTTAAATTTATAATTCACTTGTCTTCTACTATTCTTTATGTTCACAGCTTCTAAACTCCTATGAGATGTTAAAGACTTGATGTTGTTCATTTCTTTCCATTCCAATATCTTCTTAACAACTTGAAAACCAAATTATTTACCATATAAAACCATAATTCTTAGTATCACACACAAAAAGCTTGAATAAAGAAGAATTTTATACCGAGTAACTTTAATTATTCTACTTTCAAGCATGGTGATTCTATGTTCAATTGAACTTTTGTCTCTATTTCTTTAAAGAGTCTAACAAACACCCTTATAAATATTTTATTTCAGATTTATGCCACATTCACTCATTTGGATAATAAACGAATGAGAATTTCTCCAATCATATGATGATGTTGTTCCATGATAAAACATCCTTTGATGTGATACACATGATAATAGTTGTTGATTTACCATGGAAGAATCACAATATCAACCAAGTAACATATGAAAATAGTTGTAGATATAATATAACAGGCAATTATCAATTTTACCATTTGTTTCATTTCATTAGTCTCTAATATTTTTCATATTTTTATAACCAAACTTTCATCTAAGTACGCAAATTTGTTATAACTATACATTAAATATTAATTTTGAAATATTAATGCATTTTCATAGAATTCGTGAATAAGAAAAAGTATATAGATTTATACAACGTATGTATATGTTTATCTATCATATATGGATTTAGATACAACGTGTATATGTTTATCTATCTTTATTTTATTTATTTGTCTCATTTCATCAATTTCTAATATTTTTTCAATTTCTTATAACCAGATTTTCATGTAAATATACTATTAATTTTATTCACATAAATACGTGAATTTGTTATATTTTACATATAAAATTTAAAATTTGAAATATTATAATATTTTGTAGTTTATATAGTTTTATATAACATATTTATATGATTATTTATCAATTTTTTTTTCATTTCATTTTGTTTCTAATAGTTTTCAATTATTTTATAACCCAAATTTCATGTAAATATAATATATATTTTTATTCATATAAATATGTATTTTTTTTAATATAATTACATATAAAATTCAAATTTTAAAATATTAAAATATTTCATAAATTTCAAGAATAAAAACCTTATACAGATTTACATAGCAAATTTATATGATTATGTCTATATTTTATTTATTTAATTTATTTCATTACTTTCTAATATTGTTTTTCATTTTTATATGTAAATATACTATATTCTTTTATCCATATAAATAAGTAAATTTCTTATATAATTACATTAAATTTAAATTTTGCAATATTAAAATATTTTGTATAGTTCATAAATAAAAAACTTTATATGGATTTATATAACAAATATGATTATTTGTCTATAGTTTATTTATTTATTTTATTTCATTATTTTCTAATATTTGTTATTTTTTGTAATAAATTTTCATGTAAACATACTATATTCATTTATTCATATAAATACATTAGTATGTTATATAATTATGCATGAAATTTTAATTTTTTGAAATATTTGTAAAGCTCATGAATAAAAAAAACTTATATAAATTTATATAACAAATTTATATGATTATTTGTTTATACTATATTTCTGTCTCTTTTTATTAGTTTCTGTTATATTTTCAATATTTTTATAACTAAACATTAATATCAATATACTATATATTTTTATTCATATAAAGATATAAATGTTTTATTTAATTGTAATTTAATTTGTATTCAAACTTTTTAAATATTGAACCATTTGATTATTTATATTTAAAATCGATTTTATAAATTAATTTTTAAAATATTACATATTAATTGAAGAAGGATGTTTTAAAAATGTTATTAAAATAAACACACGTTTTTTATATCTTTGAAATATATTAACTTTTTATCCATATTATCTCGTTTAAGTATTGATTTCACACAATTTGTATTTATCATTCAAGCCGTCTGTATATAATACATATGTATATTCAAATTATATATATATATACATACACACATATAATTCGATGTTTGTCCTGATTTTGATTCTTTCAAACAAAAATAATGAGACCATGGTCAATCTCAATTTACAGAAAAAGCTAAATTAATATACATAATTACGTGGCTTATGTTGTATAATGATGGCCAACAGAAACATTAGTAAAGTCCAACGAAGCCAACACTCACGCGCTTGCGCGTGGATGGCCGGTGAGCTGGTCCGGGATATCCGAACCTCGCAGCCTCCCAACCAAACCTACCCACTTGTTTCTCCTAAAAAATTCTTCCCCGTATCCACCGGACCTCAGGTTCGGATTCGAGCCTCCTTTTATATATAATAACCGCTCTCGCTCCGGTAAATGGTCAGAAATCAATTGAACGAGAGAGAGATTTTCTGAGCTAAGGTAAAAACAAAAACTTTATGTCAATGATTTCTCTCTGCTCGATGATTGCGTCCACCTTAGAAGACGATCTCTTGTTTGCGTTTAGTTTTTGAATTTCATGGATCTTGATGGGATTGTTTGATTTCCGAAAAAATTCTGGGTATTGTCGTTGATCTAGCTCGGGAATTGTGTGGGTTTGACTTGCGTTGACCTAATTGGGTCGTTCATGGTTAATCTCCTAAGGAGTCGATGAAGGGTAATCGTAGATCTTCAGATCTCTCCATTGAACAAGATGTATTTAGCAATCAGCCTTTATTTCAGATGTAAAATCTTGTTTTTTGGCGCAAAATTCGTATTGATTGGGGAGTTCGTAATTACTAGACGATTACGACATTAGCGTTGAAGGGTCCGATTGGTTGATGTTTGCTTGTTTCCGGATCCAAAACTCGATGGATCTATTGGTTGTTATTCTCTTTATACAAAAGCAACATTTTTTTTTTATCTGAGATGTGACTTAGGTCTTGTCCATTAGACTGATGTCAGGTGGGTGTTGTTGGTGCAGATCTAGAACAGCCGAGTTCGAGAGGTAACAAGGAAGTAATGACGTTTGTTTCAGGAGGACGATCGACGTTGAACCCCGATGCCCCGCCCTTCATTCCCGATGCCATCCAGAAAGTGGAAGATTTCTCTCCGGAATGGTGGGAATTGATCAAAAGCTCTCCTTGGTTCCATCACTACTGGATCGGCATGCATCTGGGTGAGGACGGATTCTATGACAATGGGGAGAAGGACATAGATTTAACTGATTTGTTGATGGAAGCATTTGATTTTGATGCCATGGATGACTCAGATTTTGATGCTATATCTGAAATCTAGCTCCCCAAAGTCAGGAACAGAACCAGACAAGTACTAAATTAACTTCTCTACTAGTTTGCTTATACCTTTTGTACCATTCTAGTTTATGCTTTGCCCAAGCTGCAACCTTGCATTCTATATTCCCAACATGTAAAAAAAAAAATATGTAAATTCCAACTTAAATGACAAAAAATGTATGTTTTTGTTGAAGCGATTACTCCCTTTTACAATCACAAAGCAAGAGTTTTTTCGATTATTCATTCTAATAATGAATACCCGCAACTCTACGAGCTATTTCATGGAGAAAAATCGGCAAGGAAATCTTTACTGTCTCGCTGCTTTTTCTTCTTTCGAGCTTCATCAAGCTTAGAGCGATTGCTAAGCACGTCGGTGATGGCGTTGGGCAACCAGAAACCAGGCCGCTCAAGAAATGGTGCACGATCAATAACCAAAGGTTCTCGCAATGTAACTTCGACGCCCTGATACGTCCACAAGGCTAGCCTTGCTTCACCCTTGAGACCAATGGAAAACCATCCTAAACCCGCCACTGCAATGTCGATGCTCTTCACATCCCAACTACTTCCCGACACTTTAATCTCTTTCTCTTGCCATTCGCCCATTTCAGACGCTCTTTCCTCTCCAATTGGGGGCTAAGAAAAGACGTGACTTACATCTTGATATCGAAAACTTTTTCAGATTGAAGTTGCAGATATAAGTTACCTGAAGGTGTAGACCAGCATGGTTCTTGAATATCTCTTCGGAATTCTCTGTCTTTCCCAGGTGTAAGGAAACACTATGTGATGCCCATACTGTTATGTATATTGTTTGCACTGAAGCAATGACAAGGTCCAGCCGAACCAGTCCACCAACATGCACAGATTGCCCTGCCTGCCAAAGTTTCAGATGCAAGTCACAAGTGAATCAAGATTCTTTTGATCGAAAAACCAATTAAGAAACAGGAGAATTTGAGTTAGAATTTAAAGATAATCCAAATGAGATTATACCCTGAAACTGTTAAAAGTTGTCGCCTTTACAATCTTATGTACTACGGTTAACTATTAAGGATTTGTTCGCAGCTACTTTTCAGCAACAATATATCACTTATGAGGAGCTAAAAACGTGCAAGTAACGTTTAGCTCTATGCTTGGTGGTAAATAGAACACATACGATTCTCGTTAAATGTGGAAAAAAGCCAGAAACCTTGCAGATAAAAGAGGGGTTAGCTTAACTTGCCTTCACCCTGAAGGTCCGAGGTTGCAATTCCTTCCTTATCTCTACCATTTTCCGCTCCTCGGGATTCAATCGCATGGACATAAGGTAGGGATGCAAAAGGCCAGGCGTGTCATACATCTTTGCTTTTGCAGACAAAATGCCACCAATCCTTAATATTCCCAGAGTTGTTCCAGGAACTGGAGCTTCTGTGAGCCTTGTGACCTTAGCGCCCTCTTTTTTGGACAAGGCATTAATCAAGGTAGACTTGCCAGCATTCTGAGCCCCAACAACCCACACATTTCCTCGTGGACCAGCAAGTTTTTTGACGTAAGCCAATACGTTTCTAACACCCAAATCTTTACGCGAACTAACCAGATACACTCCACTGAGCTTAGGTGCCCCTCCAGCTTTGGCACGTTGGCGCACCCATTTATCTAACCGAGCAGGTGAAATCTGTGATGGGAGAAGGTCGACTTTCGTTGCCACAAGAACAAGCTTGGGAAGGGTCTTGCTAAGCCTGGGGTCATTTTCAGCTTTCTGCAGTACCTTGAACAGAGACTTTGCTGCCCGTTTTGGAAACGAACCATCAAAGTCAACACAATCAACAACCATGACTACAACAGTAGCACCCGCATTACTCATTGGTTTCATTAATCTAGTTGAGATCAACCTCTCGAAATCAAAATCGGGTATCAGATTTTCCACCTTTTCGTTCTTCACTTGGCCGTAGTTCCTCAAAGAATGGCAACGAGCACACACTGTCACATCATCCCTTTCTTTCCTTGCTTCCTCCCTAACCATCCTCTTCTTCTCTGCTTTCGACAATCTCTTCTTTTTCGCTTTCTCAACAACCTCCTCTGTGATATTACCATACCCAAGACCCGCCGGAGCAAAACCATCCAATTCACCATCATCCTTTTCAGAATTAAATATAGCTTCTTCCCATTCATCTGACTCCCAGTCAACTTCATCCTCACTTCCAGAATTAGCATCCTCTCCCTCCGTTTCTTCCAATGTATCATTGATTTCAAACTCTTCTTCTTCTTCTTCTACTTCATCATCCAATTCATATCCATCAAGCTCACCTTCAATGCCTTCCTCCTCTTCCTCATCCTCCGAATTCTTCTCAGCTACCTTTCTCTTCTGATAATAACCGGGCAAATCTGGGTCCTCGTCCTGCATAAAAATCCCACATCCTGGACAAATTGGCCGCCCATGCTCCTCATCGTCATCTCTCCCTTCACTCAAGATACGATTTTTCACTCTCTTCGACATAAATTTCCCTCTCCCTTTCTCCACTGTTTGAACAACCGATTCGTTCTTCACCGCTAAACACAAAATCGGAACATCACGTTTCTTCTTCTTGTCACAGATTCCTGGTGACAAAAAGTTGAACTCTTTCTGAAAAACCCTCAACTGAAATACATTAAATTTTCTGGATTGTGAAAGAAAGTTTCCGATTACCTGAGGAAAATGGAGCTTCCAATCTGGGTTTCCACCGAAAAATGCGAAAACCCTCGTCCTGAAGCTTCGTGTTCACACCGTAAGCCGTTGTGGTAGACGGAGCAGTAGAAATCAAAACCACCATTTCTCAGACAGTATCACTCTGATTTCCGAAGAAATGGTTGTCGGATTCAAGAGAAGCAGAAGAATTACAACACGACCATAACAAACGAGTAAAGAAAGAGAAGATGAAGCGCGCTATAGCTTTCTCTTGCGCTTTTGTCTTCCGAGTCGGAGAAGATACAATATATACTATCTATGTAACACCAAAAAATTATATGAAAAAATGATGTTAATAATCTTATTATTTTATGTAATAAAATATAATTTATATTATTTTTTATATAATTGCTAGTATAGTTAGTAATATTGTATTTTATGCGTATTAATTTTGTTTATAATAAATTTTCTTTTCTTTTTTTAACTTACTTTAAATTCTATTGTTAATAATTTATAAAAAAAAATGAGATAGACTGAAATATGTTTGAAATGTATAACCAAAATGAAAATAAGAAAATAATATATAATACATATAATATTAATCATATTTTTTTTGTCAAAATTTCATTTGACATTGTATAATTTAAAAATATTATCATTATAATTATTTGGAGACCAAATATATAATAAATATTTTCTCATAAACAATTAGTATATTTAATTTTAATTTTATCATTTAAAATTTTTATGGATAATTGTCAATTTGTTCTTTCTCCATTTATTATTTGATAAATTTAATTTTGCAGTATGGTAACCTTTACATATAATTTTGTCACGACATTAATTTGACATAAACTTATTTGAACAAATACATATTAATTATAAATTAATTTAAACTTTAAAAAAATTACATGAACATATCAATATATCATAATAAAATAAAGTGAATAACATGTTAAAAGATCATATAAATTTAAGATACTGTAAAAAAAATTATATACACATGCATCATATTGGAAATATAGCAAAGATCTCAATACGAAAGCTTTAAATTTTAATGAAGAATCCGATTTATCTGGATTTAGATTCCGAAACTCCCGAAACTCTATTGTGAATTATATCAAGATTTGAAACAAATCGAAACAGAAACTCTATTGTGAATTATATCAAGATTTGAAACAAATCGAAACAGAAACTCTATTGTGAATTATATCAAGATTTGAAACAAATCGAAAGAGAAGATCGAGATAAATACCTGAATTTATGATATACGATATGCAGCGGAATATATCTTTCAATGCAATAACCTCAGAACCTAGTCTCTATGTTGATGGGGTACAAAGAGGGTTTTTTTGTGTGTTATGCATTGGGGACCATAACCTCAATATATATTTATTATTATTTCTAATTCGATCTCTCATCAAATTAGAAATTACACAAGTGGTATCTACACATTAACATCATAATAATTATGCCCTTAGTCTATACTTAATTTCACTTAGACCACTTTAGTTTAGAGTAATTAAATAATGGCATAACACATATAAATAATACATGTGTGACCCAAAAATTCTAACAATCTCCCACTGGACCACATATGTATTCTGGTATGTGTTAACTTTATGAGCTCAAACTATTGTCATATGTGTGACCAAAAATTCTAACAATCTCCCACTGGACCACATATGTATTCTGGTATGTGTTAACTTTATGAGCTCAAACTATTGTCATTATAACCTTAGGGCATAAACAGTCTCGTCCATCAATTACACCAGTATAGAATCAAGGCGGCATTCGCTACAACGATCGTGGCTAAACCTTCCTTGGTCACTAATACCAATGTAATCAAATGACATAGATCAAATTATGAATGTGTAGTATGAAAATCACATGAAGGTGATCTATACATGTCGATTTTCAACTGGTCCTACTTAAGTGAGATCACTTAATAACCTTATCATATAGAGTGGAATATAAACTGAATAATACTTTATTTCTGATCAGAAAATATTCATACTACAAACATCACAGAACACAAAAATATTCAAACTCCCATTAAACTGCAGATCCCTCAAAATCTAAAACACCCATTCGAGCGGTATGCTCATGAAAGACATTGGGTGGAATACCCTTTGTAAGGGGATCTACTATCATGGAGTTCGTCCCGATGTGTTCCATGGAAATTTGTCCACTCTTAACCCTCTCCTTCACAACCAAAAACTTGATTTCGATATGCTTTGATTTTATCGAGCTCCTGTTGTTGTTGGAGTACAAAACAGCTAAGTTATTGTCACAATACAACTTGAATGGTCTTTCGATTGTATCAACAACTCGCAGCCCGGTGACAAAATTTCTCAGCTAGATTCCTTGGTTGGATGCCTCAGAATATGCTATAAACTCTGCAGCTATGGTGGAAGATGCTATAAGCAATTGTTTGGCACTTCCCCAAGAAATATCTCCACCAGCCAACAGAAAGATGTAGCCCGATGTGGACTTCAAACTATCTTGGCATCCCGCAAAATCAGAGTCAATATACCCAATGATCTCCAAATGATCTGACCTCCGATAAGTGAGAATGTAATTTTTTGTTCTCTTTAAATAACATATTACTCTTTTGGCTACTTTCTAGTGATCCATACCAGGATTGCTTAAGTATCTGCCTAACAATCCAACAACATACGCAATATCCGGACGCGTACAAACTTGAGCATACATAAGACTCCCAACAGCTGATGCATATGGAATCTTCTGCATTTCTTGGATTTCAATATTATTCATAGGGCATTGATTTTTACTGAGTTTATCTCCTTTAGCGATCGGAGTGTCACCTGGTTTACAACCTTCCATGCCAAATGTTTTGAGTACCTTATCGATATAGTTCCTTTGTGATAATCCTAGAATACCTTGACTATGATCCCAATGTATCTGAATTCCTAATACAAAGGATACGTCACCAAGCTCTTTCATTTCGAAATTTCTTGAGAGAAATCTCTTGGTGTCGTGCAACATGCCTATATCGTTAGTGGCAAGTAAAATGTCATCGACACATAAAACTAGGAAAACAAATTTTCTCCCACTGAACTTATGATACACACACTCATCCACAATATTCACCTCAAAATCGAATGAGAGAATTACTTGATGAAACTTGTGGTACCATTTACGAGATGCTTGTTTTAGCCCATAGATGATTTCATCAATTTACAGACCATTTTATTTGGGTCTCCTAATATGAAGTTTTCTGGTTGCTCCATATAAATTGTCTCGTCAATGTTTTCATTGAGAAACGCTGTTTTGACATCCATCTGATGTAGCTCTAAATCAAAATGTGCAACAAGAGCCATGATTCTCCTAAAAGAGTCTTTTGATGAAACTGGGGAAAATGTCTCTATATAGTCAATCCCTTCCTTTTGAGTATAACCCTTAGCTACAAGACGAGCCTTATACCTTTCCACATTACCTACCAAATCCCGTGTTGTCTTAAATATCCATTTGCAACCAATAGGTTTCGTACCTTCTGGTAATGGGACAAGTTCCCAAACTTTATTGTCTTGTATAGACTTATACTCATCATTTATTGCCTCAATCCACTTTTCAGAGTCATAACTACTGATAGCTTGACGAACATTGACTGGATCGTCTTCCATCATACCATCGTTTTCCTTATGTTCTTGAAGAAACACTATATAATCATTTGAAATAGCGCTTCTTCTCTCTCTAGTGGATCTCCTTAAAGGCAATTGATCTTGTTGCCCAAGTTATTGAGGTTTTTGAGTTTGATCCGGATGAACAATTGTCTGAGATTGAATAACAATGTCAGATTGAAGATCCGAACTCGTTTCATCTGAAGCGACTATACGAACTGGTTCAGGA
Organism: Gynandropsis gynandra; assembly: GCA_036759665.1. Taxonomy (NCBI): domain Eukaryota; kingdom Viridiplantae; phylum Streptophyta; class Magnoliopsida; order Brassicales; family Cleomaceae; genus Gynandropsis; species Gynandropsis gynandra. Next base: position 27,927,321 of record CM071861.1, on the reverse strand, counting down.
ACTGAAACCAATTCTTCCTCAAAGACAATGTCTTTATTTCTCCCTCCAAATTTAATATCCTCAAAGAACGTGGCTGTTTCCATCTCAAAAATTGTCTTTAATTTGGGATCATAAAACTTATAGCCTCTTGATCGCTCAGAGTAGCCAATAAAGTAGCTGTTGACTGTTCGGGGTTCCAATTTTTTTCATATGGCTTGTAAGGCCTTGCCTCAGCTGGACAGCCCCATATATGAAAATGATTTAGTGATGGTTTTCTACCAAACCAAAGCTCATTAGGTGTTTTCGCAGCTGCCTTCGTTGGCACTCTATTAAAAATATAAGATGTCATCTTTAGTGCCTCGCCTTAGAGTGATTCTGGTAAAGTCGAATGACTAATCATACTCCTCACCATGTCTTTAAGAGTTCGATTTCGTCTTTCAGATACACCATTCATGCTAGGTGACCCCGACATGGTGTACTGTGGAACGATTCCGTACTCCTCTAGGTACTTGGCAAAAGGTTTTGGACGTTGTTCACCTGAACCAATATATCGACCATAGTATTCACCACCACGATCAGATCTGATGGATTTAATCCTTTTGTTGAGTTGATTCTCAACTTCAGCTTTTAAAAGCTTTAAACACGTCTAAAGACTGAGTCTTCTCATGAATAAGAAATAAATATGCATATCTAGAGTAATCGTCAATGAATGATACAAAGTATTTTTTACCATTCCAAGATGGAGTCGGAAATGGCCCGCAAATATCCGTATGTATCAATTCTAAGACATCTATAGCTCTATATGCACCTAGTTTCTTTTGTTTGGTATGTTTTCCCTTAATGCATTCAACACAAACATTGAAGTCTGTGAAGTCAATGGAATCTAAGATCCCATTCGACACAAGTCGCTCAACTCTATTTCTAGAGATGTGACCTAGGCGTTTGTGCCACAATATTCCCGAAGTTAAATTATCATTTTTACGCTTAATACCACGTGATTCAATAGTTAAATTTTCATGGTATCTCTCAACAGTGTCAAGCATATAAAGATGATCATAAACCAAAAGCGAACCTGTTCCAACAATATTTGAATCCAAAGACAATGTAAACTTATCGTTTCCAAATGAACAAGAATAACCAAAATTTTCCAAATAAGAAACTGAAACCAAATTCCGTCTGAAAGACCGTACAAGAAAAGTCTTTCAAATCCAAATAAAAAACTAGTACGCAACAATAATCTAAAATGCGTTATTGCCTCCACTTTGATCGATTTTCCATTCCCCACATAAATGCATCTTTCAGCATTACTTGGATTTCGGAAGCTCAGGCAACCATGCATCGAAACACTGATGTTAGTAGTAGCACCAGAATCTAACCACCAAGTGTTTCTAGACACTGAAACTAAATTAACTTCAAAACATACCAAAGTAAGGAACATACCCTTTTTTACATGCCAAGCGTGGTATGCGGCACAATCCTTCTTAACATGTCCAGGTTTCTTACAAAAGAAGTAATTGTTTTCGGCTTTATGTTGCTTCTTTTGATCTGGACCCTTAGCAGCATTATTCTTTGTAACCTCAGGTTTCTTTCTTTTGCCCTTTCCCTTAGAGGTGTGAGCCAGATGAGCACTTCTAGTCTTATCTTGTTTCATCCTCTCTTCCTCTTGAACATAATAGGAGATGAGCTCCTTAAGAGACCACGTATCATTTTAACAGTTATAACTAATTTTGAATTGGTTAAACTGTCCAGGAAGAGAGTTCAAGACAAAATGTACGAGTACATCTTCCGATATATCGATCTTAAGTGTCTTGAGCTTTGAAACAATATTTGTCATCTCCAAGATGTACTCCCTTATGTTTCCTTTGGCTTGATACCTCATGGTGCTAAAGCGATACAATATCACACTTATCTCAGCCTTATCGCTTTGAACAAGCGTTTTTCAAGCTCAGCAAGGAAATCCTTGAGATTGGCATCCTCAACACCTCGAAAGGTTTCCGAATAGTGCTCATAATGATCTGAAGACCTACGCGATTTGAGCGCTCCCATTTCTCATAAGTTATTTTCTGTTCAGCAGAACTTGTGCCCGAAGGAGAAATGGGGGGCTCAATCCTCAATGCTAGGTCCAGATCCATGCACCCAAGAACTATTTTGACCTTATCCTTCCATTCCTTAAAGTTGGAACCATTAAGGGCAGGGATCAGACCGATGTTTGCAGATACTACAACAAGATTAACTGGAAAGAGAACAAATTATAACATGAGTTATCAAAACCAATCAACAAAGCATATGATTGTACAATCCATCTCAAGATACTTAGTGCAACATCAATATCAAGTCTTTGGAGAATAATATTAATTGCTAGTGATACCTTGATGTAATGGTCAAACACTGATAATAAGACATGTTAAATAACAAACCTTTCTTTGGACCGATTTATCATCACACCTTAACCAAAGAATTATCACATATTTATCATCACAGGTACACATGAAATCCGGCCAAATTGGGCCGATTTATACTCGCATGGATAAACATGTATATATCATTCAATACTTCTCATGAAAATATTCACAAAAGAGGACACTTTGGTGCCATCTTGCTTCTATTAAATCAGTTAAAGCATCAAATTTGTACAATAAAATTAAATGTTGATTGCATGCAAAAGTCATTTTCCATATGCAATATAACCGATATAATATATTCAGAGGCGTCATATGCATGGAAATGACTCTGGCTTAATGGTCGGGAGAGAGATCAATAATCAAAAGTGGAGTTATAGATCGTAGGTTCGACCCCATAACCTCTGAGACCTTTCATTTAATTTTTTTTAACAAAATAAAAAAATCAACTCCATCAACACCATGATTGAATAATATATATATATATATATATATATTAGAAACCATAAAATGCAATTAAGTGAAATATATACCAATAACTCCTTTTTTGATATATATATATATATATATATATATATATATGGGCTGGGCAAATAACGGATATTTGCGAATATCAGACTATTTGTATTTGTATTTGTATCCGGCGAATATCTAAATTTAGTATTTGTATTTGTAAATTCGGATATTTGTAAATACGGATATTTTTCAGATATACGGATAGCGTATAATATATATATAAAAATATTTTAATAAAAAAAATTAATAATCATCAAATATAATATAAAATTAAAATTTCAAATCGTACAAAGATGCAAATATATGTAATATAAATAAAGCAAAACACCAAATCTTCACATTTATCTCCATCATTTAAATTTAGTTTCGTGGATGATTCTACAAACATCGTCAATTCGCAAAAAGTTATATATTTAGTAAGTTCTGTATTTTTTTCATATATTGTAATGTCACTATAACATTATCCAACCCATTTGGATTAGAACTAATCTTAAATATAAATTAAATATTCAACAATATTAGTTATTTTAAAGTATTTGATATTTTATTGTCCTCTCATCATAAATATATTACATATTTGGCTATATATTTATATAGTAAATGTTTAAATAAGATTAATAATATTTTTATTTCCAATTTGATCATTAAATCAATTTTGTTATATATGTATCTATATTTTAACTAAATTTTCTATTTAATACTTACGGATACGAATAGTTCGGATAATTGAGTTTACTATTTGTATTTGTATTTGTATTTGTCGAATATCTGATTTCTAATATTTGTATTTGTATTTGTTTCAGCGGATATTTGAATTTTCGGTTCGAATACGAATCGGATACGAATACTTCTAATATTTTGCCTAGCCCTAATATTAGGAGTGTAAAAAATGGCCCGAGCCCGCGGGCCCATCCGAAGCCCGCCCGAAAATAAGCGGGCTCGGGCCTTTAAATCTAAAGCCCGAATGCAATCGGGCCTTCGGGCTCGGGCCTAATCAAAAGCCCGTTATGTTACAGCCCGGCTCGTCGGGCTTCGGGCCGCCCGCTTTCACTTAGAGCTTTAGGGTTTTTTGGCTCTCTTCCTTCTTTAGCTCGCTGCCGCCCTTTCCTTCTTTCGGTCGAAACTGCATCCTCCCTCCCTATCCCTATCTCACGTTCGAATCCGCGTTACAGTCGCCGGCTCCCTCCTCCTCCCTCCCCACGTCTTCCCGCTTTCTCCCTCGTGTTACCGTCGATTCCCTCCTCTCCCTCGTCTTCCCGCTTTCTCCCTCGTGTTACCATCGATTCCCTCCTCTCCCTCGTGTTACCATCGTCGGCTCCCCTCCCCTCCCCTCCCTTTCTCTCGTTCGACTCTCCCTCCCTCCCCTAACCCTTACAGTCGGCCGTTGGTTCCCTCCTCTCCCACGTGTTACCGTCGGCGGATCTCCTCCCCTCCCTTCCCTAACCCTTAATGTCGGCCGACTCTCTTCGTCTCTTGCATTCACCGCCTAACATTGGCCGGCCCGAAACCCGTTCGTGAGCAACCCGAAGCCCGTCGGGCCGGGCCGCGGGCTGAACAATTTAAGCCCGTTTAAATTTGGGCCGGCCCGAACCCGAACCCGCTTTCACCGAGCCAACACAGATTCGGGCCGGCCCGAATGACACTCCTAATATATATATATATATAATAAATTGTCAGAGTATACTGGTTCGAACCAGAGACCACAACAATATAGCAGACATACTCTACCTTGCGCTAACAAAACGATTGCATTACTATGGAGTGCTTTTAATTGTATTCATTATTTCGGTAATAACATTTTTATATATAAAAATCGACATGGCTGGGCCCTGGATTTTTTTTACATTGAACTGAACTGGACCTTCAGTTCTTTTTACATTTAACTGGGCCGAACCCAAATATTTTTTTTAAAATAATAACTTTTTTTTAAGCAAAACAATAGACTTCTAAACCGTTCAAAAACGGTTGCATTTTTTTAGGAGCATTTTAATTGTTTTTAATAAAAAAAATTCTTCCAACACCCTTTTCTCATTATCATTATTTTATTTAAATAAAATAATAATAAAATAGCAATGTTCATTGTTCACGGTTAATAGTTGAGTTTTTTTAAAAAAAGTTGTTCTTCACCGGAGAGTTTCCAACTCTCAAACTTAATTTTCACCAAAAAATGTTAAAATTAATAATAATAATGTAAACACAATAGATCGACTCTGATACCACTTGAAGAATCCGATTTATCTTGATTCGGATTTCGAAATCCCGAAACTCTATTGTGAATTATATCAAGATTTAGAACAAATCGAAACTAAAGATCGAGATAAATACTTGTATTTATGATATACGATATACAACGGAATAGATTTCCAATGCAATAACCTCAAAATCTAGTCTCTTTGTTGACGGGGATACAAAGAGGGTTTTTTTTGTAACACCCCCATCCCACAACAACCTCGGGACTAGGAATGTCCACCATCACCTCCAAGAGGTGGTTACACGTGTCATCGCTCAAACACATTTATAAAATTAATATAAATGATTTATTACGAAATAAGAGTGGTCCGGACCAAATAGCAAAACAAATATATAAATATCATAGTCACGATAAATAAAATAAATACGAAATGCAAAATAAAACTCATCGAGACCTCATGCACGCCTCTCCCATCGGTCCACTGTGAGTCTTCATATTGCTTCTCAACCTCATTATTTTTTCTCCTCGCCATATCTTGTTCATCCATGGCAGCCCAAAAATTGGGTGAGTAAGAAATACGCACTCAGTGAGATCAATACGGGTACATACTCTATGCCACGTATTCTCCTGCTCGAATTGAATATCATAAAATAACATATATCCAAAGTCTAAACTAAAGATATACAAATCACTCTACCCAACCCGACTGAGTATCCAAAATCTAAGACTAGTACCACACTGGATCATAACACAAAGAGTCCACATGACTCTAGCTCGGGCATATGCTCGCAAAGTCCAAAGGACCCCAGCACACTGAAAATCTCGCAAGGTCACAACGTACCCCAGCTATCAGTACACTACACTGAAAATCTCGCAAGGCCACAACAT
>CM071861.1:27894711-27913602 GCA_036759665.1 Gynandropsis gynandra | reverse complement strand
TCTTCCGATTTTCGGTGGTCGTCCCGAGTTCCACCGTCCGCCTCGAGTTATGCCGCTCGTCCCGAGTTATGCCGTCCGTCCCGAGTTCCGATGGCCATCCCGAGTTCCACCGCCTGTCCCGAGTTCCGACGGTCGTCTCGAGCACCCACCGCCCGTCCCGAGTTCCGACGATCGTCTTGAGTTCCGATAACGACGCTTCCGAATTTCAAATGTTACTCACATATGATTTCTAATTAATTATTGTTATGTGTAAAAACATTTAAAATTTAATTAAATTTAATTAAATTTAATTAAATTTCAATTTTATTATTATTTTATTTTTTAATAATTACGTACAGACTGGGGCGTTCGCAAATGCAGACGGGCCTCCCGTCCGTAATTTTTTTTAAAAAAAGAAATCTCTGATTTTTCTCGTCGATTTTCGAATAGCTTGGTGGTCTGCAATTACTGACGGTTTGCGGACTGAAATTTTCGTCCTTATTTCCAAACGAATTAGGGACGAATATCGTTTTGCGATGCTCGTTTGCAGACACCTCTTGACTGTCCCTAATCCGTCCCTAAACACATTTAGAAACGAATTAGGGACAGGTTTTGCAGTCCCTAAATCTTAATTTTTTTGTAGTGTATATTTTGTGTTTTACTAATTTAACACTTACACTAATGAGTTGTTCATATATAGTCAGTCATCTATATAAATATTCATTCATTTAGCTTCACATATTTTTAACAATGTTGGTCATGATGTTCTATATGATTTAAGATGAATCGTTTGGGTTGTAATTTGACCACAATATATCACATACTTTTTAATGAACCCTTAAAGTTTACATAACTCTTAAATACAAATGCTATTTTTCGAGACAATCTAAAGGTCTCGTGCAGGTCGAAATGCCACAATAACCTTGACTAATGAAGAGATTACATAGATTAAGTATTTTTGTAACTATAAAATAACAAAGAAGTTGACATCATTGTATGGTTCAAATAAATAATTTTTCACCACAAGTGTTAGACTATTATATGTTTCGTGCATATTAATAGTAAGTTTATGTAGAAATAAAATGTGTTGTAGTCGTATTCTCAAGTGAGCGGAGTTTGATATATGTGTTCACGTAAATCTTTCTTGAATTATATATTATTTAAAAAAAATAGCCCACTCTTACACGATTTATCATTTGTTTTATAGGATTTTAAAAGTAATGTGACACTATAATATATTGTGATAAACACGTGACATAAATCTATATATAAAAATATAGTTTTTCTTATCTCTTCTCCATGAGTCACATTAGGAGAGAGAAAAAAGTCATCATTTTACAATTTTTTAATTCATCAATTTACAACTTTATTTTGTTAGATTCATTATAAACATAGCAAAGTATATGAAACAATTAAACTATATTCATTTAATTTTAAAACAATTTGCATTGTTAAAATAATTCTAATTAATAAGAATAATTTTAAATTTATAATTCTAATTTAATCTAATATGATTTCATTTAAAGATAATTGATTTTTTTCATTTTTGTGATTAGATCATATTAAATATATCATTTAAATTGAATCAATTAATAATTTAGTTAAAATATAAATTATATTAAAATCTAAATCTATATATTATAAGGGTTTTTAATTATTGAACCATATCAATAAAGAGAAACCTCAAATATTTAAAATTTTAATTTTATTATTTTTATTTATAACACCGACTATCTATTTCATTAAAAACCAACATATTAAAAAACACTTTTATTATTTTTATTCATATCACTTATTTTCTATTTCATTAAAAACCAATATATTAAAAGCAGAAAAGAGAAGAGATGCAACATTTCTCTTTCAACATGTTTATTTGGGAAAAGATGCATTTCTATCCATTGTTGAGAATTTCATCGAATCATTTCTTTTTTTTCAGTTGTGCAACCGTTCCCTTTTATTTTCATCTCTTCAACGCATCATCTTTTTGATTTTTTAGAGCGACTTTGATTTTTTCAATTTCATTGAAGATTTCTTAGAAGGCGGTCAGCCTGTGCAAGCTTTAGGAAAGGGAAAATCGGTTGCTTAGTGCGAACGATGGACACGAGGGTGGTTGGGCGATGTCAAGGTGGTTGTTGGACGAGGAGATGCGAGCGACAAGGAAATACGAGGGCACAAAGACCGCGATGAATCGAGTTGCAAGGTAAGGCAACGAATGAGTGTGAAGGCGATAAATAGATGCATGTCGAATCGAAGGTGGCTTATGTTATCAAACCATGAGCGCAACAAGAGCGTTGAGCCACGAGTGAGGCGAAGGCAGTAAACCATGAGTGCGGACAGCGCGACTAATCAAGTTCGCGAGAGCGACGACATGTTGTTTCAATTTCTGTTGACAAATGTTTGAAATTAGACTATTGATGCTTTTTGGTTATTTGAATTTGACTTCTTTCCCAATGTCTTCAATGCGTAGATAAGGAAGATCAGTTTGTTGTTTTTTTAGAATTCGAGGAAATGGTGACTTTTTAATTCTCATTAACCATCAATGTTAGATATTTGTTATTCTTGATTGTTTTTCTTATACATATATGCTTCATTTCTCATTATTGATCTTGATCTAGAACAAAGTCAACAATCATTTACGTGTAACTATATATGCTTTGGCTAATGTTCGACTAGAGAAACATAGTCCAGCTTCTGTAAAGCATGGATAAGAAGGATGAACCAAATATCATACCTTGCAATTGTAATTTTTTTTATTGCAGAAAAATAAATAAATATCGAGAATTAGAGGCCTATAATGGATTGGGAGATTTATTTGGCCAAGTTGGAGATGAGGTATTGTATTCCTCATGGTGATAATGGTATTGTCTACATGGACCAATGATAACCAAGACGATGCAAGTAATCAAAGTTTGTGTGTTGATTGCATTTCATGTTTTCACTTCAAAGTTGGTCTTATTATCTTTGTGTTGATTGGATCAAATGGACCTTTGTTGGTTGGAGTTATATTGGTGTTCATTTAATTCTTTTAATATTTGGGTTCTTTTTCGATTTCAAGTTATTTGAAGCAAACTACGTTGACTAGGAATAAATGGTGGTCACCTCCAAGACCATCTATCTAGATATAATCATGTTTTTTAGATTTAAGGTTTTGGAAGTAAATGTAATTATCATAGCCATCCTCTATGTTCTCTCACTTTCTCACTTGATAGAGTATTGAGATGATCTATGCATTCATACTTTTTCAGAAAACTTCACGTCATGGGTAATTTGTTTTATGTTTTGGTGTGCTTATTTATTGGGGTTATTTGTTACACAAAGTTATTTTTATTCTATTTGAATTGGCAACTCACAGTTCACAAAACACACACTTTGAAGAAGTCTGGACAAGTATTGAGAGTAGCGATATCAGAAAGGACTGGGTTTACCTTGTGATACGAGCATGGACAACATCGAATAACCCGAGCATTAAGAGGACGCCTTAATAGTACAAGAAGGTCTCGTGACCCGTGCTAAGGCTAGAAAGCTCAAGGAAGCCATCAGAAGACTACCTGCAGCCGCACGAGTTCATGACGAGTGCTCGACTCCACACAAAAAATTCAACATCTGAGTCGTACTTCACGCCGAAGATCATTTGACAATGATCAAAAAATAGGCAAGTGTTTCGTGTGTACTCTTTTCCCACCGTTGGTTTTGTCCCATGTGGTTTTCCAATAGCGAGTTTTTAACAAGCCCACGAATCACTTACGTCTTCCTATTTGTTGATCCAAGGCTACATACGTTGATCGTATCAAAGTGAATTATCGTTATCTTTCTTTTATTTAAAATTTTTAAATTTTTATTCCCTTAATCAAAAAGTCAAAACAACATTAAATGCGGCATTGAAGTCTTGCATGGATTCTCCTCCTTATGTAGCCGACTGCCCCCCTCCTTGGAGAACATCATCCTTCAATTTGAAATTTTCAAAATCTTATATCTTGAGAAACCTATCTTGTTGGTGTGTAATATCCGACACATTTCGATCTTCTTTGGTGTGTCATATCCAACGAAGTCGATCATAGGTATATAGAGAGTCTTCCGTAACTCTCGTGCGACCAATCATTCCACACGCCTTGTGTAGGGGAGTCTCTCGGCTCAGCTGCAGTAAGGATTATCCCGTGAATACATACGTTCTAGAGTGTCGATTCTGCGAGGAACGCATCAAGTGGTATCAGATCTCACTCTAGAAAAGGTTAGTTCATCTTCTCGGTTGATTTGTTGTTCATTGGCTGCTCATTTGTTCATTTGTGCTGTGTGTGTTGGCTGCTCGTTGTGCTGCGTATGTTGCTTGTTGGCTTCTCATTTGTACCGCGTGTGTAGGCTGCTCGTTTTGTGCTATGCGTGTGTTTGTCATCTGCAATGGGAGAAAACGGAGAGGAATCCAGCCAAGTGAACAAGCTGTTAATCGAAGCTTTTGCGGGTCGTTTAGAGCAACTCAACAAAAAAATGGACGAGTTTAGACAAGAGATTCAACAAGAAATTCAGGGCCGACAAAGAATAAATCCTAATCTTAGTCCACGAGAACGAATTCAGCAAGAAGAAGATAATGATTATTATGAACAAAGTTGTTTATCCTTTTATCGGAATAGCCAAGGACGACAACGAGGGGTGCGAAAAGACAGGGACAATCCGAGAAATGACCTTGTGGGTCTTAAGCTCAAGATCCATCCGTTCCATGGCAAGGCTGATCCTGATGCGTATTTGGAATGGGAAAAGAAAATCGAGCTTGTGTTTAGTTGTCAGCATTACGCCGATATCAAGAAGGTTAGAGTTGCTGCAACGGAAATCTATGATTATGCTTTGAGTTGGTGGGAGCAGTTAGTAACTTCTAGGCGACGTAATGGAGATGAACCTATAGAAACATGGCTGGGAATGAAAGCTGTAATGCATAGACGGTTTGTTTTGAATCATTATCATCGAGAGCTGCATAGAAAATTAAGAAAACTCACTCAAGGGAATCAAATCGTAGAGTACTTACAAGAAATGGAGTTGCTTATGTTGAGAGCTGACATTTCGGAAGATAGAGAAGCTCTCATCTCTCGGTTCTTTTAGGGGATTAAATCTGGAAATTCAGGATAGGTTGGAGATGCAATATTATGTTGAAATAGAAGAGATGCTACACAAAGCGATTATAGTCGAGCAACAACTCAAAAGAAAAGGAAACTCTCATTCTAACTTTGGTGCTGGAAAATTCAGTTTTTAACGAGATGAAAGCCGAGTTATTATAGAAGTAATAAGCCTATGTGAGTTGCCAAAGAAGAGGTAAAAGTGGTTCCAACGGTTCAAAGAGACAAAGGAAAAGCCGAGGTATCTACATCGAGAGCTCGGGATGTGAAGTGCTTTAAGTGTCAAGAAAGGGGCCATTATGTGAATGAATGTACAAACAAGAGGGTTATGATTATCCGTGAGGATGGCGAGATTGAATCCGAGGACTACGAATCTGAATCTTTGACCGAGGAGTATGAAGAAGAACCGGTTAAAGGGGATTTGTTGGTAGCAAGAAGGTCTTTGAGTGTGTAAACTAAATCCAATGAGTAAGAACAACGAGAGAACTTGTTCCATACCCCTTGCCTTATTCAAGGGAAGGTGTGTAGCCTGATTATAGACAGAGGAAGTTGTACTAATGTAGCAAGTGCTACCAGGGTCCGAAAACTCGGTTTAAAAGTTATGAAGCACCCTAAGCCTTATAAACTACAATGGATCAATACGAACGGTGAAATGAACATGACCAATCAAGTGACCGTGCCTATAACCATTAGAAAATACGAGGACGAGATCTTGTGTGACATTCTTCCCATGGAAGCGAGCCATATCCTTCTCGGTAGACCGTGGCAATCTGATCGTAAGGTATTACATGACGGTTTTACTAATACACATTTGATTAAGTTTAATGGCAGGAAAACAGTCCTTATAACTTTCACGCCAAGAGAAGTGCAACAAGATCAAATGCATCTCAAACAGAAAGAAGAACGCGTACTAAAGTCGAACTTCTACGCTAAATTGGGTGAGATCAAGAAATCTCTTCACTCTAGTCAATTGATTTTGTTATTCATATTTAAGGAAGCTCTTTCGAGCTTGACTAACCTTGTGCCAGTGCTGCCAAGTAAGATCACATCTTTGTTGCAGAATTATGAAGATGTTTTTCCTGAAGACAATCCTACGGGATTACCTCCTATACGCGACATCAAACACTAAATAGAATTCATCCCTGGAGCTGCATTTCCAAATTGGCCAACTTATCGTACCAACCCAGTTGAGACTAAAGAGTTGCAAAGACAGGTGGAGGAACTCATGGAAAAGGGACACAATCGAGAGAGCATGAGCTCGTGCGCCGTTCCCGTCTTACTCGTGCCAAAGAAGGATGACAGTTGACGTATGTGTGTTGATTGTCAAGGAATCAACAATATCACGGCGAAGTATCGACCCCCCATTCCTAGATTGAATGATATACTTGATGAATTGCATGGGTCTAGGATATTCTCTAAAATTGACCTTAAGAGCGTATATCATCAAATTAGAATGAAAAAGGGTGATGAATATAAACTGCATTTAAGACTAAACACGGTTTATATGAATGGTTAGTGATGCCTTTTGGGTTGAAAAATGCACCTAGTACTTTTATGCGCCTAATGAATCACGTTCCTAGAGCATTTATAGGTCGATTTGTTGTGGTCTACTTTGATGATATTAGTCTATAGTAAAATCTTAGAAGAACACATTGGTTACCTAGAATCGGTTTTAAAGGTACTTAGAAAGGAAAAGCTCTATGCTAATCTTAATAAGTGTACCTTTTGTACGGATAACGTTGTGTTTCTACACTTTGTGGTAAGTGCAGATGGAGTTAAAGTGGATGAAGAAAAGGTTTAAGCCATTCGGAATGACCGAGTCCAAAAACTGTCGGGGAAGTCCAAAGTTTCCATGGACTCGCGGGGTTGTATCGTTGATTCGTAAAGGACTTTAGCACATTGGCTGCTCCACTCACCGAATTTATCAAGAAAAACTTTGGATTCAAGTGGGGAGAAGCCCAAGAAGAAGCGTTCCAAACGCTAAAAGAGAAGCTTACTCATGCACCTCTTTCAATTTTATCGGATTTTCTTAAGACGTTTGAAATTGAATGTGATGCATCTGGTGTAGCAATTGGTGCAGTTTTGATTCACGAAAGGAAACCGATTTCTTATTTTAGCAAGAAGCTTGGAGGTGCAACCCTAAATTATGCCACTTACGATAAGGAGTTTTACGCGCTTGTTAGAGAGTTGCAAACGTGGCAACATTACCTATGGTCGAAAGAGTTCGTTATACATACCGACCACAAATCACTCAAGTATTTAAAGAGGCAGAATAAACTCATCAAGAGACATGCAAGGTAGGTTTAAATTCATTGAGACGTTCCCTTATGTCATCAAGTACAAGCAAGATAAGCAAAACGTTGTTGCGGACGGCATACGCTCTATCCCGAAGGTATGCTCTGCTAACTACTTTAGATACTAAGTTGCTAGGATTTTAACAACTTAAAGAGGTATATGCATCTGATTTGGTTTCGGAGAAGTGTACAAAACGTGTGAGAAGTTTGCATCGCGTCATTACTTTATGCAAGATGGATTTCTATTTTATAATATCCGTTTGTGCGTGCCTAATTGCTCTATGCGAGATATGTTTGTTAGAGAGCTCATGGGGGTGGTCTTATGGGCCATTTTGGAATTACAAAGACGCTTAACGTATTACATGATCACTTCTATTGGCTGCATATGAAGAGGGACGTTGAACGAATTTGCGGAAGGTGCATCACGTGCAAACAAGCTAAGTGTAAAGTTCAACTCACATTTTGTATACCCCTCTACCTATCCCGAATCATCCTTGGAATTACATATCTATGGATTTTGTTGCTGGCTTGCCTAGAATTAAGACTGGAAATGATTCTATCGTTGTGGTTGTTGATAGATTTTATAAGATGTTGCATTTCATAAGCATGCCACAAAACAGATGATGCATTGCACGTAGCAAATCTGTTCTTTAAGGAAGTAGTTAGGTTTCATGGGATGCCTAGGATGATAGTTTTGGATAGAGATACGAAGTTTCTTAGTCATTTTTGGAAGACTCTATGGTCTAAGCTAGGAACTAAGTTATTTTTTTTCCACGACGTGTCATCCGCAAACTGATGGTCAAACCGAGGTAGTTAATCGAACCTTAGGAACTCTTTTACGTGTATTAGTTAAGAAGAACTTGAGAACATGGGAAGAATGTTTACCGCATGTTTAATTTGTATAAAATCATGATGTACATTCTGCTTCTAAGTATTCCCCGTTTGAAATCGTTTACGGGTTCAACCCCACATCACCTTTGGATCTAATGCCATTACCTTTGAGTGAACAAGTTAGTTTGGATGGGGAAAAGAAAGCTAAAATGGTATAGTAGATCCACGAGAAGGCTAGGAAGAACATAAAGGAGAAAACAAAACTCTATGCAAAGCAAACAAACAAGGGACGAAGGCAAATGATTTTCGAACCTGGCGACCAAGTGTGGATTGATTTGCGATAAGATCAATTCTTGAACAAGAGAAAATCAAAGTTGATGCCTCGGATCGATGGATCCTTCACAGTAACCAAGAGAATCAGCAACAACACTTATCAACTAGACTTGCAAGGTAAGTATAACGTGAGTTCCAGTTTTAATGTTACTGATTTGATGCCTTTTATTGCAGATCAAACAGATTTGAGGAAAAATATTTTTCAAGAGGGAAGGGATGATATGAGCATGGATAACATCGAGGAACCCGAGCATGAAGAGGACGCATTAACAATACAAGAAGGTCACATGATTCGTGCTAAGGCTAGAAAGCTCAAGGAAGCCATCGGAGGACTACTTGCAGTCGCGGGTTCGTGGTGAGTGCTCGACTCCACAAGAAAACTTCAACACCCGAGTCGTACTTCACGTCGAAGATCATTTGACAACGATCAAAAAATAGGCAAGTGTTTTGTGTGTACTCTTTTCCCACCGCTTGTTTTGTCCGACGTGGTTTTCCAATGGTGGGTTTTTAACGAGGCCACGAATCACTTACGTCTTCCTATTTATTGACCTGAGGCTTCATACGTCGATCGTATTGAAGCAAATTATCGTTATCTTTCTTTTATTTAAAATTTTTAAATTTTTATTCCCTTAATAAAAAAGTCAAAGAAACATTAAATACGATATTGATGTCTTGCATGGCTTCTCCTCCTTATGTAGCCCCCTGTAGAATATTATCCTTCAATTTGAAATTTTCAAAATCTTCTCTCTTGAGAAACCTATCTTGTTGGTGTGTAATATCCGAACAATACATTTCGATCTTCTTTGGTGTGTCATATCCAACGAAGTCGATCTCAGGTATATCGAGAGTCTTCCGCGACTCTCGTGCGACCAATCATTCCACACGCCTTGTGTAGAGGAGTCTCTCAGCTCAGCTGCAGCAAGGATTATCCCGTGAATACCTGCATTCTAGAGTGTTGATTCAGTGAGGAAAGCATCACCTGGATATACAAAATGTTTATTCTAAAGATTATTTGCAAGTGGGCAACATAGTTCGCTCAAGAAAACCTGCAAACTCATGTAAACGTGGTTGGTTTAGAACGTCATAACGATCCAGAGATGTTTGCTTTTGGTCAAGGTTCATTTTCATCATGACCCATTAAGAGTTCATGTTTATGTTCTTGGGCGAGTAACTTATGGCTTAGCTGCTGGAGATTGGGTGAGATCGAAGGATGAAAACAAGAAGCACTGTTGAAATTGTGAAGAAGTATCAATAACTTGAGGATATTCATTAGGTTGTGAGACCTCGATTGATTGAATGGGGATCTTAATGGTCATGCCTTTTGCCTGTAAGACAATGGGACATAGTTATTGTTTGAATCTAAAGGAAACTGGAAAATTGAGATGTTTATATTCATGGTTTAGGTTGAGATTCCTGGTGAGTATGATGTCCTTTGGAACCATCTCAAAGTATGTATAACTTTGTCTAAAAAGTATTTTGGTCATGTTTCATCTCATTTTGTAGTCTTGACCTCATGTTGTACATATATATAACATTTGCTTATTAAAAACAAAATAGATTTTTTCATTTATATACATTAAATAATCCGAACTTATTCGTATTGATTATTTTTGTTGTATTACTTATATCACAAAATTTATATAACAAAATAAATAATTTTTTGAATTTAAATTATTTTTAATATAATGAAAAATACCCCACGCATCGCACGAGCTCAATTCCTAATCATAAATTATTTTTAATATAATAAAAAATATCCCAAAACATCCTTCTTGATAGTCCCAACTTTTACGTATTTGCTCATGAATTTGTACTCACCTCAAATGAATCAAGACCTTATATATCCCTTATTAAATCCTTTTTCTCAAACAACATCTTTGCTGTCACGGCTCGCATCTTTGCCCACAAAAACATCATATAGTCTGTCTAGTCCATAAAACATTTTGTACAAGAGAATAGGGATCTAAACAGCAAGATGAAAAGTAACATAAAACAAAAGGTGGCTGAAATTGAACGCAATACCAAGTGAAACAGTCAAGTCAAAACAAAGCTGCAATTCGGGAGAAGGTGAGAAAGATGAGTCGAAGACTTCCAAACAATTGAAATACGAAGAAAACCTTTCGATATGATTCTAATGGCGTAAGGAATTTTAGGTCGCTCTGTGTATAACTCGATTCTTCTCCAAAAGAAACGGGTAAATCACAAACAAAACCCTAGCTTCATAATCTAATATAACATACCTAAGAAGAAATAACCCAACCATATAAAATACAAGTTTGAAATATGATAAAATACAAGTTTGAAATGCCTTTCACGTGAGCTAGTACGTGTTAAGCATAGCAAAAATCTCTATTTTTTATGTTATTAAATTGAATAATTCATTGGATTGTAATGAAAAATGATGAACCATCAAATGTGGTGAGTCAACTCGAAGTCCCACTTTGCTTCTACCAACTATTTCGCTCCATAATAACATAAACAAATCCTCTTTCATCCTTTCCTTCTTACCTTTGCTTTATATTGAAACTGTAGCAATGGTAGGATCGCTTCTACATTGGTCCACATATTTTTTTGGAAATTTCTTCTCCTTTCTTACCATTATCACTAATTTACAATATTCGAGAGACATAAAGGTTATATTATTCTCTCAAAATGGACCAAATCCTTTGGTTTGCAAGTGACGATTATAAAAAAATGGCATAAGAACACTTTGAAACAAAGCATTAAGCCAAACCCATAGATGTATTAGCCTTCCATTCTGTGACATAGAACAAAAACCCCGGTTTAATGCATGAAGACTTATCTTATATCTATGTCCCCTTTGAAAGAGTCACAAAAAGTATACATCTGAACCACCTGAAACTTGATTACAACTAAACTATCTCTATTTGTATTGAGAAATCCAATAAAGAACGCGTGAAGCCAAGTTTCCAAAACACCAAAAGCATATCTAGAAAGCAAAGTTTAACCATCACCCCCAGGATACTTTCTCCGAGCAAAAATAGATATTTACTGTGGCCAGAGTAGATCAACCTCTAAAGGACTCAACCACTCATCCATGAAAAGTGACTTTTCTGTTCACTTTCAAGTTCCTCCACACACTACTACTCCGATTACCATACTGGTTAAACCTGGAGTTTTTGAAATTAGGATGCTTGTCGTGGATGTTATATTTTTTCAGTAAATGTGCATCTAGATCTCCCCATTTGTCTGTTTGATCGGGTGAATTCCCAATTTGGTTCTCTTTTGCAACCAATTCGATGTGTTTCACACGAACGATTGCCCCACAATCCCTTGCAGCAACAAATTCACACATACCGCCATCTTTCATGGGATTATAAACTCCGTTCGGTCCCCTTGAATTATGCCTCTTTAGTTCTGTAGAATTTTGTATGAAGGATATTAGGATATTATTGTATTAAGGGTATACTTGTAATTTACTATTCCCTAATTAGGTTAAATCATTAGCCTCTTGTACATATAGCCATTTATGGCTTTTCAGTAATCAATAATTCAGATTACCATTCACATGGTATCAGCAGCAAAAATCGTCTCACGACGAAACCCTAGCCGCCCACTTTTTCTTTCTCGGCCAACCCTAGCCGTCGCACCATCACCGGTCCGGCCGCCGCAGTCAGCCCACCTTCCGCCGCTGCTCCGACGTCTCACCCCTCGGCTCAGCTGCTCCTCCGTCGCCCCACCAGCACAGATCAGCCTTACCCGTCGATCTAGATCTTCTGCGTTCCGTCGCTCAACCGCACGCACCATCATTGGCCGCGTCCCGCTCAACTGTTTCCCTATTTTCTTGCACCGCCGTCTCCATACTTTTCCGGCGTCTTCCCCTTGGCTCCGTCGTCTCACCACCACGGATCTGCCCTGTCCATCGCCCCAGATCATCATCCAGCCGCGTCGCCTCAACCGAATTCCCTAATTCCCGGCCGCGTCCCGCTCAACCAACTCCACAATTCTCGGCTGCGTCCTACCAACCGATTCCCTAATCTCTTGCGCTGCGTCCAGCCGCCATGTCGAACATTCCGGAGCCATCGAATCGCACCGAGTCTGTGACCATGTTTGATCCCCAGCAGCCACAGAAACTCCTTTTCGCTTGCAAAATGTCAAGCGTTACAAAACTCACTCCGACGAACTACCTCACGTGGAGCGTTCAAATTCGCTCCCTCCTAGAAGGCTACAATCTCGATTGCTTCATCACCGAAGACTCCATTGTGCCGCCAACCATGATCCACATCTATGGAATCCAGCAACCCAATCCCGCCTTCAGCCCGTGGAAACACCAAGATCGTTTGATCTTCAGCTCTTTGTTCGGCGCACTCTCTCTTCCACTCCAACCGGTCATTGCACGAGCAACTTTCGTTCGAGAAGCGTGGCGAACCCTAGCCAACATCTATGGCAAAGCTTCTCGTGGTCATATCAAACAACTACGAGATCAAATCAAACGTTGTGCCAAAGGATCTCAATCGGTGGAAGAATACCTACGGTTCATCACCACCAAAACCTACGAACTCTCTCTCCTCGGGAAAGCGATGGATCACGAGGACGTTCTTGAAGCCATCCTTGATGGACTGCCGGAGGAGTACAAACCTACTATAGCTTTGATCAATGCCAAAGACACCGCAATTTCAATTGAGGAGCTGCACGAAAAACTCCTCAATCATGAGGCAAAATTGGCTGTCGATCTCCCACCCCACGCCACTGCCCTACCGGTCACGGCTCATCTTGCTGCTCGCCGTCCAAAACCACGCAACCCTAACTCTCAATGGAGTCACAACAACAACAGGAACTCCACGGGTGGTTACCGAGGCCGCTGCCAAGCTTGCGGGACTCAAGGACACAGTGCAAAATTCTGCTCCCACTTCCGCCTCATATCCGCAAACACCTCCTCCAATCCGATTCAACAACGGTGGACACCCCCTCAACGTCCGTAGCCACCTGCTGCAAACGTTGCTACGTATGCTACGTATGATACCTCGAGTTAGCTTCTTGACAGTGGTGCCTCATATAACATCACTTCTGAGTTGCAGAATCTCTCACTCTACAGTCCGTATCACAGCGGCGAAGAGGTCATCATCGCTGATGGCTCCGGACAGCCCATCACTCATACGGGTTCCTTTTCGCTATCTTTACCAAATCGTTCACTATTACTTGATAATGTGCTTTGTGTTCCCTCAATGCACAAGAATTTGGTTTCGGTTCAGCGTTTATGCAAGTCTAATAATGTTTCCGTTGAATACTTTCCTCATATGTTTCAGGTGTAGGATCTAAGCACGGGGGCGCCGGTTCTTCAAGGAAACACTAAGGATGGAGTGTATGTGTGGTCGTCCCCTACCACCAATACCTCACCCACTGTCACATTCTCCAACCATAAGCCTACCGTTTCCACTTGGCATTCACGTCTAGGACATCTGTCACTATCCATCCTCAAACATGCCTTGTCCAAGGTTCACATTCCGTT
Organism: Gynandropsis gynandra; assembly: GCA_036759665.1. Lineage (NCBI taxonomy): Eukaryota > Viridiplantae > Streptophyta > Magnoliopsida > Brassicales > Cleomaceae > Gynandropsis > Gynandropsis gynandra. The sequence continues at coordinate 27,899,593 of CM071861.1, read as the reverse complement.
AGTTCGAGAGTCTTCCGTTTCTCCATGCAATTCTTGTCTTAGTAGTAAGAGTCATAAAATTCCGTTTAAATGAGTCATCTATTGTTTCTTCTCGACCACTTGAGTTTGTTTTCTCCGATTTATGGACATCTCCTATTATTTCAACAGATGGTTTTAAGTATTATGTTCTTTTTGTTGTTAATTTTACACGTTATTCTTGGCTTTATCTGCTAAAACAAAAATCACAAGTTCGAGCAACTTTTATTGTCTTCAAATCTCTTTTCGAAAACAAGTTTAACGCTAAAATCGTCCATCTATACACCGATAATGATGGAGAATACATAGCCCTCCGTTCTTTTCTATCGGACAATGGCATCTCACACTACACAACCCCACCCCACACTCCCGAGCATAATAGAATATCCGAACGTCGACATCGTCACATTGTCGAAACCGGATTATCTCTTCTTATGCACGCCTCTTTACCACTACCTTATTGGTCTCACGCCTTTACGACCGCGGTTTATCTAATCAACCGCATGCCCACGCCTCTCCTCTCCTATGCCTCGCCCTACGAAACTCTTTTCCAAACTCCACCAAACCTCCATAAACTCAAAATCTTTGGTTGTTTGTGCTACCCTTGGCTACGTCCCTATGCCTCTCACAAACTAGACCCTAGATCCGCTCCATGTGTCTTCCTTGGCTACTCCAACACCCAAAGTGCGTATCTTTGTCTTGACCTATCCAAACTTCGCGTCTTTGTCTCGCGTCACGTTGTCTTTCATGAATCCGTCTTCCCCTTTGCTAATCTTTTCAAATATGTCACACATCCTAGCATACCCGTCACATCCCCATTGTCCCATGGTCTTTCTCTCTCACCCATTGAACCCTTCACCTTGGCCCACGCTCCATCTCCACCACCGCAGCCCCCAAGATTAGACTCCTGCATCGCCTTCGGATGTGGCCTGTACTCTTCCGTCGTCTTCGGACACAGCTTGTACTCCCGCGTCGTCTTTGGACGCGGCTCGTACTCCAGCGTTGCCTTTGGACGCGACTCGTGCTACCGTTGCGGAACCAGCCACTCAAAACGTTCATCCCATGGTGACTCGCAGCAAGGTCAATCTCATTTGATCTAATCCTCCTTTTGTGAATGTTTGTATAGTTTCGTCTAGACGAAACTGAACCCGCTACAGCAACACAAGCCCTACGACACACCAAATGGAGACAAGCCATGAGTGATGAATTCAATGCCCTTCTAAGCAACGAGACATGGGATCTTGTCTCTCCTCAAACCGCAAGCAACATTGTCGGCTGCAAATGGGTTTTCCGTATCAAACGAAAACCCGATGGTTCCATTGATCGCTACAAGGATCGCTTGGTTGCTAAAGGCTTTCATCAACGTCCGGGAGTGGATTTTCACGAGACTTTCAGTCCCGTGGTCAAGCCGCCCACCATCCGCACCGTGCTTAGTCTTGCGGTCTCCAACGGATGGCACATCAATCCGCTCGATGTCAACAACGCCTTCCTTCAAGGCACACTCACCGAAGATGTATACATGGAGCAACCACCTGGTTTTGTTGACAAGGACCACCCTCTTCACGTGTGCAAACTCCGGAAAGCTATCTATGGTCTCAAACAAGCTCCCCGTGCATGGTACTCTGAGTTACGTGACCTTTTTGCTTCACATTGGCTTCAAGAACTCTCTTGCGGACGCCTCACTCTTTGTGCTCAACACGTCAACTACAAACCTCTATGTTCTCATCTATGTCGATGATATGATCATCACGGGTTCTTCTTCCACTCACATTCAGAACTTCATCAAGTTGTTGGCGTCTCGGTTCTCCATTAAAGATCTCGGTGCTCTAACATTCTTCCTTGGAATTGAAGCCACGCGGACACCACGGGGTCTCCACTTGTCGCAGCGGAAGTATATCACGGATCTTCTCATTCGGACCAATATGAATGAGGCGAAGCCTGTCTTCACACCATTGCCATCGACCTCACGGCTCACTATTTCCTCGGGCTCACCTCTGTCCGACCCCACCGAATTTCGACAAGTCATTGGCAGCCTACAATATCTTGCCCTCACGTGTCCGGATGTTAGCTATGCCGTCAACAAGTTATCTCAATTCATGCATCAACCCACGGATGAGCATTAGCTTTGTGCCAAACGTGTGCTTCGTTATCTTGCTGGTTCTCGTGCCCAAGGTATCTTTCTTGCAGCTCACAACGCTTTGTCTCTTCATGCTTTTAGCGATGCGGATTGGGCTGGTGACTCATCTGACTTCAAATCCACGGGGGCATACATTGTGTATCTTGGCAAACATCCCATATCATGGTCGTCCAAGAAACAAAATGGCCACTCACGATCGTCCACCGAGGCGGAATATCGGTCTGTAGCCAACACCTCGGCCGAAATTTGCTGGCTTGGTAATCTTCTCATGGAACTTGGTGTCACCCTCTCATCGGCTCCTACCATTTATTGTGAAAATATCGGAGCAACCTATCTCAGCGCCAATCCGGTTTTCCACTCCCGAATGAAGCACCTTGCCCTTGATTACTTCTTTGTTCGTGGTCAAATTGAAGCTGGTACACTTCGAGTTTCTCATGTGCACTCCAAGGACCAACTCGCCGACCTCCTCACCAAACCTCTTCCGCGGTTACAATTTCACGAGTTGTGTTCTAAGATTGGAATCACCTCGGGTGATTCATCTTGCGGGGCGTATGAAGGATATTAGGATATTATTGTATTAAGGGTATACTTGTAATTTACTATTCTCTAATTAGGTTAAATCATTAACCTCTTGTACATATAGCCGTTTATGGCTTTTCAGTAATCAATAATTCATATTACCATTCACATTTTGATCATAGATTTAAATCTCTTATTGTCATAACCAATATTCTCCCAGTCTTTGTTCTTCCATTTGTTATTGCACCAACATACCTTACCCGAGCAAAATCCTCATGTGACGTTTTTTCTTGCCTTAACTCCACACTATGCTTGGCTTCCCAAGGATTCTTCAGCATTTCAGACTCTGCATTACACACTTCAGAGGGAACACTTAAATCAGAGTTTCATAAATACAAAACTTTCAATTTAGGAAATGAAGTAAAAAGAAGAAACAAACCTTCAACAGACCGAGATGGAAGTATGACCATCCATACACATGAAAAAATTTGCATACTAGTGATGGATTCGAATTGTTAATTAAGTTTTTGAATCTCCCATACATATGAGCAGGTAGTGGAAGAAGATCTTCAAACTCAAAATGCTTTTGTTGATCCATGTTTCACCCTTTTCACTGAAGAAAACATTTTGATATGATTTGAACATCGTAAGGCACTCTAGATCGCTTTGTGTACAGCTCGATACTTTTCCAACATAAACGGAAAATTACAAACAATACCCTAGCTCCATAATCTAATATCAACAACCCTAAGACGAAATGACCCAACCATGTTAAAAACCCAGTTTGAGATGCAATAAAAAGACCTCGCGTTTGAGGCATGGTAAGATAATTCAAGCTCCATCTCATCCTCACCCTTTTCAATTTCCATCTCCTTCTTCTCAATACAACACCATTTTTTCTCACTTTACGAGATATTGTACCCCAAAACACCATCATTTTGCTTCAACGTTCATCCCGGACGAATATGCAGCATAATCGTACTTGTAAAATGTGTTGTATTGCTCATCAAACACTAACGAACCAATCGATGCATCCTCCATAAACACCTATTTTGTGATTATGCATCCCTTGGCAGGTTCCATCCTTGGTGTAGGGATGTGAATTTCCGTAAATCCTACCTGCTATTAATCCCGACGATGCCACCATTAATCCATATCTGAAATATGTCACCTTCTCCATGGTATGCTCAATATCGATTTAAATCGTGGCTGATTCCATCCTCGACATAGGGATGTGCACGTCCGTAAATCCTATCCGCTATTAACCTGACAATGTCAACATCAATCTAGATCTAAATAAGTCACCTTCTTCATGGTTTGCTCGAGATCGATTTAACTCAGATGTTCTTCTCTATATTGAGAAAGGAAGAGGAAGAGTCGTTAAGGATTTGGGAAGAGTGGTGGGATAGGAGTCAATTGAATTGTGAGAAGAAGAAAGTCACTTCAATTCAATTTTAAAAAACTAAAATGATGAGGTGGAGGCTTGAGAAGCGAGAAACATTTAGAAGCCATAAATTTTTTCAACTTTTAATATATAAATTTTGATATAGAAAAACTTTATTTGTAAATATATTATTAAACTAAATAATTATTGTTTAAAATAATAAAAAAATTTTATCGGTAAACCAATGCATAAGAACATTCAAATTCGGTTAATTTGAAAAGGTATAACGATAAATAGTTAAATCATAAGATGTATCAAGTAAGATTTGACGATTCATTAGTTGCATGAAATGCAAAAGATACAAATATTATTTTTTCAAAAACCAGATGAAGATATTTTTTGTAGATATGATTTCATGATTACATATTAAATTCATATATGAATTTGTAAATAATAGCTTTAAATTTTATTCAAGTATTTTTTTTAGAAATAAATAATATTTATAGTTTAGAAAGCTTACTATAGCTTGAGATAACCTTCAATTAAATTAGAATATAATTTAGATATGTAGATAACTAATATTTTCTCTTAAACGTACAAAACTCATTCCTATAAATCGATTCTCATGAAAAGGATTTAGTTGGTCTCATATCTTTATAAATCTTCCTATAACTCGTTTTCTGCAGCATGTGATACAATATTTACAAAGACTGCCACTCTTGTTATGGTAGTTTTTGCATCCCTCCATTGTCACCATTTTTGAGAAATGATAACACGCAATCCGTTATAGTTTTTATATCATTCTTAGGTCTCGTTTAGAGTAGATT
>CM071861.1:27864585-27883172 GCA_036759665.1 Gynandropsis gynandra | reverse complement strand
TCCGTATTCTTGCGGAAGCGTTAGTCTAGGTTTTTATTACTTGATATAACGCACATCAAGAAACTTTCAAATACTATAATAACATAAACATAAAGGGCAAAACAATGTTAAAAATATATAATGATGCTAAGATAAGTATAAATTTTTAAACGGTTACAGAATGAAATTTTAAAAATTTTATAATTAATGTGTATGTGTAAATATTGCAAATGTTTAACCTTATAACTTTTCTTCATGATAAGGGAAAAATAAGGTTGCCTTTATAGGATCTAGGCTATAAAAAAAGTAATAACAATTATTACAAATATGTAGTAATTTAGGAATGCAGAAAATTAATGATGAATCAGAGATTTGTATTTATATGCTTACCTGAACTGGTTGGTAGACCATTGAAATTTCTATATACATAATGTTTGATACGACTATGCCTTCTGTTTGACGGTCACTCATGGCCAAAATTCTCAAACCAGTGGCTAAAGTAACTCTTGATAGCGCAACATAGAGTTGACCATGCTGAAAACTAGTTTTGGCAGATATAATCCAATTTGGTTCAAACTCTGTCCTTGGCTCTTGTTTTTGTTCATCGCATAACATAACTTCACGGGAAACTGCTCCTTTCGCAATGTAAATGGGATTCCTAAATCAATTGGTGATAAAATGATCCTTGGTATAAGGACTCTGGTGCCGACATTTGTTCCAGTAATGATATCTGCTTCCAATATTCTTGTTGCTGCTAAATGTGTGACAATTAATCTCGTTTCATTGCAATTTCCCTCCTTTTGGTTTCTTAGCATCAATATCGGAGGACCGGTTTTTAGAGAAAACTTATGTTTTGGCAGATCAGAGAATTCAAGAGAGTTTAAGTATTCAACTGGGTAGAATGAATGTCAATCGGTAGTAGGAGCATTATCAATACCAATTGTGTTTGAACTCAAGTACTTAACCATTTACCGAGAATTCTGGATAATATCAATTTCATCAGTGATGTCGGAAATATCAAGCTAAATATATTTCCTAGACCACTTCACCGCAAGTGTACAGGATAGTGACTTGTAGCTTCCTCAAGAGTTCCATGAATTGAGAGAATTGGGCCTCGTCACTTTGCTTCCTTTGACGCTGCGGAAAGGGCAATGGTGGTACCCTCGGGGGAGATGCTATGTAGGGTAACTCCCTCTCTTCTTCCTCGGTCGCCTTCTCTTCCACGGCTGGAGTGATTGGTTGTTCGATTTTATCACTCAAAGGCTCTTCTCTTGCAGCCGTGGAAGGCATTGGTTGCCCTACCGTGTTCCCGCTCCTTAAGAAAATGGCATTTACTTGCTCGCGGGGGTTCGCTTCGGGTTTCCCAGGAAGCAGTCCGGGTTGTCGGTTCGAACCTTGGGCTATTTGCGCCACTTGCATTTCGAGAAGTCTCAAGTGCGTCTGAAATCCGTCCATTCTCTTTCTCATATCCTCTTGCTCAACCCTAATCCCTCCAAACGCACTTTTCTGCTCCTGGTGCATCAATTGGAGCATAAAAAGAATCTCAAAATCACCTGAAGATTGTGCGCGAGGCTGATATCCGTAATCTTGGCCACTTCCTCTCGGCTGGAAACCTTGATTCTGGTTTCTTTCCATTATCCGCGGTTGGAAATCTTACGGATTTGCTACGTTGCTCGTGTTGCCATAGGAGAGGTTGGGATGGCTCTTGATATAATTTTGCTGGTAGCCCCGATTGGAAACGTAGTTCACTTCCTCCATCCCTTGGCCTACGGATGCATCGTGTCGGTCCACATGAAGTCCAGCTATCATCTGATGTATCTCGTCAACTTGCTGCTTCAAGTCCGTTAATTCCGGGTTGGCGATGCCTAGCTCGTTCACTGCAACTTTAGATGGGTAATCGCGATTGTATTCCCCTACCTTCTTGCCTCCTTCCCTCGCAATGCTCTCGATCAAGTTCTCGAGCTGATTGAACGTAAGGTTGCTGAGGGAACCACCACCCGCTGCCACGATCATGAATCGGGTGGTTTCTTGGAGACCTTGGATAAAACTCGTGATAAGATACTTCTTATCCATTCCGTGGTGTGAGCATATCCGCCGGTAGTTCTTAAATCGCTCCCATGCATCGTGTAACGTCTCGCCTCTTTCTTGTAAGAAAGAATTAATGCGACTCTTGGCGAGAATCGTTCTATGATCCGGGAAGAATTGTTGCATGAACCGTTGCTCCAAATCCCACGACGTAATTGATGCAGCCGGAAATTTGAACAGCCAACGTTGTGCCGCATCTTTAAGCAAGAAAGGGAACGCCATCAAATAGAGATCCTCCCGAGTAACTCCCGTTCCAACCTTGGTAGTGCTGCAAAGCATCTTGAATTCCGTAAGGTGGGAGTTCAGATCTTCGTTCTCCATTCCTCTAAAGGCCGAGTTGTTGAGCATTTGTATAAAGGCCGGTTGTAGCTTAACCTGGTTATCGATCGTGCGGGCCATGCACGAAAGTAACTGCGTGTGCTTCGGAGCAGTGTAGGCTCCGTAAGTCTCATCCGCAGCAGCCATGTCGGGGTTACTTGCGTTGTCCTCTCCACTGCTTGCATTATTGGTTTCTTCCTCTTCAGAGGCGTATGTCTCGTGATTGCTCGCTCTTTCTACCTCGGACTCTAAATCCGCTATTCCAATCCTTCTCTTCATGCGTAGGCTCCGTAAGGTTCTCTCGACCTCGGGATCGTAAATAAGGAGCTTTTGATACAAGGCTCCTGCACAACAAGAAACAAACACCAAAATGTAAATCCCCGATAGATAGAATAGACTCGATAAAAACAAAACGAAAAGAAAATGCGAAAAACAAAAGAAGACTCCGGAAAGGACTAGATCTTAATCTAGCTAATTCTTAGTCTAGGCCGTTATTAGTCCCCGGAAACGGCGCCAAAAACTTGATGTCGGAAATATCAAGCTAAATATATTTCCTAGACCACTTCACCGCAAGTGTACGGTTCGTGTAGTACCAGGTTCGAACTCTAGGGACTAAGGCAGCCAATCCTAAGAATATCACTAAACTAAGACGAAGAGAAGTAAGTGATGGCGTGGTGTAACTATCTAGAAAACTAAAATAATGGTGGCAACGATAGAAGGTTGGGGAAGACTTGACTATGACGAACACTACGGGTTTCGGGATACTGGGAATCGTATGGATGTAACAACTAAAGATCATAAACCTATCGAATTATCTTGATAATGGGAAATTCATGCTCTAAGATGAGGAATGATTCTACCGAGCCTAGACCTCCTAACCATGAGTACGTGCAACCCTACCTTCCAGCAGTGATTAACCCGTACTATGGCAGCTTTACGAACGCAATCCTAATTCCTAAGTCGATTAACCGACCGGTCAGATTCTCATTAATCGAACTTAACCTACAACTCAACAGTTCCGGATTCATACTTTAACCTTCCAGCAAAATATGAATTCCTATGTTACTGAGCGGGCAGCACTAGTATAGACGTTTAACGGTGTTGATGTAGAACCAAATATCAAGATAAATGCAATAGATCTAAGCATTAACGCATAAGTTTGTACATCCGTTACAATCTGATATCCCTAACCCATAGTTGGGAATCTACTCACTCATGGAGATTACAGACAAAGGAAATAACACAACCCTAAACATGATAAACCCTAGGAAACTCGTTGCCTCGATCTTCCCTATTGTGTTAATGATGTGTGGATTGATGCTTCTCTCCTTCTCCAGCGTCTCCCCAGCCTTTCCTGATGATTTCCAAGCCTTTCCTTGCCCTAGGCGTCGCCCCCTTGCGTCTAGATCCGTTCTGGTCTATTAGTTAGCTCGTTTGAATCCAAGATCTAGTTTGTTGCGAGAAAGGCGGCCTGCTCGGGTACATCTTTTACCCGGTCGTGCAGAGCCTCGCCCGGTCGTGTACTTCGTCTTGCATGATCGGGCATCAGCACCCGATCGCGTGGTTGAACAGCACGAGTCGTGTAAACTCTCGGGGATTTTCAGGAACAATTAACGCCCGAGCGGGTACCTTGATTGCACCCGATCGGGTATCACTACCCGATCATGTTGCCTTCGTGTCCGGGTCGTGCAAGGTGTTGCAAATAAATCCCGTAGATTTTGCCCGAGCGGGTAGACCTCAGTGCCCGAGCGGGCACTCTTCAATTCTGGATTTTGCTCTTTTTCGCTCGTGGCTCGGGTGTTCCGTTGAGTTCAGAGGCTTGATTTGGGCTCCGAGTGAATTTATCTTCAATATGTGTGGTATTACTCAGGAATTCGCCTTTTTACGCTCGTTTAGGCCTTGTCGCCTTAAAACCTGAAAACCAACAAAACGGGTATATGTAAAGAAGAATCATATCGGAAATGTAAATCTAACTAAGAAATATATGCGAAAATGGCACTAATACCTAACCTAAAATTGATACACTTTACGTGTTATCAATTAGTTTCATCGACATTATAATTTTGTGGAGTAAGAATTGGCCTTTCTTTGAGATATTCATGGTTCCTGAAGAGTTCACTAAAGCATGGATATGTTGCATCCACAATTGTAGATAACAGATCAATTTGCTTTACTAGCATCAACTCCTTTACAATAATGATTTATCGACCTCAAAATACTTCTCCGATGATACCTTCCTTTAATGTGTTGTACCGTTTCCAACATCTAATAACCATCTGGCGAAATCCTTCTCTTGTTGTTGCAAAAACATGTTTTATTTTAAAGTATATAAGCAACATGATTCCTGGAGGTGGGAACGAATAATTGTTGCCATAACGGTTTCAGCACAACCTCCTCGAGTAACATGTAAAATTTGACAGAAATCACCTCCTAGTATGATGATTTTACCTCCAAATGGTTTTTTTGGAGCTCCTTCATCATGCATAGACACTAAGTCTTTAAAAGTTCAATCCGATGATTCAAATGTGTGTCGGTGTGTCATTGGAGCTTCATCCCATATGATAAGATCTGCTTTGATCAATAATTCCGCTAGCATAGTTCCTTATTTTATATCACATATGGATCCTACATGGATATTTAACGGAATTTTGAACCGAGAATGCATTGTTCTACCACCGGGAAGAAGTATTGCTGCTATACCTGATGAGGAAAAGAGTATAACTACTCTGCAATCCAACCACATCTTTGAAATTATAGTCTTGTATAAATATGTTTTACCCGTTCCTCCTGGACCATAAACGAAAAAAAGCATCCCATTTTTTGTTATGTTGAATCTATAACAGCTGCATAAATTTCCGTTTGTTCTTCGTATATGTTTTCGAATAATTTCATGTACTCGGTCTGTTTGATTTCCTCATTAAACTGTAACTCTTGTCTAAGCAAGGTATTACTGATCTCATGCAAGATGTTTTTTTTTTTCTGGTGTTGGCATATCTGCGTAGTCAATCAATGACTTATCATTTCCCCCAAGTAGTTTTTCAATCTCTATTAGAGTATAGTGTTCAATTTCTTTATCCGAAAACTGTAGACCATTGAATCTAAATTCTCTGTGTTATTTAATCCGAATATCCTATCCAAGGAATTTCCAATAATTTTTCTACAATTCAAATGGCTTGCTCACTTTACAATATAATAGTGTTACACAAAGACGACATAATTGTGAATGCATAGCCCATTTAGATGCCTCATTCATAGTTTGGCACTATTCATTGTCACAATCAAGTAACCTTCTTGTTATACACATATCTTTGAAACTGGTATACTTGATATTATTAACCGTTTTTATGTCATCATAACCGGTTGGGGCCTCTAACAACATTCGACAAAATCCTTAGATAGTACAATTCTCCACTTGCTGGATGAATATTTTACGATTCTTCCGAGCGTCAAACCTTTATATTGTATAGACCAAAACTTATACATGTTGTTCTATAAAAACTTTGTTGGGAACTCAACATATGTTAATTCATGTGCTTCTTTGAATTTTCTATTCGCGTTCATCCATTCAGCAAACATTATCTTTTCTGATCCTGGATTAGTCAGTACTCTTTCGAGATCTGTCGAATCTTCAAAAGTTAAAGCTTGTTTATTTTCTAAATACAATGATAACCTCATAACTAGAGGTTTTTCTGATATATTGGAAATGATAATATCCTTTAAACAGCTTCGTATGAAGATAGGTACCGATATTCTAGATAGTTAGATATTTCATTAACTTCTATGATTGATACATTCTCCTTACTTGTAGAACCATCACTCTTAATCCCTCTCTCAATAAGTATCGATGCTTTATCCACTCCTTTTGTTATGTAATTAAACAATTATTTGATTACATTGGATTTAATTGCACCATTCAACATTTATATGTGTCTTGTACTTCTTGAGGATTTTTAAATTATGAGGCACAACAAAACGATTGTCAGATCTGGTATCACCCTTAACTGCATACTTGGAGTCATCTTTTCTACGTCTATACAACACATACCCAGAATCATGAACACTTGTATATTGAACTTAAGGGCATGTACATCTTTTGATGCATACTCCATTTTCCATACATGGTGAATCTGATATATCTAAACCTCATGGGCCATGCACATATGACGCTCAACCAAATTGAACCTTTCACTGTCGATTTCTTTATCTGGCAATTTTACTTGTATGAATTCATCAATGAATTCAATAGAAGAATTTTTATGCATCGGTTGTAACCATATAAGAATATGTGCATGATAAAGTCTTCGCTTTTGGAATTCAATTGTGTGTATAATTGCAAGACTGAAAGATTTTGGGTGAGCACAAAATTTGATGTTTATATGGTTATCATTAAAAATTAATAAAGTCTTTAAATAAAAGAAACCTAGCTGTTTGATATTGGTTTAGGAAAGAAAACACCAGTTTGAAGATCTTTTAGCTGAGCACCTAAATTCATCCTGAACACACAACATTCTATATCAAACCTATCATTTGCAACACTTACGTGTCGGCTAACTCGAGGTGATCCAAAATCTCTTTCCATTTCGGATAGACAGTCATTGTTACAAATAGGTCCGGATGACCATACCACCTACATATAGCCACTGCATCATGGTAATTCTCAACCATACATATTGGTTCTCTGGTAAATGAAAGGGGTAATACAATCCGTTTACCTATTACTTTAGCACACCTGTCCACTTTTTCGACCATATAAAAAAATATTATAAATATTAGATCTGAGTTTTTTTATTATTTCTAGACCATCGTATTCGCTCTTGTTTAATGACAGTATACGCATCAACAACATATTGTTGGAATAAACGACCTACTCTAATAATTGTATTCCTTTCTAATAATCGAGTTTCTATCTGATAAGCATAATACCTTCCATTGTAACAAAAGATCTTTTTATCCTTTTCCTTGAATTAATGTATGGTATCTCCTTATGAAATCCATATTGACTATAAGAAAATAACAACATATACTGTAAGATCATGAACAAGGAATGAAGATCACTAATTTGATAAAGTTCACCTGACGGCTTCAACTTGAAGTTGATGTCTCTTTCTTCGTTTGTTGTTGAGAGATCAACGACAATTAAACCGAGAACTTCATCACCCGTTGGTAAAGCATATTGTTTTCCCTTATTTCTAGGTTCTATCAATCATAAAGAGAAATCATATGAATCTCTCATTTCATATCGATCATGAGTGCTCCGAAAGATCTAAGCCAAATGGTTATGAGCATCCAACATTTCTATTGGCTCGTTGATTATGTTTTCATCGAGATTTCCCACATGTGGATTTTGCTTGAGAGTACTGGTGTGATTGTGGACCTCATTTGTCGTGTCATAGATATAGAGCTGGGCAAATTTCGAAAGGTTTCCTTAAACTCGCAAAAAGGGATCCTATTTATGGTGATTTTGTTTGTGTATTCTTAAAGTATAAGGACCTCTTCCAGAGGTTGTAGAATGGTCAATTTTTTCCCCGATTGATGTAAATGCCAAAATATATCATAAGCCCTATGTTTGTCCAAAATGCAAGGTTTGTTATATAGTTCTTCCTACATAACATGTGGTTCTGGAACTTTTGGTAATCTTATTTGGCCTTGCATACAACACATATTGAATAACATTCCCTTTGTTAGGTCCTCGTCCCACACTTTTAGACGGTCATACTAATGCATCACAGTGTTGGTAAAAGATGATTTCCTCAACAATATGAACTTGTGCATTTGATAAACCTAATGGTTTACAATAAATAAAAGGATTTAATGGGGAAAACTATATATATGTTTATATATATTTAATGATAGTTTAGGTTTTGTATAATATTTGTTACGTTTAAACAAACATTTTTTTTTGCACTATTGATATTATATACATCAAAATTGTAATTTCTAGATTATGTTGTAATTATTTGTAAATTTGTAAAATACTTAATTTGAAATAAGATATAAGAAAACAAATACAAATAAGTACAACGATTCTTATAAAAAGTTTATGCTAACCTTGTTCTCGAGTAATTGTTTTCTTCTCCAATATGATGGCTCTTCTTATCCTTCGGACATTTGTTGAGCATGATAAATTTCAAAATTAATTCATATGTTATATAAAATATTCACTAAATAAATTCTTAGCAGATAAAGTAGGTATGATATTTTTTTATGGTGAACATATTAAATCTATAAATTTAAAGATGGGAAAATTGCAAACGTTTAGATACACATATATTTTCTTCAAGTCAATTGTTGTATGAAATTGCATTTGAACACTATATAGCAAGAATTTTTCTGATAACCAAGATGTATTTCAACTTTAAATATAAAATATAAATATGACCAATTGATACAATACAAAATATATGTATTATAACAAAAAGCACGAATATGAAAAGTTGATACCGTTGTTGAAAGTACTAGAAGTTTCCCCTCAACCGTCTTTTGTTGCTATATCGATATGTTTTCGACTCTTTCGTTTCCGTATGTTAAAATGATATAACTTTCGGTGTATCCTAAAAATTATAATAGTTAGAATTTTCTTTAATCTATAATTAATAAATTTTTTACAATATTATATTGATTTTGTAATAGCTCTTATCAAACAAAGTAATCATTTCTAATAATGAATATTAATTTAAATATGAACAAAATATTTTAGAAACCTTATTTTTTTGTAAAAATATTATTGACTATTAAAACTTATATGTAATATTAATTGTTAATAAAATACAATTAAATATTGTACTATATAATGTTAAAATATAAAACTCATAGGTCTTTTATAAGATTCGTATTCTTTTTTTTCTGTCATTTAAAGAAGAAAAAAAATTGAGAACCAAAAGGATTATCGCAATCGACCGAAACCCTAAGCAAAATTGGTCGACCATATTTGAAATTTCCAGTGGAAAGTGCGAAGATTTGTCAGTGGATGATGATGGTGAGATTCGTCGCTACAATAGCAGCGAAGAATCTGACAGAACAATGGCGTTAACGCATCTCACCAACCGACGATACCGAAGAAAGTCAGACTCATCATCGGTAAACCCAGGTGGTTTCATCGTTGTGTGCGACTAAACGAAGGGTTCGAAGGAGAAACAAGGACTCACTGGCGGTTAAGCACGTTCGTTTCCCTTTCTCCTGCAACCAAACGATGACATCAGAGAACGAACAGAGACTTACCATCGCAACGCATGTTGTTATCCTATTTTCTTACTTGTATTTGAGTGATAGAACGATTGGTATGGTTGAATTTATGAAGGGAGCGAGAGTATTTTTAAATTTGTACTGATTGAGAAAGTAGTGAACGATTGCTATTTTCATATCGTTTGCTTGATTCAGATTTGGATCTGGCATCGTTCTGTAGTTCACATTAGGGCTTGAATTCGATTGTCTGTTTGGTCTGATCTTTGTAGAATAGAGCAAACATACAAAAAATAAATGAACAAACATACCAAAAATTTCTTAAGTTCATGTATATTATATATACGTTTGTATGTAGTTAATAGCTGGTTAGAAACTCAATCCAATGGAATTATAAGCATAATTTGTAGCAATAGATTAAATAAGATTTAAAATTCTAACATTTGGAAAACAATAACACAAATATTTTAAAATTTAGGTAGAAAACATAAACAAAACCAAGATCGAATTTAAATAAACTAACTAATATGAATCATCTTCCCGTCTTCCCACGATCTGCCATCTTAACTAATGTTTTAACAATCACCTCATATGCTTCTTCTGCAGCAATTTCACCTATAATCTTCTCGTCCAACATTCGTGAGACGGTGAATAATTGGTGATTAGGTGTGAAATTGTATGTGATTATCTAAATTTGAAACGTAAATATTTTCCATATGATGTCCTTAAAATATTTAGGTACATCTAGTTCACAATCATTATCCTATTGAATAAATTAATTTGAAGTTAAACAATATTAAACAAATAATCTTTTTGTACAACACCTTTGAGTCAATGATGTCTAATGTCAGTTGTGAATAAACTCAGATTTTGACCCAAAATCAATTAAAATTTTCCGAATTAACTCAAATGTGACTTAATTAATAGAACAAAACCCAATTTTGATCCAAAATAAGTTAAACCAATCCGATTAACTCATTTTTAACTCATTTCAAGTAATCATTCGATTCAAACATAATTTTTTTTCTAAAACCAATTAAATTGATGTGTCAAAATAATTGTATAAAAATCGAGTCAAAATTGAATTAATCATATTGATTTAAACAAAATATTTTTATTGATTTTGGATAAAAAAAAATGGAATTGGATCAGGTAATTGAGTAAAAATTGAGCTAACCATGCCAATCTAATTGATTTTGGATCGGGTAATTGGGTCAAAATTGAGTTAACCAGGTCGAAATAATTGAATTAAGGTCAAAATTAGGTTTTTGGTTGGGTAATAGAATAAAATTGAGGAAAAATAGAATAAAATTGTAAAGAATGAGGAGAGAATATGATTAAAGCTAAAACTTAAGAGGGGAATATGACGAATGTGAAACTTGAAAGGAAAATTACCATAAAGTAGGATGAGGGGTGATTGTGGACTCGCAATTGATCTGTTTTTCCCTAATGTGATTGTGGACTCGCAATTGATCCGTTTTTCAACGACTGCGGATGAGATGAGAACCGACCAGTAGAAACATAATCGCCTACAATCATTACGAAACACAAATTTTAAAAAGCTAAAAATATATGCCTTATATTATAATTTAAGGTGTTTTCTTTTAAAGACATAAATAACCTTCAATTTTAATGAAAATTACAAAACATGTAGTGCCATTATCTCTCCATCACTAATATTATTTTCTGAAAACAAGGAATTCTAACGTTCTTCTTCACTCAGTTGTCTATAATTTTGCAATTCGTCGATGATCTCTTCGGTCCGATGAGTTTTTCTTTATTCTTCTCTTCTTGTGGGCTTCTCTCAGTCTTGGTTTTAGATTTTCTCGCTTTCTCTGCCTCTTCGTCACCGCTCATTCCGTTCTTGACAACCTAAATCACCTATCCTTCTTGTTTTCTTCTTATTTGTTCCCGTCGATCCTAATGCCTCTCCTTCCTGCTAAAGAGGACGATCGGCTTATAAAATGAATTCGTATTCCTCTCAAACGATGGTACACAGAGTCATATATATACATAATCCTTCCTCAAGGAAATTACATATGTGCTCTCAGTCTATTACCTATCAAGTTGAAGCATGTAAATCGAGAACACCCAACTTGGACACAAACTCGTCAAACTCCTGCTTGCCTAATGCCTTTGTTAGAATGTTGGTCAATTGTCGTTTGGTGGGTACATGTCATGTAGCAACATTGTTAGAGACTATCTAATAGCAGACATAGTGACAATCAACCTCGATATACTTTGTACTTTCGTAGAACCGAATTTGCATTGATATGCAAGGCAACATAAAATCAATATGATTAACCTCATTTTGATGCAATTAACTAAATCGTACTCAATTTTGATTCGAAATTAATTAAATTGATTTGATTAACTATATTTGATGTAATTATCCAAAATACTAACACTAATTGTTTATATATATAGTAAATTCACATATAATTAACTAAAAATAACATTTTAATATCTAATCGGGTCAAATTGTTTCAAATTCTGGTCAAAATTGGTTTAAAATTAGGTCAAATTTTGTTTAAACTCGGGTCAAATTGGATAAAAACGGGCAGAATTCGGTTCAAAATTGGTCAATTCATATCAAAATCGGATTGATTTTTAGGGTTTTAATTTAGAATAGTAAATTTAACGAGACTTTTAACGGATAGTTAACGGATGAGGTTTTAGTCAGATTTTTTTATAATTAAAGGAGAAATCGGATGAGTACTGAAAGTCAAGAGGGAAACCGGACGAGGTCCAAAATCGAAGGAGAAATCGAACTAAAACAATATTATCGATGGAGAATAGGCGGGTTTCCATAATTTTTTGATAACTTTATTCAAGTTTCTATTATAATGTATATTAATAGTAAATATATAAATATATATGGATATATATATATATATGTATATGTAAATATTTTTAATATTTTTAAATTTTTTTAATTGATTTAAAATATCTGAAAATTATAATTAAAAATATAAATAAAATGAACAAAGTTTAAATAAACTATTTTTTATTAACAATTAATATATAGATATTTATTTTCAAAATACGCAATAATTTTTAATATTCATTTTAAATCGCCGTAACTCACAATAGTTATCAAACATAATGTTTCCATCTATCAAATTAAATGAAATGAAATGTCCCAAATCATCAATAAAAACATCTGTCAATCGTTCAAAACAAACTTAACAAACCCTAATTTATTCTAAAATTTAGATTATTTTAAAATATTAACTGTGAATCTAGGATGAAAATTTCATTCTCGAAGAATCCAGAACTTTCATGAGCAAAGATTCATTAAATCTATTCCCAATTGCACGATCCATTTTTGTATAAACGTTGAATGTCTCTATATGGCAAAAGCAAATTACTTTTATTATGCCACGGAAGTTGAAACATAACGATGCCGACGTGGAAGGCTCGGAATTCGGACAGAATCTAAGGATAAGGTTCGAGAGAGTAGAGTAGAATTGAAGACCGTGACGTGGACTTAAGCGGCTAAAAACAAGCTTAGAAATTCCGGCGAAGCGATGGCGGCGAAGCTTACAGACGGAAGACTCGGAGGAGTGGAAGGACGCGCATGTCGGAGCTTTTACAGAGAGTTGCGGAGGAGAAGAAGACCATTTCGGCTTCTGCAGTTTAGGGCTCGAGCTTCTGGTTCCATGGACGACAAGAAACTGGGTAATAATATATACTCTCGATCTGTATGTCTTGTCTCTTTCCATGTTCCGTGCATCATTTTTTCTGTAGAATACATTGGAGTTTGGCATTTGGGTGGAAGAGGGTATAGATAGAGAATTGAAATTGAAACAGTTGTTGAGACATTATCACAAATGATAGCTTCTATGTGTTATGATGATGGGTTGTGTCCAAGTGTTAATTGTTTCATTGTTTTGCTGAGTAAGAGATATATTAAGCGTGAATCTGGTCATACTGTGATGTCCCTAGGAATGTTTACATTGAAGAGGAAGATTGAAGAGGCTGTTGTGAGAGCTGAGATGTTGGCAGCAACTGCTCTTGAGCTCGAGGAAGAGCGATGGATAAAACAAGACGAGATGATGCGTGACTGTGACTTATGGCATGATCCAGCCAAATCGGATGAAATCCTTCTCAACTTGGCTCACACAGCAAAATCAGTTGATACCCTCAAAGATATCAGATATAAGGTTACTAAGGAAACCATGATCGATCCATTATGTTAAAGAGGTTTTGCAAGAACTAATAGATTTTGTATCTTCTTTTTTGTAAGGCTGAAGAAGCAAAACTAATCACGCAGCTCGTAGAGATGAATGCTATTGATTATGATCTCTTTGAACAAGCATATGATTCATCTTTGGATGTGACAAAGTCCTTGCATCACTATGAGATGTCTATGCTTCTCAAAGACCGATATGACATTGAAGGAGCATGCATTGTTATCAAAGCTGGATCTCAAGATGCAAATTCTCAGGTCATTTTACCATTCTTTCACTTCACTCTTATGTATTGACTCGAGAGCAAACCTTTTATTTTTCACGAAATGCCATTATGAATCTTCTGAGACAAGGCTAAAGCTATGCATATTCCTTTGTTCAAAAGCTAAATAATGACAACTAACTTAAATCCTTGGGCCTTTGAGCTAGTTGATTAGTTATGTCCAAACCCATATTTGTTATAGTTTCATCAAAGGCATGAATTGGATTTTCGTTATGTTTTTGCTTTCTTGGTATGGAGTTCTTGGGCCTTCAACTCAATACATAGTTTTTTTTTTAATGACGGTAGAGTTTTTTCGACATTTCGCTCAATACATCTGTATCAGGTAGAGGGATAAGCCATGTGAATACCCCTCTTTACTCTCGTGATAACTCGAATTTTCATATATAAACTTCCAGCTCGCAGATATGGGTGGAACAACTTGTTCGTATGTATACCAAATGGGCGGAAAAGCTAGGCCGAGAAGCAAGGGTGGTTGACAAAGGTCTCATTTCAGCTTCCATAGAATTCGAATTCGAGTATGCATATGGTTATCTGTTGGGCGAGCGAGGCGTTCATCGCCTTATCACAAGTTCTTGTGACGGATCCATGTATGATGAGGTACAATATAACTCCTACCCTTTATTGTTAAGAACATGGTCCATGAAAATTCACCTTCTTAGGTACATTTTCACAGTCAAGTAAAACTTTTTAACAGGTGAGCTCAGCTGCTGTGGAAGTCATTCCTTTATTCCTGAGAACAACTCCTGATTTGGTAGTGAACGAAGAGGATCTCGTTGTATCATATTCCTCATCAAAGGAAAATCAGAGAGTACATAAACAGATCGTTCGTATTCAGCATCTTCCCACTGGAATAACCGTAGAATCTTCAGGTAATGATATCTATGGCAATGTTGTTCTCATAAGATAAGTAAATAAACGGTCAAATTGATATAACACAGGTGAAAGAAACGGGTTTGCAAACAAGATGAAAGGGCTGAACAGATTAAAGGGAAAGCTTCTGGTGATGGGCAAAGAGGAAGGTTTATCAGAGGATGTAATTATAGATCCATGGAATATTGAATGTCGGAGATACATCTCTCAGCCTTACAAGAAGGTTATCGACGTCAAAACGGGCGTTGAGATTCCCAACCTCCACTCCGTCTTGGATGGGAATATCCGACCTCTTATCGCCGCTCATATTGGGATGAGACGATCATGTGATGATGTATCTTAGTTATTACGAATTTCATATTCAAAATATAGGCCAAACCTATTATAATATATAAAAATACACGAATAAATGAACAATTAGTTTTTTAAGTTTATAGAGTCATACGCCTTTGTTCGTTGAAAGCTTTGCATTTCTTTTGTAGATCTTTGCTACCCTTCAAAAGCTATTTCTACTTCAAAGCTATCATTTTCTGTTAAAAAAAAAAATCAACTTCAAACATCTCGTTTCTCTTTTTTCTGTAGCTCGAAAATTATTATTCTTCCATACCATACCACATTCGGCGAGAATAGTTTGAAATCGACATAAAATTTATCTTTTCTTTGGTTTATATTTTTCCTATTTAATAATTATTTTCACACAGATAAACGTGAAACACTTCAATCCTACGAATATATTTCTCATAGTTCTAAAGTCTCTGTCAATGCACCCGATTATTGGTGGCCGATTAATGAATATTTGTTTTTCGAATAAATTGTTTTTATTTACAAAAATATTATTTTGATATTTACAAAAAATTTAAATAGATATAAAAATAAATATATAATTTATTTTAATTTTTATAAAAATGATATTAAAAAGTAAAAAAAATCTATTGAACCCATTAGGCACTAAACAATTGTCGATCGTCCAACCACCTATCAATTGTGTAACATTGGTGTTATCATTGGTGTTATCTAATGTAGTAATGTCAATTTGGATTGGGTTTGATGGATAAACTCAATCCAATCTATTTAAAATATACATGAGTTTTTATTAAATGAGCATAAGATTATATGTGTTAATTGGGTATATAACTTAATTAGATTAATTTTAATGGGTTTTATCCATTTAACCCATGTATCATTTATTTCTCTCACATTTACTTTTCTCACCGACGTTTCGAATATCCGATTTTGATCCGCATTTTATCTGATTTTTATCTAAATTTTAACAGAATTTCACACAATTTCACCGAATTTCAAATCGATTTGACCCAATTTTAACCCGATTTCACCCAAGTTTAACTCGATTTCATCCAATTTTAACCCGATTTCACACAAGTTTAACTCAATTTCACCGAATCTCAACCTAATTTCACTCAATTTTAACTCGATTTCACCCAATTTCACCGAAATTTAATCCAATTTCACCAAAGTTTAACTCTATTTCATCGAATTTTAATCCAATTTCACTCAATTGTAACTCCATTTCAATGAATTTCAGCCCGATTTCACTTAATTTCATTCAATTTCACTCATTTTAGCCTGATTAAATCGATTTCATCTAATTTACCGAATTTCAATTCGATTTCATCCACTTTTGACTCGATTTCACCTAATTTTAACTCGATTCATCCAATTTTACCGAGTTGAAATTCATTGACATTGGGTGAAATAGAGTTAAAATTTGGTGAAATCGGGTTAAATTTGGTGAAATCGAGTCAAAATTAAATGAAATTGGGTTGAAATTCGGTGAAATCGAGTTAAAATTTGGTAAAATTGGGTGAAATAAAGTTAAAATTGGTAAAATTTGGTGAAATCGAGATAAATTTGGTGAAATTGAATCAGAATTAGATGAAATTGGATTGAAATTCGGTGAAATCGAGTTAAAATTTGGTAAAATTGGGTGAAATCAAGTTAAAATTGGCTGAAATCAGGTTAAAATTCGGTGAAATTGAATGAAATCGAGTTAAAATTGGGTGAAATCGGATTAAAAAATTCAGTGAAATTGGATGAAATCGGGTTAAAATCGAACAAAATCGGTTTCATAAATTATTGTTTTGAATATTGAAATATTAATTATAATATCTAATTTATATAAATATATATATATCATAAATGTTAAATGATATATATATACACAAAATGTTAATAATATAAATAAACTCATTTAATCGACCTATATAACCTATTATTAAATAGGTCGGATTAAATCCAACCTAATTATATTATAAACCTATTTTATTTTAATGGTTTATGTACAATTCAACACACTGTCAACTCTAATCTAAGGTTACTTTTGCAAGCTTTTTAAGGAACATGGTCTCAAAAGCTTGTATAATCTACAATTTTTTATTTTTTAATTTGATGTTAATAGTATTTTGAAGGGTAAAACTCCTATTTCCATCCAAACTTTGCGTACTTTGCTTATTCCCCCTCATGTATCACACTCATCCTATTCCCCCCTCATCTATCACCCCTAATCTTATTCCCCCCTCAAGTTTTTTAATTAAGCCTATTTCCCCATGCTGTTTAAAATTCTATTAAATATCCAGAATTTTGACCCAAACCCTAAAAACCCATCAATTTTGACCCGATTTCATATCCAATTTTGACCCGACCCGACCAAAATTAAAATTAAATTAAATCCGGTTTACCCAATTATTTACCCAGTCCGGTTTAATATAATTTTGACCGGTTTACTGAATTTTGACCCAACCCAATTTATTATAATTTTGACCCAGTTTACTGAATTTTGACCCGGTTTTGTTGAAATTGTCCGGTTTTGATGAAATTGACCCGGTTTCTCCCGGTTCTGCTGGAATTTTTATCCGGTTTGCTGAAATTAATCCGGTTTTGACCCGGTTTTGTTGAAATTGACCCGGTTTTTTCCCGATTTTGATGGAATTTTTATCCGGTTTGCTGAAATTAATCCGGTTTTGACCCGGTTTTGTTGAAATTGACCCGGTTTTTTCCCGATTTTGATGGAATTTTTATCCGGTTTGTTGAAATTGATCCGGTTTTGAAAAATTGATCCGGTTTTGATCCAATTTTGTTGAAATAGACTCGGTTTTGTTGAAATTGACCCGATTTTTTCTCGGTTTTGATGGAATTTTTATCCAGTTTGTTAAAATTGATCCGGTTTTGATCCAATTTTGTTGAAATAGACTCGGTTTTGTTGAAATTGACCCGATTTTTTCCCGATTTTGATGGAATTTTTATCCGGTTTGTTGAAATTGATCCGGTTTTGACCCGATTTTGCTGAAACTTTTTAAATGATCCGATTTTAATGTAAATTTCACCAAAATTTATCCATTTAAAAAAAACACATTGAAACAAAAAAAAACTCATTGTAAAATGTTACTAAATCTATTCAACAAAAATTCTTCAAATTAAAGTAAATACTAACGTATTAAACAAGAAAAGAACATAAACAAATATCTTCAATTTTGACCCGACCCTAAAAACCCATCAATTTTGACCCGATTTCATACCATATTTGGACCCGACCCGACCCGACCAAAATTAAAATTAAATTAAATCCGGTTTACCCAATTATTTACCCAGTCCGGTTTAATATAATTTTGACCGGTTTACTGAATTTTGACCCAACCCAATTTATTATAATTTTGACCCGGTTT
>CM071861.1:27828378-27864115 GCA_036759665.1 Gynandropsis gynandra | reverse complement strand
ATTCATCCTATTCCCCCCTCATCTATCACCCCTAATTTTATTCCCCCCTCAAGTTTTTTAATTAAGCCTATTCCTCCACGTTGTTTAAAATTCTGTTAAATATCCAGAATTTTGACCCAAACCCTAAAAACCTATCAATTTTGACCCGATTTCATACCCAATTTTGACTCGACCCGACCAAAATTAAAATTAAATTAAATCCGGTTTACCCAATTATTTACCCAGTCCGGTTTAATATAATTTTGACCGGTTTACTGAATTTTGACCCAACCCAATTTATTATAATTTTGACCCGGTTTACTGAATTTTGACCCGGTTTTGTTGAAATTGTCCGGTTTTGATGAAATTGACCCGGTTTCTCCCGGTTTTGCTGGAATTTTTATCCGGTTTGCTGAAATTAATCCGGTTTTGACCCGGTTTTGTTGAAATTGACCCGGTTTTTTCCCGATTTTGATGGAATTTTTATCCGGTTTGCTGAAATTGATCCGGTTTTGACCCGATTTTGTTGAAATCGACTCGGTTTTGTTGAAATTGACCCGATTTTTTCCCGGTTTTGATGGAATTTTCATCCGGTTTGTTGAAATTGATCCGGTTTTGACCCAATTTTGTTGAAATCGACTCGGTTTTGTTGAAATTGACCCGATTTTTTCTCGGTTTTGATGGAATTTTTATCCAGTTTGCTGAAATTGATACGGTTTTGACCCGGTTTTGTTGAAATTGACTCGGTTTTGTTGAAATCGACTCGGTTCTCCTGAACCGAGATTCAATCACTTTTAAGCTTCGTTATAAACCACAACCAATTCTCGGTATTCTCCACTTGTACAACAGCCCACGCAATAGGATATATTTGATCGTTTCCATCTCGACCAACGACGACCAAAATCTGACCTTTACTAGGCGTTTTTATGAAACAACCATCCAACCCGATTATAGGTCTGCAGTTAGCTTTCCAAGAGGCTCGCAAAACATCAAAACATACATAAAAATGATCGAAGATGTCATTTCCTAACCCATCTCCAATGGTTTGCACTTCAACAGATGAACTTGGATTTGAGTTTTTAATTTCATTCACGTAATCCCAAAGTCGAGCAAATTGCCCATCGTTTTCCAACTGAATTTTTTCTAAAGCTTGTTTCTTCGCTTTCTGACACTTATTCATTGATGCTAACAAATTGTATTTCTCTTTAATTGTTTGTTGCATCTTTGTTGGCTTCATACCAGGATCCTTTCGTAAATCATCTTCAAATAATTTCGCAATCAAAGGCGCTTTTAACAANNNNAAAAACTCATTGAAACAAAAAAAACTCATTGTAAAATGTTACTAAATCTATTCAACAAAAATTCTTCAAATTAAAGTAAATACTAACGTATTAAACAAGAAAAGAACATAAACAAATATCTTCAAATTGAGTTTTCCAACACCGTTATGATTCTGCAAAATGGATGTTAAAACATGTTAGAAAAAAATAAAAACAATATAACGCATGATCGATGAAATACACGTTACCTAAGCGTATGGAGAAAATGAAGATGTGTTTTGAGACTCATGCGGGTGATATGCCGCAAACACATGCGATGCTCCACTTTAGGCAATTCTCATTCAACGACATGTATTAAACCCTACAATAAGATTACAAACGAGATTAATCATAACAACTAAAACAAGATAAAATAAAAGATTAAATACTTACTTTCTGCTTATCAGAAATGATTGTTAAACCTTCTCCTGAACCGAGATTCAAATCACTTTTAAGCTTCGTTATAAACCACAACCAATTCTCGGTATTCTCCACTTGTACAACAGCCCACGCAATAGGATATATTTGATCGTTTCCATCTCGACCAACAGCGACCAAAATCTGACCTTTACTAGCCGTTTTTATGAAACAACCATCCAACCCGATTATAGGTCTGCAGTTAGCTTTCCAAGAGACTCGCAAAACATCAAAACATACATAAAAACGATCGAAGATGTCATTTCCTAACCCATCTCCAATGGTTTGCACTTCAACAGATGAACTTGGATTTGAGTTTTTAATTTCATTCACGTAATCCCAAAGTCGAGCAAATTGCCCATCGTTTTCCAACTGAATTTTTTCTAAAGCTTGTTTCTTCGCTTTCTGACACTTATTCATTGATGCTAACAAATTGTATTTCTTTTTAATTGTTTGTTGCATCTTTGTTGGCTTCATACCAGGACCGGCGACGAAGACCGGCGACGGAACGAAACGACCGGACGACAGAACGAAGCGCACGAAAGAACGAAGCGCACGAAAGAACGAAGCGCACGAAACAAAACGGCGAAGAAGGAACCGAACGAAACGACCGGCGACGAAGAAGGATACCGGCGACGACAGGAAGAAGACCGGCGACGAAGAAGGAGACCGGCGGCGACAGGAAGAAGACCGGCGACGAAGAAGGAGACGCACAAAAGGAGACCGAACGAAGAGACCCTCACGCACGACAGACCGGAAAAGAAGACCGGCGACGAAGAAGGGATTCCGGCGAAGACACAGGCGACGAAGACACCGGCGGCGAATAAGAGACCGGCCGGCCGGCGACAGGAGAGCGGCTACAGTGGCTGCTGAGGTGAATAAAAAATTACATTATAAAATTAGGTTTTAGTATTTGGTTAATATTTGGTAAACCAAAACTTCAATAAACCGGATCAGTTTAATATTTGGTAAACCGAATGAAATTTAATTTCAATTTGTATCGGTTCGGGTCAAAATTGGGTATAAAATTAGGTTAAAATTGATTTTTTGTTAGGGTTTGAGGTAAAAACTGTTAAATTTAACAGAAATTTAGACAGAGGGGAAATAAACTTAATTAAAAAACTTGAGGAGGAAATAGGATTAGGGGTGATAGATAAAGGAGGAATAAGATGAGTGTGATATATGAGGGGGAATAGGCAAAATACACCAAGTTTGGGTGGGAATAGGAGTTTTACTTGTATGCACGTTTTCAATCGTTATGTATATAAAATTGTCTAGCTTAATTTATATATTAAGGTAGATGGTCTAAAAATTCTTAAGTCGTTATTTAAAAAAATTTAAAAACTCCTGACATTCATATATATATATATATGTATATATATATTTAGAGAATTTTTAAGTTTCAAATTTTTAAAGTTTATTTAACGATTAGAGACGACGTGTTAATTTAATATCATATCAAAATGCTTTTAAGAAAATTGTATTTTTTTTTACAAATTTATATTCTTTTGGTAAAGAAAGTGGCATTTTAAAGTTCTAGTTTTTTTCATTATATATTATAATATTAATATAAAATATATATTTTATTAAAATTATTTAATTCATATAATTTATACATTAATTATATATTATCTTATTTTGTTATTACTCGTGTGTATATAGTTAGACTACAAACTTTTGTTATAAAATATACAAAACTTTGTCTTTATGCTATTTTCCCTTTGCCATAGTAAAAAGCTTTTTGCCACATTATTCAGATAACATGAGCCACATTCCATGGGCCCAAAAAAGTCTATTCATGTTATAATATTAATAACAAAGTACGTTGTATCAGATGGATATGTCCATTCAATGCATGCTTTTTTTTTACATTTTATTTTTCAGTATTGACATATGCTTTTCCAATTACTTTAGTGGCAAATTGGTCACAAAACCACATGAGTTGTCCCGATCTTTATTAATATATGCATTTTCGTCGTATAATTAAATTATTTAGGGTTTGGCAGAAACTTTAATACTATAATCTCCTACTTTTAGTAAGAGCTGATTAATCAACGTTACATATTAAAACTAATTAATCCTCTCCTGTCAGTTTCCACTAAATTAAATGGACTTTTTAATATTATTTGGCAGGAAATTAATAGCAACTTCTCATCTCTCCAAACCCTTCAATTCTCTACTAAATTATTTCTCATTGGATAAAATAATATCTTATTTCTACCATATCTTTATTTCGTGCTGTAAAAATATTTTCAGAAAAGTTTTTCTATTTTTTTATTCTATTCCAAAACATTATTGTACATTGAGTAAAACAAATGTTCAATATTAAAATAAATTAAGTAAAGATTAATCAAATTCGAATACATCAAATTTAATATTTATAATCAGATTCAATCTTAAAGCATATAGTCACAAATAAATTTCAATATTAAAATATTTCAATTAAAATTAAACAAATTATAATACCTCAAATTTAATTTTTTAATTATATCATATATATGCCACCTAAATTATACTATGATTACTTTTTTTCAAAAAAAAATACCGAGGAAAAAAAAGAATGCCCAACTGACAAACGGCTCCATCTCAGCCTTTCAAAACCCTTCAGTTTCAAGTATCGTCTCCCTCCCACCTCTACATACACACATATATACGCATATAGAAACATAGGTATATAAATACTCACAATATTTCTTTCGTTCTATGAATCTGGTGTTTTCTCTGTACATTCTCGCATGGCGGGTCTGTACTCTTCTTCTTCTTCTTCTTCTTCGAGACTCACTTCTTCTTCCTATTCTTCATCGTCATTCTCTCGACTCTTTTTACTCTTAACCCTTATTCCTCTCACCCTCGCCTGCTTCGCTTTCGTTCTCCAATGGCGAGGAGGGTTGAACGACCCGGTTATGCGGTGGTCTCCTGATCACCATGAGTTCCCAGGAATGACTTCCGTCCCCAAGAAACGGTCCTCACGCAGTTCGAGCTCTGATTCGGGTTGCGTGGATCTTTTGGGTCAGAGCCGTTCCCCTTCGTTTCCGTATTTCCGCGACTGGAAGTTCGATTATGGATCGGATCTGAAACCTAGGGTGAGGTCTCTTTGATCCAGTTGGGTTCGTGATTTACGATTTATTATTAAATTTTGTGCGTGTATCGTTCGATATATATCGTCGTCTTTCATATGATGTCGATCCAGTTTATCGTTTGATGGATGGATCCGTTGTTTCTGCATTACTCTCATGTGGGGTTTTCTCGTTGTGGGTATACGTAATTCTTATGATAAGAGAGAAAACACTAAATTATTGTTCGTTTTCGTCTCGATTGTAGAACTTTATGTAGAACCCGTCGTAGGAAGTATTTGTCTTTTAAAAGCCAGTTCGATGGCATTCATGGTGTAACCCCTGACACCAGTGTCTGGTTGGAGGTTCATTGTATAACCCGTGGTGACATGTGGGCATGGAATCAGGTTTATGAACTGGTGAAACTCATGGCTTTCGGCTTTCTTGTGTACAAATGTTGTTATAATGGTAGATATGTATTACGACGAGCACTTCTGCTGGCCTAGAGCAGACACTGCCATGGATTTTCTTTCACAAAGTTATTGGAGTTTCAACCTTTTATCTATTCGTTGAGGGGAAGGCTGCAAGTCCAAATGTATCTCGAGTTCTGGAGACCATCCCTGTGAGTTCTGGAGCTTTGGCTTCATTCCTTTTACTGTGGCTTTAGTTCTCTGCGTGTCCTAATCGTCAATGCGTTGTTCTTGTTTGTAGGGTGTGAAAGTTATATACAGAACGAAAGAATTTGAAGAGCAGCAGGCCAAAAGGTACCCTGCGTCTGCCTTGTTTCATATCTGTGGCTTTTTCTTGTTCTAAGAGAACTGGATGATCCAGCTTTCTGGGAATGATTAGGCAGATTTGTAATGGTTTAATGTGCTTGCATTCTGAAGTTTGTGGTAAAAAATTCAAAGATTGCTCTTGTTTCCTTATGATATGCTTGAAACGAATCGATCTAGTAGTTTTTGAGATTTCTTTTTTGTATGTGTTCATCCACATCGACAATGTAGTTGGGTGAAGTTTTCTTTTCTTTGATTTGTAGTCGGATCTGGAATGAGACTTGGTTGTCGAACTTCTTCTACAAACCGTGTAATTACGAGTTATTTGTGAAGCAATCACTGAACATGGAAATGGCTATCAACATGGCAAGGGTAATTGCTGAATTCTAATTAGATAGTACATCACAAAGTAATCAAGAGAAGAGAAGGTGAATTCGTCAACTGTCTCACATTTACCGTGTTTTTCTTTTTGTGCTCGGTAATTTAGGATGCTGGCATGGATTGGATAATCCATCTCGACACTGACGAGCTGATACACCCTTCTGGAACCCATGAATATTCTTTGAGGCAGTTGCTGGGGAATGTTCCTGTAAACGTGGATCAAGTTATCTTCCCAAATTACGTGAGTTAAAAGAGTTGTAAAAGTACTTGTGAGCTTGGTTTGGATTCATAGAGATAATGGCCGTCGTTCATGTTTCAGGAGAGCAGTGTTGAGCGAGATGATATCAAGGAACCTTTCAGTGAGGTAAGAAGAAGCATTACATCATTCATGTTGCTTTTTATGGTCATTTAAAGATCTTACAACTACCTTTGTTGTTGTCCATTCCATTCATTTTGATTTAGGTATCAATGTTCAAGAAGAACTACGACCATCTTCCCAAAGATGTTTACTTTGGAAGTTATAAAGAGGCCACTCGTGGAAATCCAAACTATTTTCTTACCTATGGAAATGGGAAATCAGCTGCTCGTATTCAGGACCATCTTCGACCCAATGGCGCTCATCGATGGCACAACTACATGAAGAGCCCCAAGTATGTTATTTTTTGTCACGGTTTCTTTATGAATGTCAATGTTTGATTCAAATCATTTTGTAAGTTGAACTATATAGAATGATTGATGAATGTCTTGTTCTATGCAGTGAGATAAAACTAGATGAAGCTGCTGTACTGCACTATACTTATCCAAAATTTTCCGATCTTACTTCAAGACGTGATCGTTGTGGCTGCAAACCAACTAAAGAGGATGTCAAGAGGTGTTTCATGCTGGAATTTGATAGAGCCGTGAGTGCAGATGGCCGCTGTTGACTATCTACTCCGTTCATAATATGCCAAGAAGAAATTTGTCTGCAATTAACAGCTATGGTTATCTCATGTTTGTGCAGGCATTCATCATTGCTTCAACTGCAACTGAGGAGGAAATGCTTCAATGGTAATAACATAAAGACTCAAAAGTCATCTTCTTCAGTTCCTTTCAAGTTTGAGACTTAAGGAGCCTCCTTCCCCAATGCAGGTTCACAGAAAGAGTTGTATGGACAGACAAAAAATTGAATCTGAAACTGCTTAGGAAGGGAATTCTGACCCGCATTTATGCACCCATGGTGAGTTACTCACATCACAATTATACTTGAATCTGAATGGATCAAACCACTCAATCTATCATCTTTCTCAGGTTATAATCCAAGATCTAAAAGAGGCTGGTGTTTTCAGTTCTGTGATAACCTCAGCTCACATGTCTCTCTCAAGGGACCATAACGACTCTTCAAACCTTGAGAAAACCCGAGAATTCTCTCAGGCAACAGCCAGGAGGGTTTTGGAATTCAGTCTTAATTCTCAACTATCAGCTGTACCACCGCAATCACCTCCTGGTCTTGAACAAACTCGGGTCGAATCATAATCTCAAATTCTTATAGAGCTGCCTTTCTTGGGAAAGATTTTGAGTGTAGAGAAGAGACACTACAGAGGGTCGGGCTTTCTTTCTTGGTAATGAACATTGGCTGTACATTTTGGCAAGATTTGGGTTAGGTTACATACAAATGATTCTATACAGGAAGATGAACACTAGGGCAGGATTTTTGGATTTTACTTGGTCGGCATTCATATGTCCTGGTTTTTATACATATATACATACACCATTGTGGAATTCTGATCATTCTGATTCTCTATGTTTTCACATAGAAAAAGGTTTTCACTTCACTCCTTCATCCTCTTTGTCCCTAAAGTTTTAATCTTTTCGATACAAAAACATGAAGCGGCATTGGTAAACAACACTGTCATAATGGAGAAGAATAAACAAACACTAATACGTGCTCGTGTATATTAACATTTTTATGCGGAAAACAGAGACGGCGCGTGTAGTACACGCTGAATCAAGCGGCTGAGTCAGTCACGCCGGAAAACCGGAACACGTGTTGATAGACACCCATATCGTTGTGTCCCTTTTTGGTTTGGCGGTTCTTTTTAGCTCCCTTATTCACTCCCTGTCTCCTCTGCCCAATCGATGAACAGAGTCCTGCCGTTAGGTTTTCAGAGCTCCATTATCAATGTCGCGAGGTACTCTTTGTTTCAGCATTCGCTGCTTTGACTAGTTTGCGAATTTTGGTACCGTCTCGACATTCATCCTCACAACTTCTTCTGCTTTGTCTGGTTCCCGGCACGAGGAGAATCAACCCTCACTTCTTTTGGATGTTGGGTGTCATCGGGCTGTTGTTTGAATCCGAAATCTTACGGCTTGTTTCCGAATTTTCTCTCTTTTGTATTGTTTTTCGAATTTCTTGTATGATTGTGAAATTTCCCTTTCGAGATTCAAGGACATCGATACTGTCTAATCATGCTTCAGGTTGGTGTTGCCTTACGGAAGCTCAAGGATTGGTTCATTTGTTAGTGGACGAGTGGGAGCAATGACATTGAAGAAGACTGTTGTTTCAAATGCTACAAAACTTATGTCTTCCATTACCAACGATAGTAAAGTGGAAGCATCCACCGGCCAAAATTCTCATGAGATGGTCGATGCTAAGGTTGCTGTTCATTTGATTTTTCCTGTAATCTGTTCACTAGTACTCATTTTCTAGTTTGTGGATGTTGTTTAGGGCAGTGGTTTTGATGGTCAGAATGATCACCGGGCTATCGAGGCCATGACTGTTCAAGAACTTAGAGCTACATTGAGGCAAATTTCCTCCTTTTATTCTTTGTTTAATTTTTCCACTTTCAATTCCGTTGGCTTCAAGAAGAGCTTAATTCTGCAGACTCTCTCTGGCACTACTGAGTTAGGGGAAGTTCTGCAGAATTCCAAACCTTTGTTCATAGTTTGAATTGGGATGTTCTGAATTGAGCATTTTTATTCTCCTGTGGTGTTGACGCAGCAAAGTGATCATGTATCACATATCTCTTTACTTTGAAGACATTATTATTTTGCAGTTCACAAGGATTCATGTGTGTTTTGTCATGCTTTAAAACTATAGGAGTTTTGGGTTACCTGCGAAAGGGCGTAAACAAGATCTTGTGTCTGCTTTACGTACTTGCTTGGACAAAAATGTGTCGGGTATGTGACTCCACTCAACTGAAACCTGTCTAGAATGCTAGCCGTTACAAGGGAAGAAACTAGAACTGAACTTCTTTTGCATTTGGCTCTTGATTTCCTCATGCTTGTTGATATAGAAGGATAAGTATCTGTATTGTAATGGCTGCTGCTTATTTGGGGAATGGGAGTAGAGGATTTAGGCAGGGAAATCTTTGTGTTTGACATTTTCTTTAGTGGGACTTGTTGAGTTCAGGTTATTTGAACTGATATCTGTTGCATATGAAATATCCGGCGCAGCAGAAGACGAGACTACTTTGTTAATTCATTCCGAAAGTACATCCATCAAAAGAAAGATCAAGAGTAGGGAAGAGACTACTGATGGTGCTAGTGTTAGCCATGAACATGGAAAAAGAAGAGCAAAACAGTCTTCTGAGAAAAAGTTGAAAGCAGAAGTTTCTATCAAAGTTGTCCCAGAAGAACAGAAGTCATTGACAGGAACAGGTCTGTAGCAGTCTTCATATTTTACTGGTGTCTATTAAAGTATCATATGACATTGACTATCTGTGGGTGATTAATTTCTTCTAGGTAGGTCAAAAAAGAAAGCTGTGTCGACTATTTCAAGTGATGTCGTTAGGGCTGATGATGAAGTTATCTCATCCGTGAGTCAAACCGAGCCGTGGACTGTACTTGCCCATAAGAAACCTCGAAAGGGGTGGGTTGCTTATAATCCAAAGACAATGAGGCCTCCCCCTCCAGCTGAGGGTACAAAGTTTGTAAAACTTATGACTTGGAATGTTAATGGATTGAGGGCACTGTTAAAGTTAGAGACTTTCTCGGCCCTGCAGCTTGCCCAACGAGAGAATTTTGACATATTGTGTTTGCAAGAGACAAAGCTCCAGGTGGTGCTGCACTACATCTTGAGACAAATGACTTAATTGAACTAGCATAAGTGCAAAACAAAGTCAGGTCAGAATTCTCTTGTTCTCATCTCGTCTGTTTCACTTGATACAGGCGAAGGATGCCGAGGAAATTAAGCAAACACTTATTGATGGATATGACCATAGTTTCTGGTCCTGCAGTGTCTCAAAACTTGGTTATTCTGGCACAGCAATAATTTCACGGGTATGTGGCTTCTTTCTATTTGTTTTCTAATGTTCTCCTCCTGTTTGTGTTAGGATCACATATTGCTCATTAATGGGAATAAACAATGTCTTTATCAGGCCATGGCCACCCTCACCCCATAAACTAGCTTTTGGGGATGAGATCTATAGGCCTTATGGGATTGGTTTGGTCTAGTATTGGATATGTTGTTATCAATTGGCATTAGAGTCTGTCGAAAGGGGTGACCCAGAAGGATCAACCTGGGGGACAATGGAGTGGGCCGTCTAGACCGGATTGGGCCAGTGTGGACGTTGGAGTTTCCCATAAGCTAGCTTTTGGGATGAGATCCATGGGCTTTATGGGATTGGTTTGGGTCTAGTATGTCATAACTTCTTATCACATTGATTACCTGAATGAGAATCAGATACCGGAAGAACGTCTTTCCGTTTTGAGTTGTATCTTGCATTTTATTTGATATGTGAATCATTTTCTTTCTTGTTGTTGAAAAGAAGAAAGATTCTTTTTTATCAATTGATTTCTCGACAGATAAAACCCCTTTCGGTTCGATATGGAATGGGTCCGTCAGGTTCAGATCATGACATGGAAGGCCGTATTGTGACTGCAGAATTTGACTCATTTTACTTGATAAGTGTCTACGTCCCTAATTCTGGAGAGGGCTTGAAAAGACTGGTAATATCAACTTTACATGTATCTAATTTCAGCGGTTGACATAATTTGGTTGTCGATAGACTAATCAGGAGATCATTGTGGGGTTTCTAGTCATACAGGATTGAACAATGGGACCGATCCCTCAGCAACTATATCAAAGTAAGAAAGATGTTCCATTGATGTTGTGTATTTTCTGAGTTTCATATGCCATAACTCTTTTTCCTTCTTTCATAATCCACATCTACAGGAGCTGGAAAAGTCGAAGCCCGTGATCTTGACAGGCGATCTAAACTGTGCCCACGAAGAAATAGACATCTATAATCCCGCGGTTGGTGTCTGATTCCCCATCTACTATTTGAGGTTGATGCATGTAGACACAAATAATGGCCTGTCTCACAATCTAACTTCCATGGAACAACACTAGGGCAACAAACGAAGCGCAGGGTTTACAATAGAAGAAAGGGAATCATTCAAGACAAACTTTTTGGAGAGAGGCTTCGTAGATACGTTTAGAAGGCAACACCGTGAGGTAGTTGGGTACACCTATTGGGGGTATCGCCATGGGGGACGAAAAACCAACAAAGGTATGTATGACTAAGAAGAATGGAGTCAGAATCTTCTTCTCCCTTTGCATTTCTTGATGATTATATATAACATAAGGGATGTCCAAACAGGATGGCGGCTCGACTACTTTCTGGTATCGGAATCCATAGCTGAAAACGTCCATGATTCTTACATTCTTCCCGATCTCAACGGCAGTGACCATTGCCCCATTGGCCTCATTCTCAAGCTCTGAATCTTTTCTCTTATTCCACAATCCCCTCAACTTCTTTTTTTTGGTTGAGAAAGAAACTCGCAGGTTGTCTGTCTCCTTTGCAAACGCAGGCTTTCTGCTTCTGCTGAAACTTTCTCATTGCTGCTCACCTTTTTGTCGGACAGACCAATTTCTGCAACTGCATACATTTAAAGGACGATTCTCTCCATATTTTGTTTTAGAGAGAAAGTTAGACATCTTTCTTATGATTTGATACTTTATATTTGATAATGATTTCAGAGTGATTTACTTGTTTCATATAAAGCTTGGCCTTTAATATGATATTTACTTCCCTCCACAATTTGATTGTTTCAAGTAATTTTGCTTTTTTATTGAAAAACAGACTATTCCCTCTGGAAAATACTATTTTAGTTCTATTCCTTCTCGAAAATACTATTTTAGTCATATTCTCTCTCGAAAATATTACTTTAGTTCTATTCTCTCTTTAATTTTGAGTCAATTCGAGTTCTCCCTCGATTGTTAGTTTTCATCTGATCCCTCCTCAACTATAAAAAATCTGCCTAATACCCCTCTGTTATTTATCCGTTAATTATCTGTTAATCGATCCGATTTCGATCTAATTTTGACATAATTTTGACCCGAATTTGACTATATTTTTACTCAATTTTGATTCATTTTAATCTGAATTTTGATCTCAATTTTGACTCGATTTTAAACCAAATTTGTACTTAATTTTGACCCGAATTTTTACTTAGTTTTAACCCCATTTTAACAATAAATCAAGTTAATTATTCAATTTAATCGATTTACTTGATTTAATTGATTTTGAGTAAAATTGAGTATTGTTTTTTACTTGAAATCGATTAAACGGTCCAATTAATTCGATTGATCCGATTTTGATACAATTAACAAAATCGTATTCAATTATGATTCGAATTAATTAAATCGAATAAGTAACTTGATTTTGATGAAATTATCTAACAATTAACATATTGTTTATGTGTGTAGTAAATTTACATCTAATTTACTAAAATGTAACATTTAAAATTAAATCAGATCAAAATTAATTACAAGTTTGGGTTAAAATCGTGTCAAAATTGGGTCATAATTGAATCAAAATTGGATCGGATTCGAGTCAAAATTAGGACAAACTGATTAATTCGATTTGATCCAATTTTGATATAATTAGCAAAATCGTATTCAACTTTGACTAGAAATCAATTAAATTGAATAATGAACTTGATTTATTGTTGATATTTGGGTCAAAATTAAGTAAATTTCGGGTCAAAATTAAGTAAAAATTCGGGTTAAAATCGAGTCAAAATTGATGTCACAATTTGGGTCAAAATTGGATCAGTTTTGGATTAAAATTGAGTCAAAATTGGGATCAAATTTGGGTCGGATTCGGGTCAAATTTTGACTCAATTTTAACCCCAATTTTGACTCGATTTTAACCCGAAACCGATCCAATTTTGGCCCAAATTGTGACCCCAATTTTGATCCCAATTATGACTCGATTTTAACCCGAAGTTGTACTTAATTTTGACTCGATTTAATTTTAAATATTATATTTTAGTAAGTTAGATGTGAATTTACTACACACATAAACAATAAATGTCAATTTTTAGATAATTTTATAAAAAATTTACTTGTTCAATTTAATTAATTTCAAATCAAAATTCAATATGATTTTGTTAATTGTATCAAATCGGATCAAATTGAGTTATTTGGACCGTTTAATTGATTTCAAGTAAAAACCGTACTCAATTTTACTCGAAATCAATTAAATCAAGTAAATGATTTAATTGAATAATTAACATGATTTATTGTTAAAATTCGGGTCAAAATTAAGTATAAATTCATGTTAAAATTGAATCAAAATTACGGTCAAAATTGAGTCAAATTCGGGTCAAAATTAAAGTTAAAATTGAGTCAAAATCGATTCGGTTAACTTATAATTAATGGGTAAATAACAAATGAGATTTTAGGAAGATTTTTTATAGTTAAGGAGGGAATCATATGAAAACTAAAAATCGAGAGGCAGATCGGATGAGAGTCAAAATCAAGAGGAACAAGACTAAAGTAGTATTTTTGAAGGGGGATATGTTGTTTTTCTTTTATATATTTCAACTATTTATAGTTAGAAGTTAGAATATAGTTTTTATATTTTATTTGTGGTCTAACAATTGGTTTTACTTTGAAGTAATAAAAAAATTAAATACGAAACATTTAAAAAATCTTT
Source organism: Gynandropsis gynandra (assembly GCA_036759665.1). Lineage (NCBI taxonomy): Eukaryota > Viridiplantae > Streptophyta > Magnoliopsida > Brassicales > Cleomaceae > Gynandropsis > Gynandropsis gynandra. Next base: position 27,850,271 of record CM071861.1, on the reverse strand, counting down.
TTGCTTGGAAAAAAACCATATATTCCCCATCGAATATATTGTTTTAGTTCTATTTCCCTTTTAATTTTGACTCGCATCCGATTCCTTTTCGACTTTTAGTTTTCATCCGATTCCCTCCTCAACTATAAAAATCTCTCTAAAATCTCAATTCGTTAATTATCTGTTAATCGATTCGATTTTGATCCAGTTTTTCCATGAATTGGTCTAATTTTGATCCAGTTTTGTTATGAATTGATCCAATTTGGACTTAGTTTTGACTTTAGTTTGGCCCAAATTTGATACCAATTTTGACCTAATTTTGACATCAATTTTGATGCGATTTTGACATGAATTTTTACCTGAATTTTAACAATAAATCAAGTCAATTATTCAATTTAATTGATTTACTTGATTTAATTGATTTCGACTACAATTGAGTACAGTTTTTTACTTGAAATCAATTAAATGGTCCAATTAACTTGATTTGATCCGATTTTGATACAATTAACAAAACTGTATTCAATTTTGATTTGAAATTAATTAAATCGAATAAATAACTTGATTTTGATGAAATTCTATAAAAATTAACATTTATTGTTTATATGTATAGTAAATTCACATCAAATTTACTAAAATATAACATTTAAAATTTAATCGGGTCAAAATTAGGTACAAGTTTAGGTTAAAACCGAGTCAAAATTAGGGTCACAATTCGGGTCAAAATTTGATTGGATCCGGATCAAAATTATGGCAAATCGATTAACTTGATTTGATCCAATTTTAATACAATTAATAAAATCATACTTAATTTTGACTCAAAATCAATTAAATTAAATAATTAACTTGATTTATTGTTGATGATCGGGTTAAAATTAAGTAAAAATTTGGGTCAAAATTGTAACACCCTCATCTCGGAACTACCTCGGGACTAGGAGTGTCCACCATCACCTCCAAGAGGTGACTACACGTGTCGTCGCTCAAACGCATTTATAAAACAAAACTAATTTATTAGCCATCGATGGACTCACAAAACTATGCGTCGCACTGGTGTCAAATAACACATGAGTAGACATGCCTCCCACAATTATAGATCCTACATAATATGAATGTTTTAAAGAATCTACTTATCTATTCTCTCACGGAACTCACCTCTATATAGACAATTATTATATGTAAGTCATACACATAATATGTATATATATATATATATATGACATACCAGCGATAGGTTGGGCGTCTCCTTCTTGGCCCTCACATTCATTCTTGTAATCTCTCATGGCATATACTCGTGGTTGTATAGCCCTACGTTTCGATGCATGCTCTTCAGACTTCTTAGTTCTAACCTGTGGCGTTAGACCCGCTGGTGGTGGCCTCGGACAATCCTTTTGAAAATGATCCATATTACCACAACGAAAACATCCGTCGAATTGTCCTTGCCTCATAGTTCCTCCCACTTGTTGGGGGCAATCACGAAACTGATGCTCTAAACTTCCACATCGGAAACATCCTACTCGCCTATCAAATCTTTGGCATGCCCCCTACATGCTCACGTCCCCTACGATGACATGGGTACCTCGATGTTGATACGATAGGACGTGTCTGAACTGCTTTCCTCTGATCTGATCTCTCCCGAATTTGTTGGACAACCTGTTTCCCCTTGGCATCCGAAGACTTCAAGATGCTCTCCTCGATGAGTCCCTTCTCTACCAACTGAGCATTCTAAACTAGCTCAGACAATGATCCATGCTTGATTATCTCAATCATGTATCTGATCTTCGGTCGTAGTCCTTGCAAAAATTTGTTGACCTTGAGAACTTCTGAGGTTACTGATTTGGCCCCAAACCGTGATAACTCCAAATAAGTCTCATAATATGAATAACAGTACGATCACCTTGTATGAGCTGTAGAAATGCCAACTCCATCTCTTCACGAGCAGCATGTGGTATATACTTCAACTCAAAAAGGTTTTTGAACTCATCCCAAGAAAATATATGATTTGGATGTTCCCTCTGAATCTCGTCCCACCAAAACACCGCTTCTCCCTCCAAATCGTGGAGTGTAATATTCATCTTAAATTATAATGGCCATCTAGATGATCTAAAGTTCTGCTCTAATCAAAACATCCACTCCTCTGCCTTCATGGGAGGTATCACATCGCCACGAAATGACTTTATACCCCATTTAGCCATGCGATCCATGACATAGAAATACTACGACGTCTCCACATGTCTCTGATTAAACACCGGAGGAGGCATTGGTGGTGGTGGCAATGGTACTTGTGGCGGAGCAGGTGGCTATACTGGTGGTGGTGTTGGTGTCTGCACCGGTACTTGTGGCGTCGCCGAACTCTCCTCTTGATCATGTTGTCAACTTTCTGCTAATAGCTCTCAACATTTCTCTCATGACAGCTCTATCTATTTTACTTCGCGATCTTTGTCTAGAGGATTGAGACTGAGCCTCCATTCATTCCGCGACCAAGAGCTCTAGTAATCATCATTCTCCGTAGTGTATGCTACACACAATTAATTACTATTAGTTCCCATAGCTCTAAACCCCATTAGACATTTCAAGACATGTGTGCTACAATCTCGTGGCTTTATTAAAACATTTCGCAAAATATTTTGAAATCCGGTGAAAACGATAAATACGAAAATGATAACCGGGTTCTTGTACCAATTTGTAACACTCCATCCCGAACTACCTCGGGACTAGGAGTGTCCACCATCACCTCCAAGAGGTGGCTACACGTGTCGTCGCTCAAACGTATTTATAAAACAAAATATATGATTTATTCCAAAATAAGAATGGTTCGAACCAAATAGCAAAACAAATACGTAAATATCATAGTCATGATAAATGAATAAAATAAATACGAAATGCAAAATAAAACTCATCGAGACCTCGTGCACGCCTCTTCCATCAGTCCGCTGTGAGCTTTCATGTTGTTGCTCAACTTCATTGCTCTTTTTCCTTGCCATACCCTGTCCATCCACGACAGTCCACACATAGGATGAGTACGAAATACACACTTAGTGAGATCAATACATGTACGTACTCTGTGTCATGTATTCTCCCGCTCGAATTGAATATCATAAAATAACGATCTATCCAAGGTCTAAACTAAAGACATACAGACAACTCTACCCAATCCGGCTGAGTATCCAAAGTCTAAGACTAGTACCACACTCGATCATCACACAGAGTCCACACGACTCTAGTTCGGGTATACGCTCACAAAGTCCAAAGGACCCCAGCACACTGAAGATCTCGCAAGGTCACAACGTACCCCAGCCATCAGTATAATACAGCGCTCCGTCACTCGAAAGGTTACCACAACCCCAACGCGGTACGACACCGGTAGATCCACTGACCTGACTAAATCGACACTCTATCGTCTCATACGATAAAACTAGAGTTTAATCCAATCCACTTCTATCGTCTCACTTTTCCCATTATGATCTTATAAATCCTATTATGATCATGCCTCATTTTAAATATAATCTCTTCCATAAATCAATCATAAATCCAAAATTACGATGGAGAAAATTCTCACCTTAGCTTATCCGACGACTTGACGATTTTGATATTATCGCTAACAATAACACCAATCAATTCTTCCTTATTATAGAGTCATTCAATTATTACATTTCCATAATATAAATCTTCATATTAAGATAATAATAAAAGAAATATTTAGAGATTTACCACAATCTCGATTAGGATCAATCCACGAAGAATGTGTTGAAAATCTTCTCCAATTTCCTCTTCCTCCCTCTTTTCTCTTCTTCTCTCTTCTTTTTTTCTTTTTTTTCCTTCTCTCGGTTGAATGCACGAGTGCCTCTCTTTTTCCTTAACCCTAATCTAATTAAAACATATATATATATATACATGCCTTCCCACCGACTCACCTTGTGGGCGATATGGGCCTCACAAAAATTAAGTAAAAATCCGGATTAAAATAGAATCAAAATTGAGGTCAAAATTGGGGTCGAATTCGGGTCAAAATTAGATTAGTTAATGGTTAATTAACGGATGGGGTTTTAGGTAGACTTTTTTTATAGTTAAAGAGGAAATCGGATAAAAACTAAAAATCGATGGGAGAATTAAGGTAAAAATCAAGGGAAATAAGAATAAGACAGAGAAGAATAACCCCTTTTCCACGGTTTATAATTAGAAGTCAGCTTATAGTTTTTGTATTTTTAATACAAAAAAGTTGGTAACTTCAAAAATTCTCTTCAAATGCTATTTTGACTTCAAGTCTATCATTTTTTAAAAAATAATTTCAAAAATACCCTTACAAATATTAAAATTACCAAATTATCATTGCACCGCCATGCGATCCTTGTGCGATTGTGCGACCATACGATCCTTGTGCGACTATACGATACTGTTCCCGAAATGGCTAAAAATGTCCGAAATTGTCCGAAAATACCCGAAATTGTCTGAAATCGTCCAAAAATATCAAAAAATGTCCAACCATACAACCCTTATACGACCATACGAATCTTGTGCGACCATACGACTCTTTGCCCGAAATCATCGAGAATACGCGTGAAATTATATAGATATATAGGATATTATGAAAACAAAATTAAATACGAAACATTTAAAAAATCTATTTGCTTGTGAAAGAAAAAAAAAAGGTGAAATCCTACTTGTCGAATTAAAGAGAAGGGGTAAACTCAAAAAAAACCCTCAAAAATAACTTTTAATCAAAAAAAACCCTACACTTTTAACTCACCAAAAAAAACCTTCAAAAATAACTTTTAATCAAAAAAAACCCTACACTTTTAACTCACCAAAAAAAACCTTCAAAAATAACTTTTAATCAAAAGTTATTTTTGAAGGTTTTTTTTGATTAAAAGTTATTTTTGAAGGTTTTTTTTGATGAGTTAAAAGTGTAGGGTTTTTTTTTATTAAAAATTATTTTTGAGGGTTTTTTTTGAGTTTACCCCTAAAGAGAAAAAGGCGAGTTCCAACATGGCAGGCGGGGTACGTGGCAGATATTTATTGGTCCATGTGACGCTACAAAAGGAGATTTCTTTGAATATAATTCTGCTACTTCAGCCAACAAAGTTGTGAGGGCAAATCCACGAACAGATCGATTCGCCATGGCTGTTCGCAAGAGAGCTTCTTCAGCTACTGTTTCAGCAGAACCCTCTCTCCAGGCGGCTCAGAAAACCCCGATTAATGCTTCTTCCGGCGAGGATTTCCGACTCTCGCCACCGAAATTGAGCGTGATCCTCGTGATCTCTACCCTCCTTTGCTCTCCTTATCTCTACCTTCTCTGTTTCCATTACAATGTCGAAAACGAGCTCAAGAGATCGATCATCATCAATGCGGGGCTTAGCTTGGCGGGTTTCTTTGTCACCCTAAGGCTGATTCCTGTTGCTGCCAGATACGTCCTCAGGAGAAATATGTTTGGTTTTGATATAAACAAGAGGGGCACGCCTCAGGGAGAAATTAAAGTGTGAGTTTTTGTATTGGATCTCTCATATTTCTGAGTTTTTGCCTCTGGATAGTGTTAATCTGGGGGAGAAGAGTGAGATGTGTCACTTGTGTTCATTGAGTTTATTTCGTCCTCAAAACTATGATCATTGGTATTTAGCAGTTAAGGGCTTAAACGAAGGCATATCAGGCGTTATCTTAGGAATCTGGCATGTCTGAGACTTGTTATATTGCACGGTAGACGCATGCTGACCTTCTTCTTTTGCAGGCCTGAGTCGTTGGGTATTGTTGTCGGTATTGTCTTCTTGATCGTGGCAATAATATTTCAGTACTTCAATTTCACAGAAGATTCAATTGTAAGCGTTCCTTTCTCAAGAGCTTTGATTCCTTTGGCTATAGGGGACCAGTAATGTCACCTCTTGTAGTGTCAGGTTATAAAGCTTATGAGATGATTATGATTTTTCCTCTCTTTTCGGTTTTTGTTTCTTCTTGTTCATGTCTGTTTATGTGAACTACGCACTTGGTAGCTCTTTGTTCCTGAAGGCTGAGACTTTTTCTATCATCATCTGGCTGACAATTCTGTGCAGTGGCTTGTGGAGTATAATGCAGCACTAGCATCTATTTGCTTCATGGTTTTGCTTGGATTTGTGGATGATGTCCTCGATGTACCTTGGAGAGTGTAAGTCCAGTTACCTAACTTGTCTGATGAACATAGTGCTTGTCTTTGTTCTGATATTGTTTTTGTCGGATTTTAACAACAGAAAACTCGTCCTGCCATCTTTTGCTGCCCTTCCACTGCTGATGGCGTATGCTGGACACACGACAATCGTTATACCAAAACCTCTTGTTTCATATGTTGGCTTGGAAGTGCTTGATCTAGGTATAGATTCGCGTACATATAACCATGTGTGAGCTTTTCTTTTGCGCTTTTAAACGGTTTGCTCAGAAGATGATTTTATGTGGCAGGATGGATGTATAAGTTATATATGGGGCTACTGGCTGTCTTCTGCACAAATTCTATTAACATTCACGCTGGTTTGAATGGCCTTGAGATTGGCCAAACTGTTGTTATTGCTGCTGCTGTAGGTTCTACTCTTAAAATGCCTTTGAGTTCTTCCCACCCTTCAGGTCAAAACATGAGGCATCTTAGCTTTTTTGTAGATTCTGATACACAATGTTATGCAAATTGGAGCATCTGTTGATACAGAGTATCAGCAAGCACATGCCTTCTCTATCTATCTTACTCAGCCGTTGATGGCGACATCCTTGGCATTGCTTGCTTACAATTGGTAACTTTCAAATATCTTTAATTCTTGAAAATTCAAGTTTCTTCTATGCCAAAGGAATGCTTTTCGATCTATTCCTCATCTTTTCAGGTACCCATCTGCAGTTTTTGTTGGAGACACTTACACAGTCTTTGCTGGAATGACTATGGCCGTTGTTGGCATTCTGGGTCATTTCAGGTATACTTCCAAGCATATTGTTCCTCTTTTCTGGTGCACAAACGGAATGCAGGGGCCGGTTTTCTTGCTGATGCTCGAACCAAAGTTTACTCTTCTAGTTAATCAAGATCCAGTAGTGTCTATCATAGAACTGAAATTCTCAGTATTTCTTTATCAGAATCTTGCTGTCCCTGTTCAGATGTACTACTTTTGTCACATAATTTTTCTCAGTCAATCTTTTATCTTGGAAATTCTGTTTTGCAGTGAGACACTCCTGATATTCTTTCTTCCTCAAGTGGTGAACTTTCTACTGTCGTTGCCCCAGGTTTGATCTTCTCTAATCATATTTGATTTGTTCTTTCAAAATCTAGAGAGCAACTGACATACTTTGAAAAAATTCTTCAGCTTGCTGGTATTGTGAAATGTCCACGGCATCGCCTCCCAAGGTAAACTAGCTTTATGATTTATCCAAATAATCTCTTAAAGAATGACCATTATCTCATTCCTTTGGGAACATCCAGATTTGATCCTGCTACTGGAGTGCTAACGGGTACAAAGGACGGGACCCTTGTTAACATATACTTGAGGATATTTGGTAGGAAGTCAGAGAAGTGCCTTTGCATCCATCTCCTTGTGTTCCAGGTAAATTCCATTAGTCTATTCAATTTCCATTATCTTCTGATTCAGTTTTGTGAAATATGGTATCTTGTAAAACAGGCTCTTGCATGTGCCTTCTGTTTCTTGTTGCGGCACTTCCTCGCTGGTTGGTACAAATGAATCCGCAAAACGAAGCCATTCACTTTCTTTTCCTTGTACAAATGATTCTACTGAGGATACACAGATTAGCTTTCCATAGTTCTATTTTATTCTTAGACTTTTTATCTCACCCATTTGAAGATCAAACAATATTCAGTTTCATCCATTTACGTTATGAAATCCTAAATATCCAAAAATTCGAAAGAAATAAGATTAGACATAAATTCGAAAGTTAAGGGAAAATTGGACTAACATAGACCATTATCCATTTAGTTAAAGATACATAAAAGGTGTGACGTCCAATGATTTGTAGTTTTGTACTTATAAAGCATATCCATATGACAAACGATGACTACTCGACATCCATGCTTTCCCCATTGCCGCTGCTGGTCCAGAGCTTGATGGTGCGGTCGTGAGAGACTGTTGCAATGTAACTACCATCTGCTGTAATATCCATTGAAGTTACTTTAGCTTCATGCCCTGATAACGTTCTCACATGCTGGAAGTCTCGGCCTGACCAAATCTGATTGCATATCATGGAAGCGGAATTAGAGAGGGGCGGAACTAACAGGAGATGGATGAATCGTGGAAATGGAAAGCAAAGCTGTACCTTTACTTTCATATCGTAAGAGGCAGTGACCAGGAAGTATCCTTCTTGTGGTTCAAATTTCACTTGAGATATAAGGTTTGAGTGAGCTGGTATAGTGTACAAGGACTTTCTCATTCTGAGATCCCAAATACGGCATATGTTATCCTCACCACCAGACGCCAAATGATACCCATTAGGAGAAAAACTTACTCCTAGAACCTGAAAACCCAAATAACACAAATGACCAAACAGTTTGGAAACAAGTAGTTCTCTCAGGAAAAGAAGACCAGAGCACAAAATCTGTGTCTTACCGGCTTGATATGCCCTTCGAAGGCAAGAATGCTCCTTCCCGTGCGCAGATCCCAAACCCGTACAAGGGAATCAAGCCCAGAAGAAGCAGCTAACGATCCATCATGATGAAATGCAATTCCATAGACACTCCGGCTGTGACCTTCTTGCAAAAGCAGCTCAGCCCCTGTGTTTATATCCCATAATCTCCATGTTTTGTCAAAGCTTGTCGTGCCAAGGTATTTCCCAGATGGGTGGAAAGCAATTCGCGCAAGACGATCCAAATGACCAGTGAAACTTTGGAGAAGCTTTCCATCACTCTTCCACAGTTTAGCAGTTCGATCGGCAGAAGCAGTTGCCAGACAATCATCCACAGGGGAAAACACAACATCTGTTGCACGCTCTTTGTGGTCCTTCAGGACAGCAACCTTGTTCGTGACTTGGGGCATTTCCCATAATTTAGCAACTCCACTCAACGAGCTAGCATTGACAAAAGGTTCAAAACACAGAGAATTTTGTTAGTCTCAAATCATGTGAACCTAGAGATAAGTTTTAAGCAATTGGACGCAAAATGTCCAAGAGAGGTAGAGAGAGATGCACCATGTGGCAAGTACTTTTCCATCTCGCGAGAAGGAGCAGCCAGTAAGAGGACGATCATCCCCAAAGTTGCTGCAATCAAGGACCATGCCTTCAGCCTGATTCAAAACCCATTTTATCTCTGCATCCATATCTTCATCTGGATCATCCCTTCTCCGCTTTGCACGTTGAAGCCTGACAGCTGCCCTGTACATAGCAAACTTGGCAATATCCATTCTAGCCTCTTTAAGCTCCTGCGGACCTTCAGTGAAAAACGGGTATTCAGGAATTTCATCCTCCACTTCCTCTCTTGGAGCTGTCTCTTCTTCATGAGCTTTCAATAGTTTATCCAATTGCCCTTCGATATCAAGCCTGGCCATAAGCTGTGCCAACCTGGCTCTTCTCTCCATTTCTTGCTCTCCAAAGAGAGTCATGGGTTCACCGAGGCGTCTCAGACGTTCCCTAACAGCTTTGTCATTCGTTGGAACTGCTAGAGCAGCAGCACGACGCTTTATCAGTAGCTCTTGCATTGCCTTTTCCTGTCTCTCTCTCACCTGTTTACTCTCTTCAGAGATATAATGTCCATCTTCTGATTCAGAATCTGAGTCACTGGCTTCAGCTTCACCAGTCCGTGGCACAGGAGGTCGAAATGTAGGTGGGCGGACAACTGGAGGATGCGGAACCATTGGAATTGGAGCAATGGGCGGGGGGAAAGAAGGTGCAGCCGGTATGGAAGGGATGCCTGCAGACAAAGTAAAAGGATACCAAAGAAAATAGAATGATTAGAAACAGATATTAGGACTTCTAAGTCGAAGATGGCACTGAGAAACAAAACTTGTCTACAGCTGATGCATATATAGAGAAAATTTCCTATATTCAATATAATTAACTCCATAATTTTCGCTCTCAATGCATTGGGGAAACTTAAGCATTCCAAGAGAGGATAAAGATAAGAGGAGAAGCACAAAACCCACCACAAAAGATGAAACGAGATTAAAAAATTATCCAGAAATATAGTTCACAGGACTTAGACCTAACAATTACAACACCAATACATCACCTGGCTGAGTTGAAGCACCCTGTAGAGCAAGAGGTGCGATTTGAGTAACTGGAACAGAAGCTGAGATGACCGAAGTCAATGAATCATTTTCTTCTTTATCGACTTCCATGGTGGCTCAAACAAAGACTGCAATACTAACAAAATCCTGGAAATAAACAGCAACAATACTGACAAAATAACAGTTAGATCATTGTGTTGGAACAAATATTTTGAACCCTAACAATGGAGGAATATGAGCATTATGGATTAGACTCGCAAACTCAGATACAATCAAACACGAGAGAAGACAACACGAACGAACGAAAATCTCTACGGAAGGAAGATAACAAGAACAGATTCGAAGGAGTGGAAAGGGATACAACCAGCTTCGAAGTAACAGAAGGGAATCGAGACTTACCAGGGATGGATGCGGGAGGCGAGAGGCGAGAGGCGAGAGGCGAGAAAGATGAGGGACGATCGGCCAAATCATGACGACCGACAAAGTACCACCTGATCGGCCAAATCATGACGACCGACAAAGTATCACCAGCAATGTGGCGATGGAGGTGAAAGACAGCCGGTAGTGTGGCGATGGGGACGGAGGTGAGATGAGGACGGAGGTGAGATGAGGACGAAGGTGAGAGAGAGAGAGAGGCGGATGGAGTTGTGCCGCTTTTGTGAGTTTTCTAAGGAGTGAAAGAAAGAAATACAAAATAGGGAGGAAAAGCCTAGTGGCATTTTAGTAAATATCATTACATATATATGAATATTTTAGCAATTTTGTATTTATCTCCCGTATCCGCGGTGCCCGTTTTAGAAATTAAAAAACCCGAACCCGAATCCGTGGGTAACTAAATTTCATTACCCGAACCCGTGGATTCAGGTAATTTTTCGCGAGTCCTCCGGTAATTTGCCCATCCCTCTCAACAAATGATTCACGAAGTTCGTTAAGTCCCTGGGAAAGGGTTCCTGTGGTGATGTCGATCTCTTCCACCACGTTAAATCTGACGACACCCACTTTCACACCGCCATTAAAACCTCTGATTATAGCAATTACGAGTCTTTGAAGAAAGAGTTTGAGATTCTTTCCAAACTCAAAGGTTGTCCCGAGATCGTTCAATGCTACGACGACTCCTTGGTAAGACTGTCGATCAATATGGCCAAAAGAAATACAAACTGTCCTGGAGTATGCATCGGAAGGAAGTCTCAGTTCGTTCATGGAGAAGCAAGGCGGGATATTACCGGATCAAGAGATCAAAGAGATCACACGCATGATCCTCCAAGGTTTGGTCTCTGTTCACAGTTTCGGTTACGTGCACTGCGATCTCAAACCCGAAAACATTCTCGTCTTCCCCACGGCTGGATCATCATCGTACGAGATCAAGCTTGCGGATTTCGATTTGTCAAGAGAGTTTGGGAGAGGGGAAGGGTTGGTGGAGTCTGCTTTCTCCGTTTTGGGCAACACCCGCCTACATGTCACCGGAGTCAGTCAGCAAGGGCACAATCGTCCAAGCCCTGGACATATGGTCGTTGGGCTGCGTTGTCCTCAAGCTGTACACGGGAAAGTCTGCATGGGATGAAGAGGATGAAGACGACATTATGGATGCTCTGATGGACGGCCACGCACAAGAGATTCCCATGTCTCTGCCTACCGCTGCAAAGAACTTTCTGGAGATTTGTTTCGCCAGAAACCCTGCTGATAGAGGAAGTGCTTCGACGTTATTGAAGCGTCCGTTCTTGTACGGAGAGGAGGAGAAGACGATTCAGAACACTGCGAAGATAACCGTAGCTGCGGAAGATATCAAGACAACCGAGCCAACGGAGAAATCTCCAACAGAATCGGCGTTGAAGTGTTTGAGTGTTCCTCCAAAATCTCAGAAAATTAAGATTATTCCTCCCAAACCACCAAGTTTCAAGGTTACTACGAACCGACCCCGCAAATTAAAAATTACTCTTTGAATATCTCAATCATATGTTTTTATCAGATTATCTTTTTAAAAAATAAAAATATTTTTTCTGAATTTATGTAAATTCATATTCTTTATACAAATATTTCATAATTATTTTCCATCATTTTTTCAAAATTTTAATTAAAAAGGTTTTCGTATAATTTTATTTTTTAATAGAAAAAATTTGGAATCGAATCCGTGCGATATGCAAGTTTTTTAAAATAAAATTATTTTAATTTAATTAGTATGTGATTATTTATTGAATCTTATAATAGTAGATCATTATGACTTAATGTATTGAGTGATTATTATAATGTATTTCAAAGGTTTTTTCAAAATTTAAATTAATCTTCGATCAATATTGGTAGGAGAACTAACTTACGGAATTAACTACATATTACATTAAAATTAGTAAAATTTAACGAATTAATTAAAAGAAAAATAAAAAATATTGTTTTTAAAATAATTTAAAAGATTTTAAAATTACTATATTTTACAAAAATCACTTTAAAAAGTATAGATAATAAAATAAAAGTAAACAAATAAAAACCAGACAATCAAATTATTGATATTTTTGTTTTTTTTGTTTTCTATTAAACTATACTGTGTCATTTACACGTGTAAACAACAAAATATATTTTTTAAAAAAGTATTTGTACATTGTTTTGTATAATTATTACAAACTTAAACAAATTATTTTTAATTTTTTATTAGTATAAATTTTCTGCAGGGGACAACTATAGATTGTATGTTCTATCTGTTTAAACAATTATATTTGTTTCAACTCAACAAATGAGATGATTTATTTAAACACAGACTTAAGATTTATTATTATATAATAAACTTTTATTTGTGTATATATGAATATGACAAAAGATGCATAAAATATTATCATACATATTAACCTCATACATTTGATTAAACTTTCATTGACATCTAAATTCTTAGTTACACTAAAATTCAAATATTTTTTTTTTTAAATTTATACATGTATCTTTTATATATATATATATTAAATTGATTAATGATTATGATTCCAAATCATCATTACCCTTCATAACAATATTACATAAATTAACAACATAAATAAAGAATAAAAAAGAAAATAAATTGTCTAATTTTATAGAAATTTTTTTTATATAATTTATATACAATCTTTTAGTAAAGTTTTTTAAATATATAAATTTTAAAAAATTAAATTGATGTATATATTTGAACAATATTCGAATATAAATATATATAATTAGATGAATATAAAAATTATAAATAATAATCTGAATTTAGTTGAAAAGATTTAAAACCTTGAAAAAAACAAAAATCTAAAGTAAAAGGTGGAGAGGTAACTTGGGTAGATATATTATATATACACAACAATCAATTAATACAGTTTTGTGCTGAAATTTATACATTTCTCAATTTTATTTTTTTGTTGGTTCAATTTTAGGTAGTCCAATTTGACCTCTAAAACAAAGATTAATATGTTATCACCTATTTGATTCGATGTAAAACTCTAAATGACATATTCATGATTAAAACTGGAATGACATTTGAGATTAAAGACTTACCAATTCCTTTTTGTTTTTTAGATGAAACTTTTTTAGGGTCAATGAATGTGAGGAAGACGGTAATGGACGGCGGAAGACGGCGACGGGAGACGGACGAATGGCGACTACAAAGTAGAAGGAAAGCTGCGGGATTGGAAGCCTCAATGTGGGCAGAACCCTTACTCTTAAATTTTTTGTACTTATAATTTAATCCTTCAAAATTAATATATTTTATATAAATACACTATTTTAGTGTCAGCCAATTGCTTCTGAATAACAAAATGGAACTTTATGCTCTCTATTTTGTTTTACATTTTCTCTTCATCTTGTAATGTTCATCCGATTTTCTCTTCATTTTCTTCAATTTCATCTGATTATCTCTCTATTATATTTGATTCGATTTCAACCCGAAATCTGAATCCAATTTTGACCCGATTCAATTCGAAATCCGAATTAAACCCAAATCCAATTTAATTTCTACTCGATTTCAATACAATTTCAACCGAAAAATTAAATTTCACCCATTTTCAACAAGAATTTCAATCCAATTCCAAAATAAAATCCGAATTTCACTCAATTTCTAAAATTTCTCAACCCAATTTCAATCCAAAATGCTTATTCAACTAAATTTTAACCCGAATTCCAACTCAAATTCAATCGAAAATTTGAATTCCACCCAATTTTGATAAGAATTCCAATCCAATTTCAATGCGAAATCCAAATCCAATTTCAACTCAATTTTAGTTTTAGTAAGAAATCGAAATTCAAACAAACTTCAACCCGATTTCAACCGAAAATTCGGATTTCACCCAATTTCAACATGGATTTTTCAACCCAATTTCAACTCAAAATCCAAATTCAACCCAAAATCCAAATTCAGTTGGATTTTCTGTTGAAATTGGGTTGAATTCAGATTTCGGGTTAAAATTGATTCGAATTTGGATTTTAGGTTAAAACTGGATTGAAATTCTTAGTAAAATTAATGAAATTCGGATTTTCGTTTGAAATTGGGTTCCGGGTTGAAATTGGAATAATTCTTACTAATATTGGATGAAATTTGGAATTTCGGTTGGAATTGGAGATTAAAATTCTTGTTGAAATTGGCTTGAATTCGGATTTCGGCTTGAAATTGGTTCGAACTTGGAGTTCGGTTTGAAATGGATTGAAATTCTTACTAAAACTGGATGAGATTTGGATTTTCCGTTGAAATTGAGTGAAATTCAATTTTTTTTTAGAATTGGATTGAAATTGAAATTCTTGTTGAGTGAAATTCTTGTTATGGGATCTAAAGTCTTATTGAAATCGGGTTAAATTCGGATTTGAATTGAAATTGGTTCAAATTTGAATTTCGATTCGAAATCGGATCAAAATTAAATTGGGTCAACAATCGGGTTAGGGTCGGGTAATTGGGTCGTAATCGGGCAAAATTAATAAATTTACACAGCAAATATAATAGAGAGGATAATCAGAGAGAATAAAAAACGTATTTTTCTCTTTTATAATATATTTAGTTTTATAACTAAATTACATTGTTAAAATAAATATATAATTAATAAAAATATTATATTTTTATTTCTGTAATTAAATATTTATAAAAATAATTGGAAAAATAAAGCGATTTGGTGAAAGCACTTAAGGCTGACTTCTCTCAGGAAACCACGTTATGTCACCTTTTTTCAAACATTTATCTTCATTAGTCGTTTGAATTAAATATTGTGAAAGAATAAATGTCGTTTTCTACACTCCCTTAAACCTCTTTAAATAACCATCATCAACACCGACGCCATTCCACTAGCATCCTCAGACAGATGTTCTGGCTCTTCTATTACGTGATTCTGAAAGTTAAAGACACTTCATCTATCCACTTCAACCTCTTCAAGGGACCCATCTTTCAAACGACTGTAGAAAGCATAATGTTTTGATGCCAGATGCGGTGGATAGAATTGAAGACTCTGCCATCTAAAATCACAATCATTCCATCCTAGAATTGCTATTACAAGATGTAAGGAGCTTGATATCAACCCAGGATCCGGATGACATCTCTGGCTCCATGCTTCGGAGACGTCGCCAATATGCTCAGGGCGACATCCCTAGCCTCAGAATGGTTGGAGACGAATCCGACCACGCAATTCTCGTTGGATGACGGTAAGCTTCTGATTCGTTTGAACACTTCATCTGATTCATTTGAAATAACGTTATTCAAATTACTTAATGCTAAATTTTCACACCAAGTGTTTGTTAAATGTCTCACTCACATGTTACACTTAATCTCGCGGGATGTCGGAGAGTCGCAGTAGGCAAACCCTAGCACCTCAAAATCAAAGTCAACCTGCAAACATATATCCATTTAAGAGAATGCGGCCCCTTGCCTACTGCCCATATTGGCCCAGGATCTAGACGACATCGCATCGACAATAAGCATCTTAAGGTCACACTCTCCCTCTCTCCTCGCTATGAAATGGCAAGATGTCTCATGAAGGATATTGGGTTTGTAGAATATCGAAATTGTAGAATGACCATCCAAGGAAGACACTTAATTTTAAACAAAACTGTTCAATCATTCTTTCTCCCAAAATGGAATCATGAACTTGTCTTTCAACAAACTTATAAAATTTATGAACTGCTTGATGAAGAAAATTTGATGGTTTAAGCAAAATATTTATGCATATGGTTTTATTAAATTGCATGAAATTTGAGCTAGATTGAAATGAATGATGAACATGTTACTTGACGCAAGAGTGTTGATGATTCTGATCACTGTGGGATCTAAGGATAAAAGCATCGAAGATTATTATGCGAAATAAGATAGTTCAAACTATGTGAGGAATAAGATTTATTTTGACTTTTGAATTGAATTCTAATTTGACCATACATGTTTAATCTTAAATTTTCAGGAGACTTCACTCACATGGAATTACAAATCTAACTTATGTTATAGATATCGAACAAATTAGATTATGGGCATATTACAAGTATACGTTCGTCGACGACACTATTTTTATATCAAAGCTAGGAACTATCGATGATAAGGAAATATTGATTCCATTAGTATTGTTGTTGTGCAGAGATTTGTAGAAACCAATACACATCCGTTTCTCCTTTGGTTGTGTCATTGTATTCTTTAATTCTTTCTTTTTTTTTTTTGTTGTCTACTCATCTCTTGAATGGACTAATTCATTATTTTTGTTGTCTCATCATTTTTTTGTTCATATCGATTGGGGTGGTTCCAAGTTTCTGCATTCAGATCGATTTGAATCTAATTACTTTATATGCAACTAGATTTGGGAAATTGATGATAGATCGTTTGAATTAATATATATTTAGACACATTTTCCCTGAACTCTTCTATCATATATCTTATTCAAATTCTTAGTGGTGTTTTTTTTCATGTTACAACCTAAATTTCATGTCTGTAAGTCATTAAAAAAGTTATTCATGCTCTGAGTTTCTCATTCACACCATCGTTACTTTTGGTTATTCCTCTTCTCCTAACTTATTTTTTTCTCCCTTTCGAGTGTTTGCATACATTATAGCATTTCACACAATAACCGAAGCAAAGGCAAGAGCATCCAAAATGATAGTGTTTTGCCTCATTGTTCCGTGTTCTTGTTTGGTTTCATCAGAAGTTAAGTATGGGAAGAATGGTGTGATCATCAAAAAGTGATTGTGGATCCTTCAGGACATGAGAATTTCATGAAGATACAAAAGGGCCATTGATTCTATCCCTCGGAATAATAACAACTGGTTCTTTATTAAGGACAAACCAGGAATCAACATGATAGAGATTTCGTAAGTATAAATGAAATGTATATATAGTGTAGAGTTGCTCTCTTTCTGTTTGATATAGTTTTGTCTCACGGTAAATCATGTTTTTTATGCTCTTTAGAAACTTCGAGGAGGATATAGTTTTGATCTCTTTCTGTTTGATATAGTTTTGGCCTCACGGTAAATCATGTTTTTTTATGCTTTGCTTATTTGTTTGACTTGAAAATTTCAGGTTTTAGCTAAGCTAATTTCCCTGGGTTTTGTTCGGTGAGCTAACATTTAAAACATAATGCAAAACAATAAAAAAAATACATATTTCGAATACAATAGTTAACAATACTAGCATGATTCTCCTGCTTTACACAGATATTTTTAAAATTTATTTTAAATATAAAAAATAATGATAAATAATAAAATTTTATATATAAACGATGTAATTATAAATATTATGAAGTTAATTATATTGAAATTTTATCAAGATATATTAATATTTAATTTATGAAAAATTATTAATCGTTTTTTAATTTGACTTTGTTTTCCTATTTTTAAATGTATTTGGTTTTTTAGAAATTTAATTAATTTTAAAAGTATATTTTTAAATTGTTAATCAAGATTTTAATGTTTTAATTTAGTTTTCAAATAAATCATCAAAAAAATAATTTTAATCATAAAGTTTTAATTCAAAAAATTATTTTTTTTACTTTTATTATTAAATTTTTTTAAAAATATTATTTATAAAATTCTTAATTTCCGTTTTAAAATTTTAATTAATTTTAAAAATTAAAATGTGGAAAATATATGTTTTTATGTTACATTTTTAAAAAAATATTTTTTAATTCTACGCAAAGACAAAATTTTGTTTATTTTAATTTTTAATCGAATTATCATCAATTAATAGGGGATTTCAAAAATACTTTTCATATGCTATTTTGACTTCAAGTCTACTATTACCTAAAAAAAGTTTCAACTTTAAATCTACCCTTAAAATATTGATAACACCATATTATCTTTGTCCTTTAATTAGTCGACAATTCTTCTTTCTCCTCCAAAGCACCTCGATTTCTCTCTCATGTGGCATGAAAATTACTGTTCTCCCACACACATAAGATTCGGTGCGAGTAGCTTGAAATCGACATCAAAATCGTCGCATGTAGCTTGAAATCGACATCAGATTCACCGCGAATAGGTTGAAATCGTTTGTTGTCAACAAAGAAGTTTTCAATTAAACACGTTCCGCAGAACAACTAGGTATGCATAGTGAGTTTTACGTGTTTCTCTTGTGTTTTTTGTGTTTGTTTTGTGAATTGGATAACCCGAGTGAGTAGTGAGTAATATATATATATATATTTGATTCTCCCTTTTTCAAAATGAGTCTTATATTGATGTAGTCTAAACGAGTCATATTTATTGAAATATCAAAGGATCGCAATGAGTGACAGTCTCTTCGAGTCGTACGGTCGCACTGGGTCACAGAATCATATTGAAACACATGGTCGCAGTGGATCACAGAGTCACACGGTCGCACTGGATCACAGAGTCTCATCGAGTCGCACTGTCGCACTGGGTCACAGAGTCTCATCGATTCGCATGTCGTACTGGGTCACAGATTCTCATTGAGGGGTCAAAGGGATCAAAGGTCAAAGGGTCGCAAAGGGGTCAAAAGGTTGCTTGGGGTACAAGGGTTGCAGAGGTACAAGGGTCGCAAAGGGGTCAAAAGGTTGCTTGGGTACAAGGGTTGCAGAGGTACAAGGGTCGCAAAGGGGTACAAGGGTCATAGAGGTACAAGGGTCGCAAAAGGGTCAAAGGGTTGCAGAGGTACAAGGGTCGCAAGGGAGTCCAATGGTCACAGAGGTACAAGGGTCGTAAAGGGGTCAAATGGTCGCAGGGGTATAAGGGTCGCAAAGGGGTCAAAGCACTACAAGAAAATTCGGATTTTAGGACTGAATTTGCGGACTGACACATCCGTCCCTAAATTTAGGGACGGATTAGGGACTAATTAAAGACAGATTAAGAAAACTGTCCCAAATCCGTCCCTAAATTTGGGGACCGTCGGTCAGTCCCGATTCCGTCCCGAATTACAGACGACTTAGGGACGGTTCGCCGGGAAATATTCATTCCAGTCCGCAATTCGTCCCGAATCGGTCTTAAAATTTTCTATTTAATCTCTTCTCTTCTACCCGTTTCTCACACACAAATCTCATATATTTCTCTTTATATCTTGTTATCGTTTCTAATTGTAATGGCATCATCGTCGAGATCGAATATTTTCGTTTCGAGACAATGGATGTATAGAAGAATTGATCCGGAAATTCAAAGTGTATCGAAGGAGTTTCTAGAAGGCCTTACACAGTTTATGACGGTGGCGACAAATCAACAAGTTTATAGAGAAAACGGTAAGTTGGTTTGTCCATGTATAAAATGCAAAAATGAAACATTCGTTAATGAGAAAATCGTTTGGAATCATCTCTATTTAAAAGGGTTTACTCCAAATTATTTTATTTGGTTATCTCATGGAGAGAATTTTGCACCACGACCGAGGGGTGTTGTGGAAAATTTTAGTAGGGGTATCGTAAATCATGAAGTGTCTCAGACTTTTCAAGATGTAGAAAACCCTTATGTAGAAATGGTGCAAAATGCGTTCGTTGAAAGAAACGAATATGAAAATATTGAAGAAGATCTGAATGAAGAAGCAAAAACATTTTTTGAAATGTTAGAAAATGCGAGGCATCCACTATACGATGGTTGTAGAAGTGGTTTATCACGGTTGTCTTTATCTGCATGGTTAATGAATTTGAAGACAGAAAATAATCTTTCTCAGAATTGCATGGATTCTATATCGCAATTAGTTAGAGATTATTTGCCCGAAGATAATAATGCAGTCGAGTCATATTATGAAACAAAAAAGATGATGAGATCATTGGGTTTATTGCCGTATCAAAAGATTGATATTTGCCAAGACAATTGTATGATTTTCTGGAAAGAAACTTCGGACTTGATCAATTGTCGATTTTGTAGAAAAGATCAATTTTATTTGACAAGAAATGGAAAATCGGTTCCGTTTCGTCGTATGTGGTATTTGCCAATTACAGACAGGATAAAAAGATTGTATCAATCGGAGAAGACTGCAAGCGACATGAGATGGCATGCCGAGCATTCAAGTCCTGACGGAGAAATGTGTCATCCCTCAGATGGTGAGGCGTGGAAACATTTTAACAAGGTATATCCTGATTTTGCAGCTGAGAGTCGAAATGTTTATTTAGGCCTTTGCACTGATGGTTTTAATCCATTCGGGATGTCTGGGAGAAATTATTCGTTGTGGCCAGTTATTATGACACCGTATAATTTACCACCAGATATGTGCATGAAGCGTGAGTTTTTGTTCTTAACAATATTAATTCCCGGGCCTAATCATCCGAAAAGAAGTTTGGATATATTTCTTCAACCACTGATTGAAGAATTAAATGAATTATGGAAAGGAGTTCCAGCGTATGATGTTTCGAGACGACAAAATTTTATATTACGAGGTGCTCTAATGTGGACAATAAGTGATTTTCCAGCCTATGGTATGCTATCTGGGTGGACAACGCATGGTCGATTGGCTTGTCCATATTGCATGGACGAAACAGATGCTTTTCAGTTGAAGTATGGACGAAAGACGAGTTGGTTTGATTGTCATCGCCGGTTTCTTCCTTCTGATGATACATTACGACGCAACAAGAGGAATTTCAGAAGGAATATTGTTGTGCGGAAATCTCCTCCTCCAATTTTGACCGGCGAAGAGATATTGTATGAACGACTTCTCGCTTTGGGTATTCCTAGGAGTATAGATTGCGGAGGAAACAATCATCCGAGAATTGATGGTTATGGAATTACCCATAATTGGTACAAGAAGAGCATATTTTGGGATCTTCCGTATTGGAAAAATCTGAAGCTTCGTCACAATCTTGATGTCATGCACATAGAGAAAATTTTTTTCGATAATATCATCAATACAGTAATGAATGTTACAGGAAAAACGAAGGATAACATTAAATCACAGAAGGATCTCGCAGAGTATTGTTCACGGAAGGAGTTACATATAAGTGAGGATGGTAAAGCGCCTGTTCCGATATTCAGATTGTCTAATGAGGAAAAATATAAATTGTTGAATTGGTTGAAGGAAGACGTGAAATTCCCTGATGGTTATGCATCTAACATCGGAAGGTGCGTCGATATTCATGGAGGAAAGTTATCAAGGATGAAAAGTCACGATTGTCATGTATTCATGCAACGACTACTTCCCATATGTTTCTCTGAATTGATGGACAAACATACACACGAAGCAATTGGAGGTATCATAATTATTTTACATATATAGAGTATAATTAGTGATTATATAATTTATATTAATTGTAAAATAAACTAATTAATATACTTGAATTTTCAGGTATTGGCATATTTTTTCGAGATTTATGTGCGAGAAACTTAAGCGTAGATGTGGTTCGTAGACTTAAAAGTAACATAGTTATAGTACTATGC
>CM071861.1:27773688-27814784 GCA_036759665.1 Gynandropsis gynandra | reverse complement strand
AAAAAAAAACAAAAACAAAAAAAAAAAAATAACACCAAAAATGTGCTTCACTTCCTTCATCCTCCATCGGAGCTTCACGTCGAGGACGCCGTTCAATTCAAGTCTGGGGGAGCAGCTCACGTTTTTCAGGTGATTTCGTTTCATTTTCCTTTGATTTTTAGTTTTTAGGTTATTTTTGCGATTTTTAGTTCGTTTTTGTTTTCATTGAGTCAGAGTCGTCCCAAGGCACTTGTCCGGTGCCACGTTTTGAGATGAACCCTGAACTTAGGAATGCTTAAGAGGTTGACCTTTTCCGTTAGACTTTGCATGATTGAGCTAGGTTTTCCTATGCGTTAGAGCTTATTAGTCGGCTGAAAAACAATAGGTCGTAGTTCTTGGGAATCCTAGTGTTACTTGTGGGGATGTTTAGACGAGGTTGCTAGGCTGGTCTGTCGTTTATTTTCTCTACCCAGATGGTCATACTTCGTGTAGACGACACTTTACTTTTGTCATATTGAGGATTATTGGATCATATAAAATCGAGCTATTTTGCAGATTAAAAAAGCGCACACTAACACTCCGCTGTCGATAGAAATAGTGCCTAATAAGCATGATCAAAAATCGATATGAGTGCATCGACCTTGTTACTCCTTCGGTGGCTCGGGTCTAAGTGGTGGGTTGGCGATCATCTTTCTACGTCCTAAGGGCATGGCACAAAAAGCCGCCTACTCCGCTGCACTCTCACACGAGATGCATGAGTATACCGTCATCGGTAGTCTGGGTCTAAGTAGAGGCTGGGTCCCTTCAAATCCGACGTCCTAGAAGCCTAGTGTGTATGCAAAGAAAAAGAAGAAAAGAAAAATGGAAAAATAAAAGAAAACAAAAGAAAAAAAAGAGAAAAAGTCATAAAAAGAAAACAAAAAGAAGAAGAAGAAGAAAAAGAAAAGAAAAAGAAAAAAAAAAGAAGAAAAGAAGAAGCTCGGAAAGAAAGAAACAAGTATCCTCGGTTGACCTAGGTTTAGCATAGTCTGAAGTCTTGTCTGGTGGAGGGAGTTACGGTAGCGTGTCTAGTCTCCTTTGATTTACTTTCTTATGGGTAACCGTGGTGGACCTAGGATTAAGGCTGAAAACTCGATTAGGCCGAATTTGCTCTCGACGTGCTAGTTGATCGGTTAGGTTCACTTTAGCGGTATTTCTAGGAGAAGGGGAATTCTCGTATTTTCATACCCCATGTATTCCACGTTTACGTTTGCTTAGGGACAAGCAAACATTCAAGTCTGGGGGATTTTGATCATCTCGTTTTCATACGTATTTCTTGCACGATTTAGGAGACGTTTTTGATACATATGTGATGTTTTACGTATGATTCCGTATCCGTTTTACTTGCTTTCGTGCTTTTTATGTTCTTACAGGTTTTTACGTGTATTTGGACTATTTTGGAGCTAAAGGAACATGCACGGAGCTAAGGAGCAACTTTGGGGATCATCACGGGACAAACGGGACGAGATTGAGCATGGAAAAGCCTCACCCGGTCGGGCACAACCCTTGCACGATCGGGCAAAACCTACGGCCAATTGTGTGGACCATTTAGCACGACTCGGGCAAGCATTTAGGACCATTTTGCCTTGTGCCCGAGCGGGCACACATGCCATGCCCGATCGGGCACCATTCCAGCACCACAGGACGCGCACGAACTGCCCTAGCCGCACCCGAGCGGGTACACTCATTACCCGAGCGGGTAGCGGCCCGAAACCTCCCAAAACTTAAGTAAACTTAACTTAAAACATAAGGGAACTCGTGGGGCAATTAGGGCAACAATTGGACCGACTTAGGAGGCTTAAAAGGAGGCAAAAAGACGTCGTTACAGCAAGCATACAGAGGAGAAGAATTCAGCGAAGTTAGAGCAGATTCTTGCGAGGAGATAAGCGAGGAGCATTGGAGATCAAGCACCGCCACTTCGGTTTTGTTTGGTTTTTATGTTCCTTAGACTTTCTACTATGTTTATGTTTCTTTACAGACGCATGAGCGAGTAGTTTGTTTTTTCTAGGAGAAGGGATTAGTCCTTGGCTATCCCGAGACCGCTTTTGATCTATTTTGAATGCATCTTCCCGTTTTAGTTCATCTATTCTTTATCTGAGTTCTTGAATTTACTTGTGTTTGCGATGGCCACGTAGATGCATGTGTTAGGGGTTAGGAGAAGGACCGAAAGGAGAATTCTAGTCCTAGAAAGTCAGGTTTAGAACAACCGAGGTTAGGCCACGAAAGTAGGGTAGCAACGGTTGAGGGTGAACGGGCGAATCACAGAGTTTATGGGTTTAGTTCATGGTGTCAGCCACGAAAGTAGGGGGCAACTTGTCTAGATTACGTGTCTATGCCTTGAGAGAGGGTAGATGTCATGTTAGGATCGTCCGCCTTAGATAGCTTTAACTGGTATTGCATGATAGATAGGTTGGTCGTCGGTTTTGGTAGTCTTGTGGTGAAACCGGTTTCCTAGGACGTTTATCTCATCATTAGAACCCAAGTAGTTTAGTCACTTTTAGTATTTCATTCTTCATCACCACTCTTTCGTTAGCAAGTTTGATTCGTAGTTCGGGTTTAGGTAGCGTTGCATAGTCTCTGTGGGATCGACACCTAAAATACTACACACGTGCCGTGCACTTGCGGGTAGATTAGGTTATATTTAACTCTGATACGCATCAAGCTTTCAGGCTTGTGCGTGTATCAGTTTGGTATCAAAACCCAGTTCAAGGACTAAAGGTGCGCTTCTATCCTTTTCAATTCGTTTTATAATAATCTTTCTTATTTTGTTAAAGGAAAAAAAACAAAAAGAAGAACTAGAAATGATGGCCGAACAAGGAGAACATTCAGCACAAGACATGTAACTCAATGCAATCATGCAAATGCTCCAAAGAATGGAGTCAAGGATGAATCGCCTTGAAGAAGAACGAAGGCAACACATAGCGGACACACCAGTGGTTCATGAAAATGGTATGGATGAATAAGAATGCCCAACTCCTCAATACAGACGATGCGAACGTCGAGCCCTATCATGACACTACCCAAAAGAGGAAGACGAAGAGTTGCCGAAGAGACCAAGGCAACGATCCATCATCCGCAAGGATGAATCTTTAGATGATGAGCCACCCCGAAGACCGTGACATAACCAGGATGGTAACGGTTTGAAACTTAAACCACCAACCTTTTCTAGACGTGTTGACCCGAAAGTCTATTTGGATTAGGAGAGGTGGATGGATAATATATTTGAGTGCTACACCTTTACGAAAGGGGACGGTAATAATCATGTTCCCTCCAGACCAATCCGTACTCGTGAACTTGTATGTTTTAAGTGCAAGGGCATAGGGCACATGGCACGAGATTGTCTTAATCCGCGAGTCTTGATCCTCACTGATTACGAAGGATACAGTTCCGTGAATGAGGAATAACCAGACGAAAATAACGAGATCGAATACCCAAAAAACGGAGAGCTACTAGTAACGCGACACGTCCTAAGAACAATGGTTAGTCGCCCAGAGATGGCCTAGAGAGAGACAATCTTCCACGCCAAGTGTCTCGTAAAAGAAAAGGTATGTGGACTCATTATCGACACAAGGTTGTGTACTAATGTTGCAAGCACCTACATGGTAAAGAAGCTTGGCTTGGAGACAAATGAGAACCATATCTGTATAAGCTACAATGGCTTAACAGTCAAGGGGAGCTCAAGGTAACCGACCAAATCATCGTGCCCTTCACCATTTGCAAATACCATGAAGAAGTACTTTGTGAGGTCGTGCCAATTCAAATAGGATATATCCTACTAGGACGGCCATGGAAATTCGACCACGAGGTAACATATGACTGAAGGTCAAACTTCTATTCCTTCTTCATGAACAAAAGGAAGGTAACACTAGCACCCCTTAGTCCTTCACAAGTTTATGAAATGCAATTAAAACGAAATTGTGAAGACAAGCCAAAACCAAATTTGTATGTTAAGGCTAGTGTGGTTCCTAAAGCTTTGAGCAATCAAAGCCCGATACTACTAATGGTCTACAAGGATGTCTTGATAGGCCAGGGAACAAGAAATTATCCTCTGGAAATCACCAGCATTCTGGACAAGTATCATGACTTGTTCCCTGAAGAGATACCAACTGGACTGCCACCCCTAATGGGTATAGAACACTAGATTGATCTCATTCCAGGGTCACCATTTCCAAACCGGCCAGCGTACTGCATGTACCCTGAAGAGACGAAAGAGCTACAACCTTAAGTCTAGGAGCTAATGGACAAAGGCTACATCCGAGAAAGCTTAGGTTTGTGCGTTGTACCCGTACTCCTTGTACCATAGAAGGACAAGACGTGGAGAATGTGTGCGTTGTACCCGACAACCCATCCCACGGTTGGAGGACATGCTTAGCGAACTGAGTGGGGAAACGATCTTCTCAAAGATCAACATCAAGAACAGATACCACCAAGTTCGAATGAGAGAAGGTGACGAGTGGAAGACGACCTTCAAGATGAAGCAGGGATTATACAAGTGGCTCGCATGCCTTTCGAACTTTCCAATGCCTCTAGCACTTTCATGAGGGTTATGAACCATGTTCTAAGAGCCTACATCAAGAAATTCGTTGTCGTTTATTTCGAAGATATTCTCGTGTATAGTCAAAATCTTAGGGATCACCATGAACACTTTGAGCTAGTAGTAGAGACACTCCGAAAGGAACAAATCTACGCAAACCTCAAGAAGTGCTCCTTTACCACAAAGGAGATTTTATTCCTAGGATTTGTGGTGAGTTTTCAGGGACTACGTATGGATGAAGGCAAAATCAAAGCCATACAATAATGGCCAACACCAATGATAGTTGCACACGTAACTAGCTTTCATAGGCTAACGAGTTTCTACCGCCGGTTTGTGAAGAACTTCAACAACATAGCCACTCATCACGGTTATAAAAAAGGACGAGACCTTCTAATGGGGAGAAGCAAAAGCAAACACATTCGAAGCACTTAAGGCGAGCCTGACCACTGCGCTTGTGCTGGTACTACCAAACTTCGACAAAATGTTCCAAGTGGAATGTGACATATTAGGGATCGGTATTGGAGCAGTCCTTGTTCAAGAACGATGACTTGTGGCATATTTCAGCAAGAAGTTAAGTGGAGCCACGCTTAACTATCTGACATACGACAAAGAGCTCTATGCTCTTTTCCGAGCTTTACAGACATGGCAACATTACCTACTCGCGAAGGAATTCATCATCCACACCGACCATGAGACCCTAAAACACCTTAAGGGTCAAACCAAGCTCAAACGATGACATGCCAAATGGATGAAGTTTCGTCGAGACCTTTCCATACATAATTAAGTACAAGAAAGGTAACAAAAATATGGTAGCAGATGCCTTGTCATGAAGGCATGCTCACATCACCACAATGGAGGCAAGAAGCCTAGGATTCAAGCACATCAAAGAGTTATATGATCAAGATCCAGAGCTCGGCGACGTATTCCAAATGTGCAAGGATGGAGCTAACAAACCATTCTACATACACGGAAGATATCTTTTCCAGGACAGACGACTCTGCATCCTATAAAGCTCAATGAGGGAGTTGGTACTTCATGAAGCTCATGGAGGAGCTCTCATGGGGCACTTTGGCGTTGAGAAAACCTTGGGCACTATCAAGGAACATTTCTTTTGGTCGCGCCTAAAATGAGTTGTTGAACGAATTTGTGCATGATGTATCACGTGTCACCAAGCCAAGTCCCGTGTCCATCCACACAATTTGTATCTTCCTCTACCTATTCTGACTCATCTATGGACTTATTTGTCAATGGACTTTGTTCTCGGACTTCTAAAGATCGGAAACAAAGATTTTGTATTTGTTTCTATGGACAAATCCTCCAAGATGGTGCATTTCATACCATGCTCCTAGACCAACGACACAACCTAAATGGAGGACCTTTTCTTCCAAGAGGTAGTACGCATCCAGCCCCTACCAAGGACCATCATGTCATACCGAGATAGTAGATTCTTAAGTTATTTCTGGCGGACACTTTGGTGAAAACTAGGGACCAAGTTATCGTTCTCTATAACATGCCACCCATTGATGGATGGTCAACCCACCCTAGCAGCACTTATGCGCTGATTCATCGGATGATACCCAAAGAAGTGGCTCGATTACTTACACCACGTAGAATTTGCTTACAATAGGACACAACATTATGCCACCAAATACTCACCGTTTGTGGTCGTCTATGGGTTCAATCCCATAACTCCCTTTTACATGTTGACCTTACCAAGCAAAGAGGTCACCAGTCAGAACGACGAGAAGAAAGCCGGACTCATTAAAAAGATACACGAGAGACTTCAGGAAAACATCAGGCATAAGATGGAACAATACGCCAAACAAGCTAACAAGGGGCGAAGATAGAAGTTGTTCGAAGAAGGAGATTGGGTGTGGCTACACATGCAGTCCGAATGATTCCCAGACAAGATAAGCTCAAAATTGGCACCAAGAGGAGATGGACCATTTCGTGTCCTTGAGCGGATCAATGACAATGTCTACCACCTTGAACTACCAGGTGAGTACTCTCGTTCAAGAAGAGGACTCGTCCCTGACATACGGGAGATTCATAACCATCTTCCATATCAAACCGGATGATGGTTCAGATGCATAGGATGCTAAATGACCGAACAAACCTCTCGTCCTTGATTCCCCCAGTAAAACGGTTGAATGATGTCACTCCCCATTACAAACGGTCGAATGACATCACTAAGACGCTCCATCAGTTTTCAGCCCATTTCCCCATGCCGTCAGACACTTTCGGCTAGTGGAGGCAATAGGGCTATATTTTAGTGTATTTTACTTACTTCAAGGTCTGGAAACTTGCCTATAAAAGCAACCCCAACCTTCTTTTGTACACACAATTGGAATTCAGAGGTAAACTTGAGTTTTAGAGCAACTTTCCTGTTATTTGAAATCGTTTCTGGGGAATGTACTGCCATCAATATGTTCCAGGAACAATTGAAGTCATTTCGATTGTATCACGAGCCTTCCACATCTCTTATGGTGTCTTTCGATCCACCTAAACTCAACCAATCCCCACCTCCCACCTTCGCTGGACGAGTCTTGGAAAAGAGCCCCCTGGCCATTCAAGAAGATCTCCACCTCTATCCCCACATCTATCCATCATCAACGAACAAGTTTCTTGAAGAGCGCCTTTTGTTCAATAAAGAAAATCTCCTTGACCCGATGAATCCCGCTCGAACAAATGAGGTTCTCGGTGGAAATCTCGGCAAGAGTATTGGTGGAAATCTAAACTAGTTTGTCCTTTGGGCTAGAGTTTTGGGAGATCATATTAAAGGATGACGATTGAGTTGAAGATGATGTAAGTTTTTTTAACCCTTAGCCACGAAAGTCACAAAGGTCACAGAGGTCATTTTATGTCATATGTATTCATATGTGTTAATTTTTTTTTGCAGTAATTGGATGAGACGTTATGGAGAAGATAAATGGCAGTCCAAGTATTATGAAAGTCTGTCACAAAACAAAAGCTTGAGTGATTGTGGTGTTTATGCCTTCAAATACTTAGAAGTTGTTGTATTGAAATATGAGAAGCAGTTCCCGAAAATTTGCGACGAGAAGGTTGCTTCCATGCGTGAGAAGATTGTTGTTGATCTATTTGCGCATGGAAGAATTATCTATGTATCCCGAGACTAATGGCATCCCATCATCCCATCCTTGAACTTGATTCATATTATTTGTAAATAACTTGACATTTTTTTAAAAAAATTGCTATATCTTTGTTTGAACTTCATTCACATGGGCCGCATGGGTCGTAGGAGTCAAATGGGTCGCGTATGTTGGATCACATATGTCGAAATGGTGGAAAGGGTCGCATGGGTTGTAAGGGTCGTGTATGTTGGTTTGCATATATTGAAAGGGTCGCAAGGGGTTGCATGGGTCAAATGGGTCGGAGGGGTCAAATAGGTTGCAAGGGTCGCATGGGTCAAATGGGTCGTGTATGTTTGGTCGCATATGTCGAAAGGGTGGCAAGGATTGCAGTGGTCGCAAGGGTTGTGTATGTTGGCGTATATTGGTTCGCATATGTTCAAAGGGTCGCAAGGGGTCACATTGGTCAAATGGGTCATGTATGTTGGGTCGCATGGGTTGCATGGGTCAACTGGATCACAAGGGGTCGCATGGTCGCGGGGGTCGAGTGGGTCGCGTATGGTTGGTTACATATGTCAAAAGGGTGGAAAGGGTCGCAGGGGTCGCAGGAGTCAAATGGGTCATAGGGGTCGCAAGGATCGCATATATTTGCGTATGTTGGGTCGTTTCAGAAGGGTGGCAAAGGTCGCAGGGGTCGCGTATGTTGGTGTATGTTGGTTCGCATATGTTGAAAGGATCGCAAGGGTTATATGGGTCAAATGGGCCATGTATGTTGGGTCGCATATGTCGAAAGGGTGGTAGGGGTCGTAGGGGTCAAATGGGTTGCATGGGTTGCAAGGGGTCGTATATGTTGAAAGGGTGGCAAAGGGTCACAACGGAATGAAATACCGATAATAAAAATAATAATAAATCCACAATAATAGTAAATCCACAATCAAAATACAAATATAAAGTTCAAGTTCAAGGGAATGAACCCCGAACAATGTTGTTGTTAGACCCTGTTGGGGGATATACCGAAGCACAGGTGTTGCTCCATTGGAGACCAGTTCGAGTGTGAGGGAACATCCCTCATTTTATCCATTTTCATGACAAAAATTTCTTGAACACCCTCTGATGCTAACACTACCACGACTCACAGGCCTCAAGTCTACTGACCACACCCTTCCTTGATTGTTTATAAGCACTATCTTACATTGTCTACCGATAAGACCGTTCCACCTTGCAAACCCTATCGGAAGGATCTGCACCATCACCCAAGTTATATAAGTAGAAATGATTAAAAATCAAATAAATAACCAAAGTGATATATGATGAATCAGTTTGAGGTCACTCACCAATTCATCTACAACTAGATTTGAATTCGTGGTGATTGCCGTGAAAAATATCTAAGCAGAAGAATATGACCTTGCTTCTACGTTTGATGATGATGATGATGATGATGATTATGCATATTTCAGATTACACATATCGTCTCCAAAACTGATGATGTGAAAAACCATGTTGCGTAACGGCAATGTATGAAATCCTTAATACGAAAATCATGGTCCTTGGAGATATCTTTCCATCCATCAATGAATCTGGATCCATCCAACTTGACTTCTCATGTTTTGTTAGACACATTCGATCTAAGCGTTGTCGTGTTGTTGTCCCTCATTATCCCGTCAATATGCTCATCGAACAACTTTCTCGGAATGTCCTGTAACAAAAAGGAAAAAAAATCAAATCTCTACATTCTCTTCATGTAACATATAGGTAGAGAGACAGATGAAGGAGATTACAAGGTCGTGCTCCAGATTTCTCGGAAGAATGAGTTGGACGAAATGAGGGAAATTTGGCATCTTCAAAGCCGGGAGATTATGAGTGTTAGAGCAAAAGATGGGTAAAAGATGATGAGCGATAGAGAGAGTGTGTTGTTATTCAAAAAGGGGAAAGGCTGGAATGTAAAAAGACAGGACCCTGACATCAAATCGACGAAAGAGAAAGGTTGCGATAAACTTTGACCTCATTGTTACGTTTTTTGAAATTTTGGTGAAACGTTCGGAGGGAAATCAATGAATTTATGAATTTATAAGGATGAAATGACATAAATCAATCAAATAATACATTTAAAACATCAACCTAACTTATGCCAATTGAGGGTTGCACAAGGGTAGCACGGGTCTCTTAGTCGCGTATATGGATCAACAGATGCAAACTCGACGAATTTATGGATTTATAAGGATGAAAGGAGAGATACCAATAAAAATAATACATTTACAACGTCAAACCAATTTATGCCAATTGAGGGTCGTATGGATCACATGGGCCGCTTGGTCGCATATATGGATCAATAGATGCAAACTCGACGAATTTATAGATTTATAAGGATGAATGAAAAAAACCAATCAAAATAAATTTACAATGTAAAATAATGGTTAAAACGGATTCTGACCCATGTTTCCCAAGAAGTGTAGAATGAATGCATGTGTTTCAAAAGTGATAGTAGTGTGGCATTCGAGCCTGTCGGATGAATTTGATAAAATTTCAAAAAATTACATTTAACATTTGTTAAAATATCGATATTATTGATATTATTGTCTACACTGATTCTAATTAAATATCTACAACTCAAAAATTTTGATAATGACATTTCAAAAAAGAAACACATGGGTCACTTGGGTTGCTTGGTCGTATATATGGATCAATAGATTCAAACTCGAAGAATTTATGAATTTATAAGGATGAAAGGACAAAACAAATCAAAATAATACATTTAAGATTTGTTCAAATGTCGATATTATTGATATTATTGCCTACATAGATTCTTAATTAGACATCTACAACTCAAATATTTTTATAATGTCATGGAAGCCTTGAGTAGTTAGACTAACTCATCAGATGGAAGCCTTGAGCAGTAGAAATATATTAAGCCAACACTTGAGCTTAGAGTTACAATTGCACTCGTACTGGCGACACGGTAGAAATCTTCACAAGTATCACCTAGAAGAGGTTTACAAGGAACAAAAGCATGAAGTAAAGACTTTGGTATTGCAATCTAGAGTTATCTTGTACCTTGTAATTTTTCTTCCAGTCATATTTTAAGAGTGACCTAACACCGTCACCTAGGTCACCCCTTCAACTCGTGAGTGACTGCATAGAGACTGAGTCTGCCGGTTACCAAGACCTTGAGTAACACAGAGACAACACGATGCCCTGCATCCACCATGTCACCTTCAAAACGAAGGTCACAAAGGCCACAAAGATTTTTCATAGAATTTGGGTTTAGAGATGTGGACTAAGAGAGTAGACGTAGACGTAGACTTAGAGATATGGGTCAGAAGACATGAGTCTGACAATGAAACGATGAGTCACAAGAGTCATATGGGTCGGAAGGGTCACATGGGTCGGAAGACAGAAGTCTGACATCGGAACGACGAGTCACAAGAGTCACATGGGTCGGAAGGGTCACATGGGTCCCATGGGTCGCGTAAGTTAGATGGCATGAGTCGTTCTAATTTATTCCAATTGAGAGTCGCACAAGGGTTATATTGGAGTCGGATGGCATGATTCGTTCTAATTTATTCCAATTGAGAGTCACACAAGGGTCATATTGGGTCACATGATTCAGATGGATTACAGTTTGTGCCTTCTTCTAATTTATTTCCAATTGAGGGTCACACAAGGGTCATATTGGGTCGCATGAGTTGGATTGGTTCCCATTTAAATTTGATTCTAATTTATTCCAATTGAGGGTCGATCAAGGATCATATTAGATCGCATGATTTGGATGGGTTCTCGTTTATGCATCATTCTAATTTATTCCAATTGAGGGTCGTACAAGGGTCATATTGAGTCGCATGAATCAGATGGATTCCCGTTTATACTTGATTCTAATTTATTCCAATTGAGGTTCGCACAAGGGCCATATTAGGTCGCATGAGTCGGATGGATTCCCATTTAAACTTGATTCTAATTTATTCCAATTGAGAGTCACGCAAAGGACATATTAAGTCACATAGTCGGATGGGTTCCCGTTTATGCATCATTCTAATTTATGGATTTCACGTAATTATGAATGATATATGCAAAATAAGAAATTTTAAATGTTTAAATATGGATTTATTATAATGATTGACAAAGGTCACAGAAAGGGAAAGAAAAAGAATGTTGTAAAAGATCACAAAGGTTAAAAAAAGGGAAAGAAAAAGAAGGTTGCAAAAGGTCACAAAGGTTAAAAAAGGGAAAGAAAAAGGTCACAAAAGGTCCCAAAGGTCACATTTGCAGAGTTTAGAGACACATCGGAGCCCTCCCTCATAAATCATTAGAGAGAGTCGTGTGTTACTCTACACCGTCTCCGAGATCACATGCAACCCTTATCTTTAGTAGCACGGATACATCATGATGTCTAAGTCCACCGATTAGACCTTAGAGACTGAGTCCATCGATTACCAAGATGTTGAGTATCATAGAGACAACACGATGCCCTGCGTCCACCATGTGACCTTTGTGACGAAGGTCACAAAGGTCACAAAGATGTTTTAGAAAATTTGGGGTTAGAGACATAGATGAAGAGATGAGAGAGATGGGATTCTCCCGATTCAATCTCATTTCAAATGGGTGAGATGGTGGACTTAGAGAACTTGTTGAACCTTTTAATACATGGGTAATAGAGATGGATGGATAGAGAGTGTCGAAAAGACAGGAGTCTAACATCGAAATGACAAGTCGTAAAGGTCAAATGGGTTCCATGAGTGTGGCATTCGAAAAAAGGCATTGCTGGCATTCGAAAAGACAAGAGTCTGACATCAAAACGACGAGCCACGAGGGTCACATGAGTCGGAAGGGTCACATGGGTCACAAGGGTCGTATGGGTCGCAGGGATTACATAGGTCGTTTGAGTCACAAAGGTCACAATAGTGCTTAAACGTCAATGATGAAAAATAGATGCGAACTTGAAGAATTTATCGAATTATAATGATCAAAGTCGCCAAGGTTTAGTCCAAATAATACAAATAATATAATATTACAAACTAATAATACAAATAATATAATATTACATACTAACAACTCTTTTTTTTTTTTGAAGTTGGCATTTTCTTGGTTGTCACGTTCCGAACACTGTCAATGATGCAAGCATTTGAAACCATTTGTCTCGACGAAGATGAGTTTTTGCTCTGAGCCTCATCGGGTCATGGATAACGATTCTCTTTAGGCCTCCCACTTTGTCTTTTCTCAGCCAACATAGGAGGTAGAACCGTAATTTCAGAATATTGAGTAGGAATGTTTCAATCACTGCAATCAGGAATTGGATACACTACGATTTCTCGGTAAGTCAAACGTTATGTCTCCTGGTAGTATGTTGAACATAGTTCTGGTATCTTGTGATCTTTACCAACCTTATGTGCAGCCGCAATTGCATGACTGCATGGATACTTATCCACTTCAAATATTTTGCAGTCGCAAGTTCTTTTTTGAAAACTTACTACAAATCTTCTATCCATCTCATTTCTCACCTCATACTCATCACTCATTCTGTTCAATTCAATAACTTCATACTTGGATGCTTGTCCAAACCGTTCATGTGACGTTTTAAGGTGTTAAATTTTAAGAATCATCACCACTAGATGCTTCCAACCTATACCTATTGAACCATTCCACTGTCTTTTCCAAACAAATATCTAAAATCGCTAGGATCAAAAACTTTTTGACGTCTTTAACGTTGAATTTATTGACTCGACCCCGTTAGGGGTTAATAAGTTTTACCTTTCACCCTTAAATTTACATCTTGTCCACTTAACGGGATGAAGTTCCTCTTTCTCCAAATAATTTGCAACGTTAAAATACTTGCGCAAAGGTCACAAAGGTCAAAATGGTCACAACAGTCACAAAAGTTACAAAGATCATATTTGTGGAATGAAAGGGTTGAAGTCCTAATAGTAGTTGAAGTTGAAACATTTTTTATGGAATGAACGAATTGAAGTCTTAATAGCAATTGAAGAGTATTTTTAAAATGGAAATTAAGAATTTTAGATAAATAATATTTTTAGTTTGTTTTTAATAATAATAGTACAAAATTAATTTTTCAAATTGAAAACTTTCTGATTTAAAATTATTTTTTGATGATTTATTTTAAAAGTAACTTAAAAATTATAAAAGTTAATTAACAATTTTAAATATACTTTAAAATTTTAATTAAACTGTTAATAATTATTTATTTATTTAAACATGTAAAATTAATTAAATTTCTAAAAAACCAAATACATTTGAAAAGAATAGTAGAACCAAGTCAAATGAAAAAAACATAGTAATAAATTTTTATAAATTAAATCTAAATATATATTGACAAAATTTCAATATCAATAACTTCATAATATTTATGAATATATGTTATATATAAAAAAATTCTTATATATCATTATTTTATATATTTAATTTTATATTTAAATACGTTTAAAAATATCTGTGCAAACTACGAGAATCATGCTAGTTGTAATAAATAAATAGGTTAGAAATGTGATAATATATAAATCGTTGGATATTGATTTAAATCTATGTGACATATTTAAAGTTGGAAAAAATATTTTGTATTATAATTAATTTCTTTAGTACGACACTAATAATTTATAACCAAAACTAAAAAAATTATGTTATAATTTAAAATTCTGATGGTTTATAGGTAGCAATAAATTCCAGTTTAACTTTTTCTAAGAGTTGAAATTTTCTTAAACTAACCCATTGTTTTATAGTGTGGATGAATGGTTAGGCTCACGGGTCAATATTCCATTTTAGGGGTAAGAAAATATCTGAAAAACTTGTCCTAAATCAAAAAAATACTCGAACACGCGGATTCGGATTTTTCATTCTCATAAATGTGTGCTGTAGAAATATATATATATATATATATTAATTTATGAAAATATCCCTATTTTTTATGATAATTACGAAAATATCATTATTGTTAGGCTTGGTATGGATCGGATAACCAAACTCGAACTCAAACTCAACTCAAACTCGAATCAAAATATGCTATAATATTAACAATCGGGATTGAATTTTCGTAGGTACTCGACTTATTGTTTAGGTATTAGAACCTCGGATACGTGCATCTCGCGGATTCAAATACATATACAAAATTGACTACTCATTCGGGTTAAAAATAAATCCCACTATATGAAAGTAAGCCATGCCAGAACTTAACACAACATAAAAACAAAATTAGTAACACCGAGAAATATACTAAAATCTCTAAAAATGGTTTATTAAATCATGCAACAACAATTGAAAACCCTTAACATCCTAAATCTGCAACGGCTTAAAGAAACTTAAACATACCTTAAACCCTAAATTAGAGTCATAAAACTTTTATAGCATTGCAAACAACTAATAAAAGTTTAGAAAATATCTTTTGATATCTCACTACATCATAACATTCTTCAAGAAACCCACCGCATTATAATAAAAAAATAAGAATCCAGAGTAGTATCATGAAAAGTACGAAGGGATCATCATATATCATGCAAAGCCAAAATATATAATTTTACCAAAAACAATTCGTCTATATATATTAAAAATAATTGATCAGTATTAAAAAGTTTAAAATAATATGTTCGTAATATATATATGTATATGTATATATATGAATATATGTTACGTAATTATATATAATTATAAATTACTATATGTATGTATGTACATGTAGCATGATATATGATATATATGTACATAATATATAATACATATGATATATCATATTATAAATATATTTTATATCTGATATATATTTGTATATATCTAATGAACCAAAAGATGAAAAATTTACTTAAAACTTGAATACGAGAGAATGAGGAGAGAATACGAGAGAATGAGAAGAGTTTTGGAGTTTGTGAGTTGTATATTGAAATGAATGATTACATTGCCTATTTATAAGAAAATAAATATGATTCTTCAATTTAAAAAATCATAATTCAATATGATCTTTCATAAAAAGTTTTAGACATTCACAATTTTATATGATTATTAATTTTATAATTATAATACTCCTTGAATGTCTATCGACTGCCTCATTAAAAATATTATCATGGAAAAACCCATTGGGATAAAAACCGTGATGAGAAAAAAATAGTGCAACCATAAAAACTCCTCCTCAATTTGTCAACCCTTTGTTTGTTCGTAAGCTTCGAAGGTGACGCATCTCGATGTCATGAATGTGTTTTTTCAATATTGAAATAGGGAGCGTCTTTGTGAATAGATCAACTATATTTTCATTTGATCTGATGTCACAAACATCAATATATTTCTTCTTCTCAAGATCTTGGGTATATAAGAAAAATTTTGGAGGAATATGTTTCTTTCTATCGTTTTTTATGTATCTTTCTTTTGTTAGGGCAAAACATATTGCATTATCTTCATATAATATTGTTAGATCGATGTTAGTCGATAATCCACATGTTTCGTATATGCCGGGTTATAGCCTTGAACCACACATATGCTCTAGTTGCTTCAAGGAGTTCAATGATGTCATCGTGATTTCAAGATGTTGCAACTAATGTTTGCTTCTTAGAGCGCCATGATATCGTCGTACCTCTAATTGTGAAAACATATCAAGTTTGTGATCTAACTTTATGAGGATCTGATGAATAGTTTGCATCTGCAAAATCAACTCATATTTAGAATCTCTATGATAAAATAAATTAATCATCCCTTGTAAATATCGAAAGATATGTTTAATCTCTGTCTAATCACGACATGTAGGGATAGAACTATATCGTGACAAGAGATTAGTACCAAATGCTATATCATGATGAGTGCAATTTGCTAGATACAAGAGAGCCCTTATTGCACTCATTTTTTGTCCAAGTATATCTTCATTTTCTTCACAAAGACGAAATAGATCCTTTTCAACATTTAAAGATCTACATACCATTCGAGTGCTTAATAGATTTGCTTTATCCATGTTAAAGAATTTTAATACTCTCTTTGTATAATTAGATTGATGTACGAATATACCATTCTTTAGATGTACTATCTGTAAACTTAGACAAAACTTTGTTTGTCCAAGGTCTTTCATTTCAAATTCCTCTTTCACATAGTTTCGAGCATTTTCAATATCTTTTAAGGTCCCAATTATATTCAGATCATCAACATAACCATCTATAATCACAAATCCACTTGTTATTTTCTGAATAAATACACAAGGACAAATAGAGTTATCATAAATCCTTTTTCATAGATATTCACTTAGACGATTGCACCATATACGTCTAGATTGTTTCTCTCCATATAAAGATCATTACAATTTAATTGCACACATTTCTTAAGCATTTGAGTTTGATGTTTCTGGCATTCTTAATCCTTGAGGGATATTCATGTTTTTTTCATTATCCAAAGATCCATATAGATATTCCGCAATCACATCCATAAGGTACATATCTAAGTTTTTGGATGCAGTTAAACTCATCAAGTAGCTAAATGTGATTGCATCCATAACAGTGGAATATGTTTCCTCATAATCAATTCCAACTCTTTGGAAAAACCATTATGTGACAAGACATGCCTTATATCTTGTGACCTCATTATTTTCATTTCTCTTTCATACAAAAATCCATTTGCATCCAACTGGTTTAACACTATTAGGAGTTTGAACGATAGGTGTAAATAATTTTCTTTGATTCAATGACTCTGGTTCTATTTGCATAGCTTTTTTCCATCTTATCCAATCATGTCTCTTTTGACATTTTGGCATTTACATTGGTTCTGGATCTTCATTATCATTTTCAATTTTCTTGGATATAGAGAATAAGAATATTCCATCATTGTCATTTATTTCATCTCTTTTTATGATTTTTTCATCATAGATATAATTTAATGGAAATCTCATTATTCTTTGTATGCTCATAGTTATTTTTATCACTTTTATTTTGAAGATCATCTTCATCGTTTGATTCTTTTGGGACATTCTCTATGATATGAGAACCAATATTTTTATCAAATTTCTTTCTTTTTTTTTTAGAATTTTTATCATTAGAACCAAGTGGTATTCCACGCTTTAACTGTGTTGTAGACTCATTTGAAATTCTTTCACCCGCATGACCTTTTGGTATTTCTATATGAGGAGGTGTATTTGCAACCGATATATATGATTTTGTAACTCATGTTGTATCATTTAACTCATCTGGTAGTTAATTTGCAATATTTTGCAAATGTATGATCTTTTACACTTCTATATTGCATTGTTTTGTAAGAGAATCGAGATATAACATTGATTGTGTTTTCCATGTTAAATATTATGAGGCTTGTTTTATTCCTCCTTCTAATGTTGAAAATTCATTCTATCACTCGTGTGTGGTTCAAGATATCTAATGATGGCTAGTGAATTATATCTAAAACATAAATTCTTAATCGAAACATATATCGCACAACTAAATACTCGAAGATGAGATATATTTGGTTCCTGGCCATTTTCTAATTGCAATGGAGAATACTTATGATAAGCACTTGGCCTTATTTGAATTAGTGTTGCAGCATATAAAATGGCATGTCCCCAAGCAGAAACTGGAAGTTTATTCTCATTAGTAATGACTCATCCATACCATTTTGGGTATGAACATGTGGTACGAGATGTTCAATCTCAATGTCAGTCGATGTACAATAATAATAAAAAGCTTGGGAAGTGAATTCACCAACGTTATCAAATCTCACTTTCTTAATAGGGTAATCAGGAATTGAGCTAGTAAATTTGTTATTTTAGCAAGAAACCTCGTAAATACAACATTGTGGGTTGATAATAGACAAACGTATGACCATCTGCTTGAAGAATCGATCAATACCATAAAGTATCAAAATGGTCCACTTTATGGATGAGATGGTATATATATATATATATATATATATATATATCCATTTATTCGTTCTAAAAGCGATGGTGATTCCTTCCCAACTTTAACTGATGATGGTCTTATTATCAATTTTTCTTGAGAACGAGCACTACATATGATCTCATGAGATTGAAATATCTTCTCATTTTTAATGGATGACCATTGGAGTTTTCAATGATTCTCCGCATCATTATTGAACTAGGGTGACCTAATCTATCATGTCAAATCTTAGATACATCCTTATACTTTGGGTTGAAGGTGACATATGATTCAACCACTCTTATTTTTATGAAATATAGTCTAGAAGATAAAGCTGATAAGTTTTTCACAATATGTTTCTTTCTAGAAACCATTGTCGTGATATAAAGATATTCACGATTTTCATCATTTATTGTTTCAACATGATAACCATTTTGGTGAATATCTTTAAAACTCAATAAGTTTTTTTGGGATTGTGGAGAGAATAATGCATCTTGTATAATGACTTTTGTCCCTCCATAAATTATAAATATTGCTTCCCTACATCCCTCAATTATTTTTGTATTTTAAGATATCGTATTGACACTGGATTCACGTTTTCTCAACTTGGAGAAATATTTTTTATCTTTCAATATTGTGTGCGTTGTAGCACAATCCGCTAGACATTAATCGTGGTAATGAACTTTTTTCCTTTTAGATGCATTTTGGCATCAAATGTCCATGTCATGTAACTTTTCCCAGATGCATCAAGTGCTGCGATTTTGAGATTCACCAGGGTCAACATGATAACTATATCCAAAAATAAAATTCAAGTTCTTCATTATCATAATAATATTTTGAATATGATATTAAATATAAATATGTTAATAAAAAATTAATTGAAAATTAAATTAGTAGGTAAAAATTAAATAAATGACATAAAGTAAATAATTAGGTGGCATGGTCTCCTTTATAAAAATAAACTTAAGATAAATACAAAGGTATTAAGATATTACCTGGTAGACGAGTCTATAAAATTATATAATATAAAACATCTATTTTATGTTCGTTATTTAGTCCATGATGTCCGAATTTCAGTCTATGGTGTCCAATATTTAGTCCATGGTATTTTGTTCATGATGTTTGGTATTCAGTCCATGGTATTCGGACCATGATGTCCGGTATTTAGACTATGATGTTCATATATATTTTTTAAACCGATTCCAAATTTGAAAACTAAAATTGATTGAAAATAAAATAAATAATTTTAAAGTAATTTTTTTACGACATAACTTTTTTAACAATGTAATTTTTACGGTGTATTTTTGTACTGCATATATATATATAGTTTGTTAAAGCGCTCGTGCCGATAACGTGTTAAACAATTTAAAATTAATATGCTTGTAATATATATATATATATATGGATATATGTTACATAATTATATATGAGCATATATATTATTATATGTATGTATGTACATGTAGCATGATATATGATATATATATACACATAATATATGATACCGGAGGTTCTCCACAGGAACAAAGGCGAGGTGCTGGGACGGGAGACGTGGTCGAATGTTAACACACCTAAACTTCTCGTGAAACCAGGAACAACTTTCGGT
Source organism: Gynandropsis gynandra (assembly GCA_036759665.1). Classification (NCBI taxonomy): domain Eukaryota; kingdom Viridiplantae; phylum Streptophyta; class Magnoliopsida; order Brassicales; family Cleomaceae; genus Gynandropsis; species Gynandropsis gynandra. Next base: position 27,794,705 of record CM071861.1, on the reverse strand, counting down.
TATCTAGCCTCACACAATTCCCTTTTTGCATCACTTTTTCAGTTTGACTCCCCCTTTCTTCTCACTGCTTTTCCACTTTGATTTTGAAACTACTTGAGCCATCTTTATTCTCCTTTAATTTCTCAACAACCTGATTTGTCAAAAAAAAAAAATTAACACATTCCTAAAATATTGCATTTACAATCCCCCCATTTAAATTCTTATCACATAAACACAATCATTAGAAAATGCATAAACATAAAACTCAAACATATAAGTGCAATCACAATCATCCACATAAGTTAAAATAACGAGTTCAGATCAAACAAACAAAGCAAGTGTACTTAGAAAAATAAGTTTCAAATAAAAACAAGCTTTCGGCTAAAATCAAGTGCATTCAATTGTCTCATGGCATTTTTCCAGTGACTTTGCTTGATTGAGCCCTCCTCTCTGCATCTCCCATGTTTTTAAGATAAGAAATTCAAAAATTCATATTAGGCCCAAAAACAAATAAATAAATAGGATGAATTTATTACTGCATTGATTTACTCTTGTTCAATCTTGACAATGTCTTCAATTCCTCTTGAATGTTTTGTAGCTCGCTCATCACATCCACCAGCCGCTTCTCCAAATTAATGATGTTTTGTGCAACATCATTCTCAGTGTTTTTTGTTTCTTCCGTGGCTAGCATTTTGGTGACATAACGTTTCTAAAAAATGATCCATGGAGGAATTTTCTCTCTTATTTCCTCCTTACCCACAACATGAGGAATTTGTTGAACCAAAATGTTTTGAATTAGACATGGAAATGGCAGAATAAATTTTCTTGCATTAGACAGCCCCAATCCAATAATCTGATCCAAAACAATTTTTCCAAGATTTACAGGAATCTTCTTCTTCACACAATAAAGTAGAACTGTTGTATCATGCTAAATACCATTTGTCTTCTTGTTTGGTATCCAATTAGTTCGGCAGATTTTGTTCAACAATGCATATTCCCAATTCAGCTTAGAATTTGGAATTTGTCTCGGCCAGTTCATCAGTTCTTTATCTGTCACCTCTTGAGTTACCTTGTTGATCTCGAGAGGCTTCCACGTTCGTTGTACCAAAAATTTTATTAATCACCTCAGCATCAAATCGCATAACGTTTCCCCTCACATATACTTGACCAAACGTATCTGATCCTAGTTTGTCAATGCATGAGTTCAAATTTGCATAGAACTCATAGATTAACTCCTTACACACAGGAACAAGGTTTTTCACTGTATTAGTCAGATGTCGTTCAACCAGTACATCCCATAAGGGTAAACGTTTGAACTGGTTAACTTTCAGTCCTCTCTCACTCAAAGTTTCTCTTTCCTTTAGAGTTTCATACCTTGACGCTCCTATTTCTAAGTAAAACTTCTTTGAAAAGCTTTAGAAGGGGACATTTGAATGGTAACTTGCTTGGTTGAAAACTCTTGAGGCATAGATTGTCGTTGATGTTCAAATCTAGTTCCTGAATCTTCTTTAACATCATTTTGTTGAAAATTTCCGTCTGACGAAGAACTTGAACTTTCTCTTCGTTGTTCTGTTTTGGATGAAGAATCAATAGAAATTATAGGTTGTGGAATAGGTTTTGCATTTACCTTTCTTGGAGCCACTCTTTTTCTCGCCATAATTTTGAACCTCTTTCCGTTTATTCTCGGCGGATTGTTAGTAAATATGAGATCTGCTACCCTAACTTCTTCATTGTTGTAAAATATCATTTCATTTCCTCTCTTTGAGCTGATTCCTGATAATCTTGTATTCATCTTCAAATTTGTGTTTGTGATCTACACAAAAACTACATTTTCTTATTTTGCAAGAACGATTAGGGTTTTCGAAATTGTATTCAAATGTGAGACATAATTATTTGAAAAAGACATTTCAAAAGCTTTAAATAAAAAAACTGCATCGGTCACTTCATCCGCCAATATAACACATCACAAAAACCACATTATGAGTAAACCGTCTGTTTCTTCAAAAATTTATCACATTGTTTTGTTTTTCTCATTTATTTATCAAACATTATCCAATTAATTAAGAAAAATGGACACAAGTGAAAATTTCAGTCGGTTAAAAACCATATAATAACTTATAAGATTGACTTTGAAGTACTGATGTGTGAACTATCAAGCAATAAAAATGCCTAATATCCACTTACCGCAAGAGTACGGATCGATGTAATACAAGGGTCGAACTCTGGGGACTAATGCAACCTAAGCTAAGAATGCGATTAAACTAAGACGGATTGAATCGATGGTGATGTGAGACAAATTTCTAAAACCCTAAAATGAATTATGACAGCGATGGAGAGACGTGAAAAAACTTGATAATTAAGAACACTATGGATTTCGGGTTACCGGGATTTGCAAAGATGCAACGAACAAAGGATCGTGAACCTATCGAATTATCTTGATAACAGGAAATTCAAGCTCGTAAATAAGGAATGGTTCTCTCGATACCTAAATCTCCTAACCGCAATAACGTGCAATCCTACCTTCCGACAGCGATTAACTCGTGATTACGAAGCGCACAATCCTAATTCCTAAGTCAATTAACCGACCGACCAGATTCTCATTAATCGAACTTAATCAACAATCAACTATTCCGTGTTCATAATCTAACCTCCCGGTCAAACTTGAACTCCTAGGTTACTGATTGTAAAACCGAAATACAAGAAAACTTCGAAAAGTCTAAGCATTAAACCATAATTACAAGCATCCATTACAAATTTGGTATCCCTAACCCATAGCTAGAAGCTTACTCGCTCATGGTTTCTACTGTAAAACAAGAGAAATAAACCCTAGAAATGATAAAGAATAAGAAACATGATTCCTCGATCTTCCCTATCTCATTACCAATGTTCGGATTGTAGTTTCTCTTCTTCTCCAGCTTCTCCTGAGTTTCTCCTTATGTTTTCCAACCTCTTTTCTGGTCTTTTTCACTGCCGCTGACCCTTGGCCGCCCCTTCTTCCCATTATTTTTTCGTTCAAAACCTAAAAATAGTTAGGTCCTAGAAAGGCGACCCGCTTGGGCTAGGTGGTCAATCCGCACGGGCTCTTCATGTACAGCTCAGCCCGAGCAGGCTCCTTGCCTCCCGAGGTCGTGCAGCATCCGCTGGAAGGTCGCTCTGTGCGGGGTGGGTGTCATAGCCTGTGCGGGCTCATCAAGTTCCAATCAGTCCGAGTGCGTTGATGGTCAACACGGATCGGGCCAATATTTCTCGGGTTGTAGCCCGAGCGGGGACCTTTTCCAAGCCCGAGTGGGCTGAGTTAAATTCTTGTTTTCGCTCCATTCACTCGATGCACGGGTGTTCCGTTTGGTTTCGTGGTCTAAAGTTTCTCCGAATGGCTTGTAGCTCCCATTATGTGCGGTCGAATCCAGGAATCGACATTTTAAAGCTCGAATAGGTCTTGTCGCCTTAAAACCTGAAAATCAACAAAAAGGAATACATAGAGATTGTTCGTGTCGGTTTTGTAATTCGTGCTATGCAAACTATGCGTAAATGATGTAAATTCCTAGCCTAAAACTAACACCACTACGTGTTTTCAAATTCCCCGAGACTTGAACCTTTGTTTGTCCTCAAACAAAACTAAGATTAAGCACAAGAAGAGTTTAACAACAACCGGATACTAGCAAAAATTTTTCGAAAAATCAGTCATCATGCACAACAACGCGTCACACGAACATAGACTTAGGTGAACCTAATTCAGACTTCTATCGACTGAAAGCCACGAGCCATGCAATCCAATACATCACCAAAGTTCAATTCACTGCCCCTAGACAATATCCAAGCAATCTTCATACCAAATTAGTCATGCATACGTGAGAGATTGCCAATTGGCACACTCATAAGCTCTTATAACCGTAGCGGAGTGAAGATGTTGCGCATCATATCTGACCCTTAGGATGTAGAAAAGTGCCTCAACCCACCACTTAGATCCGAACCATCGAGATCAATGCACTCATGTCAATATAAGACGAAAACAGTTAGAAGTTTATTCTATTGATTCATAGTGGAGTGTAAGCGCATGGATTCATAAAAAAGAATCTAAAAGGTGTCTCACATAGAAAAGAGTGAATGATATACACGGAGATATAGACACTTGGACTGAAACCTAGGGGACGAAATACAACTATGAGCCAATGGTTCATGCACAACTACTAGACTAGTCGGTATCTATAAGTATTTTCAGCAAACCTAGGCTTTTGTTCCCGATTTGACAAAGTTGCACGAAGATGACTAAAGTTCGTAGTATCATACTAGATATCCGGTAGAAATCATAAGAATTAAGAAAAAGAAGAAATAAACACCTAATCCTAATCGCAAGCATATCACTCTAAGAGTACCTCCCCAAGACTTGAACGGAATACAGTCCCAGTGTTCAAAATCTATGAGAGGAACTCGCATGCCAAGACTCTGGAGAGGATAAAGAAAGTTAGAACATGTGCACCTTGTGCATTCTTGCTGTCTTGAGTTGGTGGTGCGGCTGGACGTTGTATGTGTCTCCTCCATTGTGGATGATATCGAAGTGGAGAACCTGTGAAAAAGGGTAATACAATCCAAAAGAGAGAGAGTATGATACAATGAGGCAGCTGATAGAGTTCATGCATATGAAAGAACAAGGGTACAAAGCTCGGGTTACCTCCCGAGAAGCGCTTGTTTAAGGTCTCGAGCCTGACCCTTACGCTCTAGCCAGATGTGGTATCGAAAAGAGGAGGTATGCCTCTTCCGTCCTCTACGTGATCCGCATAGCATGGATTTAACCTCCGAGCGTTTTCGATTAACGAATCTCCATTTCCCTCGTCCAATCCTACGACTCTATGGTATCCCCGTCGGACTCGACATTGCTTGAGTGCTTCCTCGGTGTTCCAGGCGGGGTAAGTGCGTGTGCGAGCGACCGAGGGTGTATGAAATGAGGTGCAAGTCTGAAGTAACGTAGCCCTTGCGGGCTATACACCGTGCTCGGGCGGGTCTCCTACTCCCGAAGATTTTGCTCGTGTCGGGGTGTGATCTACCCCGCTCGGATTCATTCTCGTGTGATCTGCCCGAGCGGGCTCGTCTTTCACCCTACATAGGCTCTCAAATGTATCATTTACCCTGAGAGACTTGCCCGAGGTGGGGCATGATCCCACCCACCCGGGTCTTGCTGTTCAAGTGTAACCCACGTGGGTTGAAGTATGGGCACGCGCGGGCTAGTCCTCATCTTCGGTTTTTTCAAATTCTCCTTGAGTTGCATGCATGTATCGACATCTTGGGGTGATTGAAATAGGCTCTCGGTGCATTCAGACAGTGGTATCTCCACAGGATGGATGTCGCGATGTTCACGTTGAACTTTCTCTGCTTGTTCACCCATTGTGTTAATGTGCATCACTGGTTCAATCATATATGGCTTCTTAAGCGCATCGTCAAGCTTGAACTCAATGGACTCATCCCCGAACTTCATGACCAGCCTGCCTTCAGTGCAATATATGACCATTTTTGCCGTGTTGAGGAATGGTCTTCCCAAAATGATAGGAATTTTTGGTTTTATCTCCATGTCCACTACTACGAAGTCTGCTGGGAACCAGAACGCTCCTACTTGTACAACAACATTCGTCAATATACCTACGGGACTTTGTACGGATTGATCGGCCGAGGTAATCAACATGCGTGTGGGCTATAGATCTGCTACTCGATTGAGTTTTTTAACAAGTGACGATGGTAGCAAGCTTACATGCTCCGATGTCGATTAGTGCATGCTCAATCTCATAATCATAAATCTTACAGGGAATGACGAAATTACCTGGATCGGGCATCTTCTCAACCATGGTGGGTTGTTGCATAAGAGAATTCGTAACCATTACCACGTCATTGTCTACGATCCTCTTCCTCGTTATTATGTCCTTGAGGAAATTGGCATAAGATGGCATCTTCATGAGCGCATCGTAGAATGCGATGGTGACTTGTAGCTTTCTTAGGAGCTCCACGAATGCGGCAAATTGGGTATCTTCATTCTGCTGCCTTTGGTGCTGCAGGAAGGGTAGGGGTGGTGCCCTCGGGGCAGGTGGCATGTAGGGCAGCTCCCTCTCCTCTTTCTCTTCGGTCTTCTCCTCTTCCACGCCTTGGATAGTGGGTTGTTCAGTTGTATTGCTCGGAGGTTCTTCTCTCGTGGCTGTGTAAGGCATGTTGCTCCACCGTATTACCACTCCTTAGATATATGGTGTTGACTTGTTCCCGGGGGTTTGCCTCTGGCTTCCCGGGGAATTGTCCCGGCTGTCGGCTGGACCCTTGGGTCAGCTGTGCCACTTGCGTATCTAGGTGCTTCAAGTGTGCTCGGAAGCTCTCCATTTGCTTCTTCATGTCATCCTGTTCAGCCTTGATTCCTCCAAGCGCGTAGCTCTGATTTTTCTGTTCTTGCAGCAATAATTGAAGCATAGAGAGAATTTCGGAGTCACCTGAAGGTTGTGCGCGATACTGATAGCCATGGTCTTCGCCACTCCCCCTCTGCTGGAAACCTTGGTTTTGGTTTCTTGCCATCATCCGCGGCTGAAAGTCTTGCAGGTTTGCTACGTTGCTTGTGTTGCCATAAGAAAGGTTGGGATGGCTCTTGATGTAGTTGTGTTTGTAAGGCCGGTTATTTACGTCGTTGGCTTCCTCGATCCCTCGACCTATAGATGCATCTTGTCGCTCTATATGCAGTCTCGCCATCATCCTGTATATCTCACCAACTTGTTGTTTTATGACCGTTAAATCGGGGTTAGAAATACCTAACTCATTTATCTCGGCTTTGGATGAGTAATCACAGTTGTAATCTCCGACCTTCTTGCCTTCTTCCCTTGCCATTTTCTCGATCAGATTCTCGAGTTGTTGGAAAGTGAGGTTGCTGAGGGAACCACCACCTGCTGCTACAATCATGAAGCGTGTGGTCTCTTGGAGACCTTGCATGAAGCTTGTGATGAGATACTTCTTATCTATTCCATGATGCGGACAAATGCGTTGATATTTCTTGAAGCGCTCCCATGCATCATGTAAACTCTCACCTCTTTCTTGCAGGAATGATTTGATCCGGCTCTTGGCGAGTAGCGTCCTATGGTCTGGGAAGAACTGTTGTATGAATCGCTGCTCTAACTCATCCCATGAGGTAATGGACGCAGTAGGCAAGTTGAACAACCAACTTTGTGCTGCATCCTTGAGCGAGAATAGGAATGCGGATAGGTATAGATCTTCCCATGTGACTCCTGTGCCAACTCTAGTAGTGCTACAAAGCATCTTGAAGTCATAGAGGTGTGCATTCGGATCCTTATTCTCCATTCCTCTGAAGGCGGCGTTGTTGAGCATCTGGATGAAAGCCGGTTGCAGCTCAACTTGGTTTTCTATCGGACGGGCCATGCACAGAAGCAGTTTGGTGTGCTTTGGAGCAGTATAAGCTCCGTAGCTTTCTTCAGTGGCATCCATTTTGGCTGTGTTGTTTTCTCTGCTGCTTGCGCTGGGGCTTTCGTTGTCAGTTCCTTCCTTTTCGGAACCGTGTGTGCTCTCTTTATCTACTTTGGATTCAGAATCTGTAGGTCTAATTCTTCTCTTTTTGCGCAAGTTCTGTAGTGTTTTTTCAACCTCGGGATCGTATACGAGTGGCATTTGCGTGGAGCCTCTCATGCAATGGTACATGCACAACAATAAACGAACAACCAAAGTGCAGAACTGATGTAGATAGATAAGACTCGATAAAGGCAAAAGAAAAATGCAGAAAAAATGACTAATACTCCGGAAAGGACTAAATCTTAATCTAGCTAATTCTTAATCTAGGCCATAACTAGTCCCCGGCAACGGTGCCAAAACTTGATGTGCGAACTATCAAGCAATGAAAATGCCTAATATCCACTTACCGCAAGAGTACGGATCGATGTAATACAAGGGCCGAACTCTTGGGACTAATGCAATCAAACCTAAGAATGCGACTAAACTAACACGGATTGAATCGAATGGTGATGTGAGAAAAATTTCTAAAACACTAAAATGAATTATGACAATGATGGAGAGACGTGAAAAAACTTGATAATTAAGAACACTATGGATTTCGGATTACCGGGATATATAAGGATGCAACGACCAAAGGATCATGAACCTATCGAATTATCTTGATAACGGGGAATTATTCATGCTCATAAATAAGGAATGGTTCTCTTGATACCTAAACCTCCTAACCGCAATAACATGCAATCCTACCTCCCGACAGTGATTAACTCGTTATTACGGTAGCGTTAAGCGCGCAATCCTAATTCCTAAGTCGATTAACCGACCAGCCAGATTCTTATTAATCGAACTTAATCAACAATCAACTATTCTGGGTTCATAATCTAACCTCCTGATCAAACATGAACTCCTAGGTTACTGAGCGGCCAGTACAAGTATAACACGTTTACAATGTTGATTGTAAAACTAAAATACAAGAAAACTTCGAAAAGTCTAAGCATTAACGCATATTTATAAGCATCCATTACAAATATGATATCCCTAACCCATGCTAGAAGCTTACTCGCTCATGGTTTCTACTGTAAAACAAGATAAATAAACCCTAGACATGATATAGAATAAGAAACATGATTCCTCGGTCTTCCCTATCTCATTGCCGATGTTCGGATTGTAGTTTCTCTTCTTCTTCAGCTTCTCCTGAGTTTCTCCTTGTGTTTTCCAACCTTTTTTCTGGTCTTTTTCACCGTCCCTAACCCTTGGTCGCCCCTTCTTCCTATTATTTTTCCGTTCAAAACCTAAAAATTGTTAGGTCCTAGAAAGGCGACCCGCGCGGGCTAGGTAGTCTGCGCGGGCTCTTCATGTGCTGCTCAGCCCGCTCGGGCTCCTTGCCTTCCCGAGTCGTGCAGCATCCGCTGGAAGGTCACCCCACGCGGGGTGGGTGTCATAGCCCGCGTGGGCTCATCAAGTTCCAATCAGTCCGAGCGTGTTGATGGTCAACACGGGTCGAGCAAATATTTTTGGGGTTACAACCCGAGCGGGGGCCTTTTCCAAGCCCGAGTGGGCTGAGTTAATTTCTTGTTTTCGCTCCTCCTTTTGCTCGATGCTCGAGTGTTCCGTTTGGTTTCGTGGTCTGAAGTTGCTCCGATGGCTTGTAGGCCCCATTATGTGCGATTGAATTCAGGAATCGACATTTTAAAGCTCGAATTGGCCTTGTCATCTTAAAATCTGAAAATCAACAAAAAGGAGTACATAGATGATAACGTCTATTTTGTTCTAGTATTTTCATCTATTTTCATAGTTAGTTTCATCATTCATTTGATTTTACCAAGCATTAAACATCATTATCATCCCGTTTTCAGTCATTTTGGAGCTAAAGGACGTGCCAAGACAAAGTGCAAACATTGAGGATCATCACGGGACAAACGGGATGAGAATCAGCAAGAAAAAACCACCACCCGCGCGGGTACTTCCCTAGCCCGAGCGGGCAAAAGTTACGGCGATTTTGTCCAGCAATTTGTGCACGATTCGGGCAAGAAAAACCACGATCGGGGCCCCATACCCGAGCGGGCAGCATGCCAGCCCGAGCGGGCACCTCTTCAGCCCGAGCGGGCACCCCTTTTTCATCGCGTTTTTGCGCGATCGTCTGCGCCGTACCCGAGCGGGTCACTTGCCACTGCCCGTGCGGGTTGCGTCCGTCACTTGCAACTCCAAATATGTTAATTTGACTTAAAACAAGTGGGAGTTCGTGGGGGACTTATACAATAAGGAAAACACCTTTAGAGAAGAGGAATAAGTCATATTTCGCGAGAGAAAGTAATGGAAACGTTGCCAACTTAATCAAGATTTGGAAAACTCAAGAAAAAGGCAACAAAGTGAGGTGGCTGCTGTAACTAAAGAGGAGAGAGCTAGAGGAACGACATGAGACAGAAAATTAGAGAAAAAAAGGAAAGCACACATAGAGAGAGAGAAGGAGAGCCGAACGCACACACAAGGGCAAGGACGGAGCGACGAAGCCGGAGCACGGAGGAGCTATTGAAGACGTCGGTAATTGAATAGGGGGAATCTCATTCGTTATCAATGTTGAATATAGTTATCTTTTGTGTTTCGTTTTCTAAGTTCATGTCCGAGTAGGTCCATAGCCATAGGTTAGAGAGCTTGGCCGATATGTAACGAAGTCTTGTTCTTAATGCTTGGTGATTCTTAATGCTTTCGTTCTTGAATGCCACTTGAATGAATGATTTTGGTATTTGATCGTTTTTCGGATGAATTGGTTGTTCTTAATGCTTTTGCTCTTATTGATCGTTTGAATGAATGATCATAAAAGTTTGGTTGCATTGGAAGAAATTGAACTTTGGAACATAACCATGATATGAGGTTTCAATTGATTTAGAACCATGACTGGTCGGTTAATTGGACTTAGGAATTAGGATAGTGGATGATGCGTATCAGAGTTAAATAACCTAATCTACCCGCAAGTGCACGGCACGTGTGTAGTATTTTAGGTGTCGATCCCACAGAGACTATGCAACGCTACCTAAACCCGAACTACGAATCAAACTTGCTAACGAAAGAGTGGTGATGAGGAATGAAATACTAAATGTAAATAACTAAACTACTTGGGTTCTAACGATAAGACAAGCGTCCTAGGAAACCGGTTTCACCACAAGACTACCGAAACCAACGATCAACCTATCTATCATGCAATCCCAGTTAAAGCTATCTAAGGCGGACGATCCTAACATGATATCTACCCTCTCTCAAGGCATAGACACGTGATCTAGACAAGTTGCCCCCTACTTTCGTGGCTGACACCTTGAACTAAACCCATAAACTCTGTGATTCGCCCGTTCACCCTCAACCGTTGCTACCCTACTTTCGTGGCCTAACCTCGGTTGTTCTAAACCTGATCTTCCAAGACTAGAATTCTCCTTTCGGTCCTTCTCCTAACCCCTAACACATGCATCTACGTGGCCATCGCAAACACAAGTAAATTAAAGAACTCAGATAAAGAATAGATGAACTAAAACGGGAAGATGCATTCAAAATAGATCAAAAGCGGTCTCGGGATAGCCAAGGGCTAATCCCTTCTCCTAGAACAAACAAACTACTCGCTCATGCGTCTGTAAAGAAACATAAACATAGTAGAAAGTCTAAGGAACATAAAAACCAAACAAAACCGAAGTGGTGGTGCTTGATCTCCAATGCTCCTCGCTTATCTCCTCGCAAGAATCTGCTCTAACTTCGCTGAATTCTTCTCCTCTGTATGCTTGCTGTAACGACGTCTTTTTGCCTCCTTTTAAGCCTCCTAAGTCGGTCCAATTGTTGCCCTAATTGCCCCACGAGTTCCCTTATGTTTTAAGTTAAGTTTACTTAAGTTTTGAGCAGTTACGGGCCGCGACCCGCTCGGGTAGTGAGTGTACCCGCTCGGGTGCGGCTAGGGCAGTTCGTGCGCGTCCTGTGGTGCTGGAATGGTGCCCGATCGGGCATGGCATGTGTGCCCGCTCGGGCACAAGGCAAAATGGTCCTAAATGCTTGCCCGAGTCGTGCTAAATGGTCCACACAATTGGCCGTAGGTTTTGCCCGATCGTGCAAAGGTTGTGCCCGACCGGGTGAGGCTTTTCCATGCTCAATCTCGTCCCGTTTGTCCCGTGATGATCCCCAAAGTTGTGATAATATCTAAGACCATGATCTTGTTAGAACTTCGTTGCATCATCGTGCATCTCTCGAAACCTGTGGTGTTTAGTCTATTAAGTTTATCCCGTTAATTAGTTTAGTTTAGTTTCATTCGCATTCCCATCACTTATCGATTTTACACGTCCTATTCATTAGTTTACTAGCTTTAGAATTGCATCGATTCCTCGTGTTCGACCCTGGTACTATATGATTCGTATTCTTGTGGAAGCGTTTGTCGAGGTAATTATTACTTGAGATTAACCACATCAATAGAGAATGTTCGTGTCGGTTTTGTAATTCGTGCTACCCAACTATGCGAAAATGATGTAAATGCCTAGCCTAAAACTAACACACACTACGTGTTATCAAGTACACTTACTCAAATTTTGTATTCACTCAATCTCACAAAACTTCATATACACCCTTTTTTTATATTTCAAAAAATCATCAGCTTCTAGGATTCGTTTAGATATTCTTTTGTTCATATAACAAGCTCCTTGATTGCCTTTTATAGGTATACTCTTATGTATCAATTTCAATATAGAGGAGTATTTAAGCAAAAATTAGCTTTGTATCATTAGGACGTTATAACTGAAATTGAATACCTCCCAACTTAGACCCGAGCTTATACTCATAACAGTTTTTCTTAAATCTGTGAAAAATTTTTCGTACATAACTGTTAGTGGAGTAAGTGACTTAATAAGTACACGCAAATAATTTTAAAGTGTACTTAATAATAAGCTGGACGTAGTTAAAAATGAGTGTGACCATAAAAACTTATACTTCAAACTGAGTGTACTTAAAAAATTGAGTATGTCCAACTAAGCATCAACACTTATACTTTATTTTTCTTTTTCTCACAAAGATCAAAACTTTCAAACTTTTCATTCTTTTATTCAACCAAAACACATTTAAAAAATTAGAGTTCACAACACCTAGTGATTTTCTTAAAGAAACAAATCAATTCAAATCCAAAAGTTTTGTAAAGATATCTGCTAACTGACGTTCAGTTGATACATATTCCACTTTCATTTGTTTTTTGTTCAACCTTTTCTCTCAAAAAATGATGTCTAATCTCAATATATTTTGTTAATGAGTGTTGAACATGATTTTTTGAAATATCTATTGCACTCGTATTATCACATAAAGCAACAAAAGTTTTTGAACTTATGCCGTAATCCATCAGCATCTTATTCATCCAAATTAATTGTATACAACAACTTCCCAAGGCGATGTATTCAGCTTCGGTAGTAGACAAAGATGTAGAGTTCGGCTTTTTACTATGCCACGACACTAAGTTATTTTCAAGAAAGGAATAACCTCTAGATGTGCTCTTCCTGTCATCTGCATTGCCTCTCCAATCTGCATCACTAAATCCAGCAGTTCACAATTAGTATCCTTTGTGTACGCAATGCCATAATTTACTATACCTTTCATATATTTCATTATCCTCTTCACAACCATTAAATGAGATTTCTTGGGTATAGCTTGATATCTAGCATAAATTTCTACACTTAAGCATAAATCAGGTCTGCTTGTAGTAAGGTAAAGCAAACTTCCAATCATGCTTCTGTAAAGCTTTACTTCCATATCATCTCCTTCTAAATCTTTAGTCAGATTTATGGTGGTTGATATAGGTGTACTTGCTGACTTACTTTGATCCATTTCAAACCTCTTGACCAACTTCTTCGCACATTTGCTTTGGGATATAAACAAACCTTCATCTAGTTGCTTCACCTGTAAACCAAGAAAATAATTCAACTCACCAAACATACTCATCTCAAACTTTTCTTTCATAGTTTGTACAAACCAATTCACTTTAACCTACGATTTTGATCAAAAACAATGTCATCAACATAAATTTGTACTACCAGAAGAACATCATCAGTGTTATGAATGAACAAATTTTTGTCTACTCCCCCTCTTTTGTAGCCGTTATACCACACAGGTGGTGCTTGCTTAAGTCCATACAGGGATTTTTAACTTATAGACATAATCTGAATGGTGTGGATCTTCAAAACCTTTAGGTTGTTCAACATAAATCTCTTCTTGTGGAATTCCATTTAAATAGACGCTTTTAACATCCATCTGAAACAATTTTAAACTAAGAGAACACGTAACTCCAAGTAATAGCCTAATGGATTTTAATCTAGCAACAGGTGCAAAAGTCTCATCAAAATCAATACCTTCAACTTGTGTATATCCTTGTGCAACCAATCTCGCCTTATTTCTGATAATTTCACCAGTTCATTGGTTTTATTCTTGAAAATCCATTTTGTTCCAATGACATTCAAATCAACTGGACGAGGTACTAACAACCAAACATCATTTCTAACAAACTGTTCTAATTCCTCATGCATTGCTTTGACCCAAGACTCATCATTTAATGCATCACTAACACATTTTAGTTCTGTTTGAGACATGAAACAAGCAAATTTGACCATATCATGATAATTTATCTTGGGCTTACCACTATTCTTCTACCATCTCCAATATTACCAATGACATCACCACCTTTAGTGATTTTGATGCACCGTTGTGAACTCCATGTCATGTTTATGATGTTCATATCCATTATGATTATCTTTCGTCCTGTTTTCGTTCACAGGCTGTTCAGTAGGTACACTTAAATTTTCATTTTTTTGTCCTAGAGTGTCCTTGTAATGAATATGTAGAAAAAGGAAACAGAGCATTGTTAGATAAGTGATCTTCATCAACACAACATTCATAGATTCAACAACTGCTCTAGTTCGTAAATTATAAATTTTGTATGTGGTTTTATTAGTTCCATAACCAAGAAAAATTCTTTCATCACTCCTTGCATCAAACTTTCCAAGGTATTCCCTGTCATTCACTACATAGCAAGTGCACCCAAAAACATGAAAATAACTTAAAGTTTGGACTTTTACCTTTCTAGAGTTCGTATGGAGTTTTTGATATACCTGGTCGAATATACACACGATTTATGATATAACAAGTTGTGTTTATCGCTTCTGCCCAGATTCGAATAGAGATAGATTTTGCATGAAGCATGGCACGAGCCATATCTTGAAGAGTTCTATTCTTCCTTTCTACCACACCATTCTATTGTGGTATTTTTGGAGCAGAAAATTCATGAACAATACCATGTTTTTTACAAAACTTAAGAAACACATCATTTTCAAATTCTCTTCCATGATCATTCTGAATTTGTTCTATACTTCCTTTTGCATTTTTCAATTACAAAAATAAGTAATGAAACAGTTCAAAAATATTAGACTTTTCTCTAAAAAAAATTAACCCATGTGTAGCTGGAGAAATCGTCAACAACAACAAATATATATCTTTTTCCACCAAAACTTTTTGCCCTCATTGGTCCTATCAAATCCATATGTACAAGTTCTAGTACTTTTGCAGTCTTAACATCAGACATTTTCTTGTGATGAACCTTAACTTGTTTTCCCAATTGACACGGTTTGCAAGTTTCAGTTTTATCAAGATTAAGTTTAGGTATACTTATAATAATGTTTGAACTGGATAGTTTTACCAGTGATCGATAATTGACATGCCCTAATCTTTGATGCCACAGGGATAGAGCTTTGTAACAAACTTTTTCTTCACTTCAAACGTAGCAATTGTTTGACGATCTCGTACTGTAAGAAAACGTTTATTATCAGAGTTCATCACAATGCATTCTTTTTTACTAAACTGAACTTGATTATTAATATCACGCAATTGACTAATACTAATTAGATTAGCAGTCAATCCAGTAACATATTGCACATTTTTCAGTAAAGGTTGTCCAAGTGATTCTATATCTCCCTTTTCAAGAATTTTTCCTTTGTTTCCATCTTCCAAGATAACGTTTCCAACATTTTTAATTTCAACAAAATTTAATAGAAGTTCTCTTGAACCTATCATGTGCTTGGAACATCCATTATCAAAATACTAGATATTTGATTTATCTTTTTGTGCCGAAATGTAAGCCACATTGCAATACAGATCACTTTTTTGTATCCAAATTTGTTTAATTTTAGGAAGAAAATACTTACCTGAATCATACATGTACTCTTTGTTGCAAGTAATTTGTTTATGTCCTCTTATTCCAGAGAAATAACACCTTACCAGATTGTTTCTTCGAAAATACCTTGGAAATCATCTTCCAGAGTTTATACCCTTTTGTTTTCCATGTGTTGTTGAGGAGATATCTTCCAATTTTCCACCAGAAACAAATCTATTTTTCGGATTTCCTTTGTTCCCCATATACCCAATTCCATGATTATTTCCTTTTTGCTTTCTCAATGAGAGTAGATGATCAAGTTTTTTAGTAAAGCATTTTCAACTGCTTATTGGTTTCTTCAAGTTGACTCTTGACTAAAATCATTTCTTCTTCTTTTAGAATTACTTCCTTTTTCATTTCTTGAATCTCATCTTCCAATTTTTTCATTAGTTTTGACCAGTTCTATGTTCAGTGATCATTTCGTTTTCATACATATTTCTCGCATGATTTTAGGGATATTTATGATATAGATGCGATGTTTACGTATGATTTTGTATTTGTTTGACTTGTTTTCATGTTTTCACGTTCTTACAGATTTCAATGCGAGTTTGGTTCATTTCGAAGCTAAATATCATACACGAGACCAAGTAATAACATCGAGGATCGTTACGGAACAAACGGGGCGAGAAACGGAGAGTACCAGGCAACCATTGTGCCTTGCACGGTCGAGCATTGTGCCTTGCAAGGTCGGGCACTTCATTGTCCATCAAGCACGCTCGGGCTAGATATCAAGCACGATTGGGCATTAACGTCTCAAATTATCCCCGAGAGCATCGCACGACCCGGGCTCCTACGTTGCACAGTCGGGCGTTAAGTATCATGCAAGCACGGTCAGCTTCCTTGTTGTGCACGACCGGGCTCATCAAACTTCAAGCAAAGCACGACCGATCCCTCCTATCAGTACGGTCAGGCAGCACTCAAGGACCATTAGCCCGATCGATCACTCAATTCCATGCACGGTCGAGTTCCATGTGTTGCACAACCGGGCTCATCAAAGAGAACCAGCATGACCGAAATCTTCAATCTACACGATCGGGTGTAATTTCCTGCACGGTCGGGCATTGGCTAGACAACAAGCATGGTCAGGCTTAACCTCCTGCACAACTGGGCACCAGCAAGCCCGATCGGGCTTAACATTCTGCACGGTTGGACGTGAAGACACGGACCTGCAACACAAGAAAAGGAAAGTTTCCGCCGGCTGAAAAAGAATTGGAAACACACGGGGAAGAATGGAAACACATGGCCAAAGGGGAGAGAAGAAGAAAAGAAAAGAGGAGATAAGGGGAAAGAAGAAGAAAAAAAAAGAGGATAGAAGGGGAAAGAAGAAGAAAAGAAAAGAGGAGAGAAGAGGAAAGAAGAAGAGAGGGTCATAGAATAGAGGATTCATTCAGTTACACACACATTATAGAGGAGAGAGTTGCAGAGAGGGAGAGAGGGAGAAGAGTTGTTCGTTAGTTCTTGCGGAGGAGACATCCAAGGAGCATTGGAGATCAATTCAGAACTTCGGTTTCGTTTGGTTTTCATGTTCTTTAGACTATCTATTTTGATTATGTTGTTTGCTTTCAAACACATGAGCGAGTAGTCGTTTTGTTCTAGGAGAAGCTATTAGTCCATGGCTATTCCGGAACCACTTTTGATTTATCTTTGAATGCAATTTCCTGCTTTCGTTTATATATTCTTTATCTGAGTGCTTGAATGAGTTGTATTTACGAAGACCAAGTAGATGCATGTGTTAGAGATTAGGAGAAGGATCGAAAGGAGAATTCTAGTCTTAGAAGATCAGGCCTAGAACAACCGAGGCTAGGCCACGAAAGTAGGGTAGCAACGGTTGAGGGTTAATCGGATGAATCATAGGCTTAGTTTAAGGAGTCAGTCACGAAAGTAAGGGATAACTCGACTAGATCACATGTCTATACCTTGAGAGAGGGTAGATATCATATTAGGATTGTCCGCCGTAGATAATGTAATTGGGAATGCATGATTAGATAGGTTAATTGTTGGTTTCGAAAGTCTTATGGTGAAACCATATCCTAGAATGTTTGTCTCACTGTTAAGAACTCATTAGTTTATTGTTTTTAGTTATTTCATTCATAAAACCAATACTTCGTTGTTTGTAATTTTGATTCGTAGTTTGAGTTTAGATTGTGTTGCGTAGTCCTTGTGGGAGTGACACCTAGAGTACTACAGACGTGTAGTGCACTTGCGGGTAGTTTAGATTAATTTAGTTTAACTTGGGACGCATCAAGTTTTTCAGTAAAGCATTTTCATCTGCTTATTGGTTTCTTCAAGTTGACTCTTGACTAAAATCACTTCTTCTTCTTTCAGAATTACTTCCTTTTTCATTTCTTGAATCTGAGCTTCCAATTTTGTATTAGTTTTGACCAATTGTATGTTTAGCTTGCTCATATTCAGCCACTCATTGTAGATGGTTTCCGCATTTACTTTATCTTCTTCTACCTCATCTACCTGATTATCTTCTTTTACATCTTTTTCATTTTCTTCGATTATTCCAATGAATACAACAAAACTTGTCAGGTCTTCTTCATTACTATCTTCAGAGTCTGAACTTGATTCACTAAATGTGAGTAACGACTTTCCTTTTATCATACAAGTATCTTCACATTCATTCCTTTGCATTTGTAACATTGTATTTCTCGCAATCCTTTCAAGACACTTTCTCTCTTTGAAATACTTGGACAATCATATTTAAAGTGCCCAAAACCCTTGCACTTATGACATTGAACTCTAGATTTGCTTTCATTCTTGATTCCTTGTTCATCATTTGATTGAATTTCTGACTTCATTATGCTTTTTCATAAATTTTCCAAATTTTCTGGTCAAAAGAATAATATTCTCTTCAAGAATATCAAGCCTAGAGTTTTCATTAGTGACTTGAAGTACTACCCCTTTATATCCTTCCTTCGAAGTATTGCCTTGTTCAAGTTGAAGCTTCAGTTCATAAGCAGCCAGAATCCCTACAATTTCTTTAAACTTGTGACATCAATATTTAAAGACATATTCATAGCCACTTGCTATGAATGAAATTTTTTAGGCAAGCATCGGAGCAGCTTTTTGACCAGCTTCTTATCATCAAATGATTGTCCATGTACACTTACTTCATTTGCAATAGTATTCATTCTACTTCTGAATTCTTTGACACTTCTGTGTTCTCCCATTTCCAATTTTTCAAATTGATATTCCAAAATATCAAGTCGAGTTCTCTTAACATTTGAAGTTCCTTCATGTATCGTTTCTAGAGTATCCCATGCATCTTTAGCAGATTCACATCCTTGAATTTGCTTGAATTCTTTTATGTCAACTGAAGAAAAAATTGCAGTAAGAGCTTTTGCATTATAAGTCGAATTCCTTTTCTAACTTGGTGTCCACTGATCTGAAGGTTTTTCCTTAACATTCCCTTGTCTGTCTATCACTTTTGGTGGACTCCATCCATTCTTTACTGCACTCCATGTGTCTTCATCTATGCCTCTTATACTTGCTCTTATTTTCACTTTCCAGTATCCATAATTTGAAGCATCTAACATGTTTGGTTTTCCAAGCGAATATAAATCCCTTCGTCCTTCCATGTTGTCTTCTAGGATCCCAAACCAATAATTAGATTTTACTCTAAACTTTGGTTACCTGCTCTGATATCAATTGAAAACAATAGAAAGACAACGTTAACCAATAATAAGAATTAAGAGACACAAATATTTGAAACAATACCAGTCTTTATTTACGAATCAATCTTTTAAGTACACTTGAATTTCATTACAATGTACTTAAGATTTCCGCAGATAACTCCCACTAAGTTAGATGTAAATAAACAACTTATTGTTTCTCACATATAAACTTTATATTTCTCTAAGTATACTTGCACAACACCGTGAACATTTTTCGCTTGTTTGCAGTACTAACTCGATACCTAAACCTAGATGTGTCAACTCCTTTTTATAGTATGTTAACACACTCAAACTTCTCGTGAAACTAGGAACAACTTCCAGTTATCTAGTCTCACAAATTCATCTCTTTTCAGTTTGACTTCCCCTTTCTTCTCATTGCTTTTCCATTTTGAATTTGAAATTACTTGAACCATCTTTCTTCTCCTTTAATTTATCAACAACCTGATTTGTCAAAACCGATTTAACAGATTCCTAAAATATTGAATTTACAATTTCTATTGTGAATTTGTGTATCCATAAATTCAAATATAAAACATCCAATTTTTATCATATTAAAAAACTTTGCATCATACTAGAAAGTTTCAAAGGACCAAACCTAGATTCTCATCGGCTTTGGTAAACAATAAATACTGGAAAAAAGACTCTCATCAGATTCGGTAAACACATGAAGCAACACTCTCATTAGCTTCGGTAAACACATGGAAAAGAGAGGTCGAAGAAAACATATCGGAGGTTCGCCACAGGAATGGAGGTAATGTGCTGTGACGAGTGACATAGACGGCGAAGCAGAATGAATGAAGTGCGTTGATAGACGACGTGGACGACGAAGCCGAATGGGAAACGACATGAGTGTGTGCATGAGGAAAGAATATTTTGAGTACAGCGAAGGGCTGAACACGAAGCGCGGGCGGGAGTTTGTGTTGGACTATTTTGTGTTTACAATTTAGTCCATATAAATAAATTTATTATATAATTATATAAATTATAGTAAATTTATTATCTATAATTTTTTCTTTTAAAATTAAATTTGTTATATATATATATATATTTATATATTAATAAATTATCTATTTACTTTTATATAAAAATAATTTTTATAAATTAAAACATTATTTTCTTCCCTAAAATTATTAAATCCGAAAAAAACTGAAGAAAAGACAAACTTACCCTTAATGTTCGAACGTGGAAAACCCCACGTTCGGCAGTTTTTCGATGTGAAAAACTACCAAAAACGAGAAAGCCGGACAGTTTTTCGCCGTGAAACATGTTTAAAAATTTATAGCAAGAAAGAAATAATTGATGTCGAACTTGAGAGGGATCGATTTGAAGTTGGCGAGAAGGAAAATGGCTAGAATCAGCAGCAGCACTGGCGAAGAGAGCACGAGTCAATCTTCAATGGCGTCAATAAGTGTAAGTAGTTCGATTTCTAGGGTTTTGCAAGCTTTCGAGTCACAAAATGGTTTATTGATTTGAAATGGATGAGTGTCAGTGTGAGTGAGTCGGTTAGGTCGCAAGGGTCGCAGGAGTTGCATGAACATCTTCGACTCCGTGAGTCGGTTGAGTAGCAAAGGTCGCAGTAGTTGCATGACCATCTTCGACTCAGTTTATTGATTTGAAATGGGTGAGTGTCACGGAGTGTCTGAGGGTCGTTTGAGTCGCATGGGTCGCAC
>CM071861.1:27684205-27768664 GCA_036759665.1 Gynandropsis gynandra | reverse complement strand
GAGAGATATTACATTAGTAGAGAGTGACCCAACACCGTCACCTACGACATCTCCTGCCATGTGTTTCGTTTTCCAGTGAACATTTGAAGAGTGACCCAACACCGTCACCTAAGTCACCCCCGCAACTCGTCAGTGACTGCATAGACCCTGAGTCCGCTGATTACCAAGACCTTGAGTAACACATAGACAGCACGATGCCCTGCGTCGACAATGGTGACTGCGCCACGCAGGTCACAAAGGTAAAAAAGATTTTTCATAGAAATATGGTTTAGATACGCATATTAAGAGAAGAGACGTAGACCTTAACTTATATACATGAAAAAAAATTCAACTCATCGTATCAGTCTATTCTTTTTTAGATCCAACTTTTTTTTTCAATCCATTTTATGATCTATTTCAAAATCATCTCGCATATCAATAATCTATTTAGGTTTGACTAGTGGAAACGCAGCGTTTGCACTTGCATTTGGTGGTGTTTCTATTAAGGATTAACGGCGTTTTGTTTCATTTTGTCTGAATGGTGAAATCGCAGGCCAAACGTAAACGCGACGACTGATTTTTCTAGAAATTCCAGGCGACATTAAAACCGACTGGTGGAGTCGTAGTCACCCAAAAATGCACCGAAACGCGAATTTTTAAAATCTAAATTATATTGCGTTACATTTGCGTTTTGGTGTGTTTTGAATAAAATTACCAAAATATCCTTGTATCTTTCCCTTATCCATTCTCTCTTTTTATTATAATTATATTAATTGTAAATATATATATGTGCATATACATGTATATGTATATGTATTGTATATTTAAATATTTTTATAATTTTTAAAATTTTTAATTTATTTCAAATATTTAAAAATTATAATTAAAAAGTATACACTAAACAAAAAAATTTAAATAAATTATTTTCTTAATAATTTTCTATTTTGATAATTTTGTTTCAAACGTAATCGCAATAGTTTTTTACCATTCCTTTCTAGTCGCAGTCGCCCGCAAATACGGCGATTCCACCATTTAGACAAAATAAAACAAAACGCCGCTAATTGTTGACAGAAACGCCGTCAAACACAAATGCAAACACTACATTTCTACCAATCAAACCATTAATATGCCTGAAATGAATGATCACGATACTAAAGTAAGCCACGCCAGAGCTTGACTCAACATAAACACTGGGACATAATCAGTGACACCGAAAAATAAACTAAAATCCCTAAATATGGTTTATTAAATCAGACAACAACTACTGAAAGTAACTAAAACCCTACCGTGAATCCTAAACTATAATCCTTAAGCAATGAGTAAAATTCTTATAGTATTACAAATAACCAATAAAAAAACAGTATACGAAAGATCATCATATACCATGCAAAGCCTAAACAAATAATTTTACCAAAAATTTCTCATCTATATATATATATATATATATATATTAAAAAATAACCGATCAATTATATAAAAATCAATTTTTGGTGTCTCTTTTTTATGTTCATTTTCAGTACAACAAAATAATTGAGTTATTAATAGATTATCTTTGTTTTTCTAATGATAAATTGTTTTATTAGTTTATTATTTATGGAATTTAATTTATCTTTTACAAGAACTATTTTTATGATAGGTTTATTATGTTATTGATAATTGATGCAAAAAAACATTAGATAGTTTTTAATATTATATTTGATGTACATTTCGTCTCTCCATACATTGTGTTTTCACTTGTTTTGCATTGATAAGATTATAATTTATATTTTTTATATATTTTTGTTTAATTATCAAATTGTAACGATATATATATATATATATTGTTTTTTATTTAAAATGCTCAAAATACACAAATATTAACGAAGAACCATCTTCTGTTATCTCGCCTCCATCTACCGAGAGCAACACGGCCATGACGATCGGCGACAGCGAGGAGTAAGTGAGAGGCAAAGGGTCTGGTGGAGAGAAGATCTCAATGGAGGGGGGAGGGATCCACCGGACGAAGGTAACGAAAGGGGAGAGTGTCGACGGCGGAGGAGGGAGAGGGAAGGTGGAGACAAGCTAGAGGGAGCGAGAGTCGTCGACAACGGAGTTGGAGGAGCCAACGGTGAAAGCCAACAGGCCGGAGGGACTGAGATTGGCGGATTCGAAGTTGTTGCGGCTTGAGGTCCCTGAAGGGTTGAGTCCCAGAAATCGGTCAGCAAGGGTTTCGATGCCACCATTGTCGAAGCTTCAGCTCAACCTCCTCTTCCAAAATTCTAGGTTCATAGGCTTTTTCCACAGTAGGAAAGAAGGAGAAGGAGAAAAAGAAGAAATGAACTTGAAGGTTGAAGTTTTTCAACCTCTCAGCTTACTTTGAAGAATAATATTGATCAGAAACTCCAGCCTCTACAATGGGCTTAAAATATTTTGTTATCTCGCCTCCATTGCCACCTCAAGCTATCCTACCTTCTGTGACTTACTATGCTTTGAGGTAATCAACATATTAATGAATATATAGAAGTTTACTCACTCGATCACCGAAAATGTTGATTCCATTTGGTATATGTAAATGATTTTTTTACGCAATCAACTCTGAATTTCACTTTGTCTCTTCCACACCTTTCCTTCTTTATCGGGATCAGGTCAGAGCTTCCAAATCGGAAGCTCATCGAGGCACATGGATTCTACAAAAATACATGATGTATACGAAAAACCTTGAAGAAGAAGCTTCGATCGATCTGGTATCCTAAAAAACACAAACTTCTCGAGGTCGTGGTTGGAGATATGCATAAAAAAAGGCAATCATACAAAAATGGAAATCGATGATTTCCCTCCTGACAAATGGATCTCAATCAAGGAATAGCTCAATAATTTTCCAAACTATTGTGCAATGTTAGATAAGTTAATGGAGGTCCAGCTTTTCTAGGGAAATCTAAGTCTGATGGAATTTGGTCCGACGAGTTCCGATTATCTTGGTTGGGAGCATCTTCCTTGTGGTCTACTGGTATAACCAATGGCTATTTTGATGTTTAGGACGTGGGACCTAAAGCAAACCCATCTCAGCTTACTTGATGCTTCCTTGTTCCAGATTTACTCTCTTTCTCTCTCAATAAGTCAGTCCTCCACTTTCAACGAAGGTACATTCTCAAACGAACCTTCATTTATTCCAAGATCTCCGAATTTGGGGTAACATGAGACTGGAGAGACTCTTCTGTTTTCAAAATTTCTATCCTCCCCCAAAAATCTCTCTGATTTCATCTGTAAAAGAAGTTCAAAAACTCATAATCCTTCGTCATGAGTAAGTCACAAGAAATGTGAGTTTATGCTTCATTTTTTTCCTGTCACCCGGAAAGTTATCACAATGCCTTTATTTGGTCATGCTAAATGCATTTATAAATATTTCATAATCTGATATTGTTGGTGTTTGTCTTCCATTTATTAAGGATTGAGAATCAATCAATGATTTGTGGGTTATATTGTTGATTGGATCATACTTAGAGCTTTGAAGAGTTCGATTATAGATTTTGCATTATCACCTGAACTTTATAGTCATACATTTACTTTTTAAGGCTCTAATAGAAATTTGTCATCTTCTTTATTTTTGTTATGTTTTATGTTTTCAACTTTGTGTATGTTTGCTTCTGATTTTTCTATCATCTCCTTATTGATATATAATCATAGGAAAATCTCTAGAAATGTCAGAAGTGGTGGAGGCGAGAGAGAGAGAAGGGCTTTCACTACTCTTACCTTTCCTAGACTCCTATGTCACAAACTCTTCGGTTTCAACTTATATTTAACGTGAGATTTTGTGTATTGGGCTTGGACATACCTTAACATATAGCCTCTTGATGTTGCTAGGAGACAAATGCATGCGAGTTGTTTTCACCCTCTCAAAAAATTATAAATAAATAAAATATATGTTGTTGATTTAAAAAATAATTCTTTGTGAAGTAAAATTTCAAATTATTAATAAATTTTAATCATATTAAGTATAAATTAATTTTAAAAAAACTCCAATATAAATAATTTTTTATTTTTACGATTGATATCTATTCAAAATTAATTACATTCGTCTTAAACCAAGACTGAAGGCTTCGAAAAAGAGAGAAAAAGATTTGAAAACTAAGCAAAAGAATAATTCAATGTGGAAAAAACGTAATTGCTCGAGGATAAAGAAACTTTGTGTAAATTGAAAGATGAGAATGAAGGGATTTGGACCGAGACCGATAAGCAAAAGTGAATTTTGGAAGAATTAGAAAGTATTAAGATTAAAAAAAAAAGAGATTGGAGTTTAAATGCTGCAATTTCTATTAACGATTCAATTTCTATCATGAAGCAGCATATAAAGAAATGCAATATTTTTTTCTACAATAGTTATACTTTAAACACTACAAAAAAATACTTTGTTATAATATCATTACGAACTATATTTTTAATATATATATATATAAGAAATATGTGTCAACAATAAAAATCTAGAACAATGGAATCCAACAACAAAAGATCGGCCACAAACTATTAAACTTTATATAATTCAATTATTTGTATTTTCTAACTCGTACAATTTATATAATACAAAAAATAATTTAAAATTTATACTTTGACTGATATAATAAATAATATTTTATATTTCAGTATGCGCCTAGGAGACTAAGAATGGTCGAAGTTTGAGTTTCCGTGACACGTGATCTCCAAGCTAACAAACTATGAGAATCATTGAATTGTTGCAATAAACTTTACTTTTGTTAAAGACACATGATTACCATGTTTGGTTTTTTAAAAGGTGAAGATGTCGGGTATAAGATATGTCCTTTTGCTCAAATCAAAACCAAATGATAAGGTTATTGCAACAACGATGGTGATAGTGGCAAATATATTTCTATAAATTTTCAAAGCTAACGCCAAAAATAAGCCAAATAATGATACCAGACGATTATTTGACCTATTTTAACAATAACTCTATCATATTTATTAAAATAATAGGTGATTCGTAATACATATAAATAGGGTATTGTTATTTAAATATTTAAAAATATCCTTTTAACATAATTTTTCAATTGAATTGAAGTCAAAAAATCCGCGCATCACGCGGACATGTTAACTAGTCATATATATAAAGTAGAATATTTTTCTCTCTTCTTCTTAAGCCACCTAAGCATACACATCATAAAATATATTTTTAATATAAAAATTAAATATTAACTCTTTACATTAATTTTAAATTTATGTTACAATTAATATTTATTTTTAATAAGAGAGAAAATATAAATAATTTATATTATTAAATAATTTAATCACCTAAGTATTCATATCATCAAATTTTTATTTTATATAAAAAAATATTTTTTATATTAATTACATTTTAATTTTATATTTATGTTACCTAATTATTTGATAATATTAATTATTTATATCTTCTACTATCTCATTATTTTTCTCTCCCACTAAAATAAATAAATATTAATTTTATACATTAATTTTATATTTATATTACTTGATTAAAAACACACATCATCAAATATATTTATAATATAAAAAATAAATACTAACTCTTTACATTAATTTTATATTTATGGTACATTAGTTTTATATTTATGTCACAATTAATATTTATTTATTAGTAGGAGAGAAAACATAATTATATATAATATTTTTCTCTCTTCTCTTTAAACCACCTAAGTATCCACATCATCGAATACATTTTTAATATAAAAAATAAATATTAACTCTTTACATTAATTTTATATTTATGTCACAATTAATATTTATTTTTAATAAGAGAGAAAATATAAATAATTTATATTATTAATTAATTTAGTCATCTAAACATTCGTATCATCAAATTTATATGTTTTTATATTAATTATATTTTAATTTTTTGATAGTATTAATTATTATATCTTCTACTATCTCATTATTTTTCTCTCCCACTAAAAGAAATAAATATTAATTGTTTATATTGATTTTATATTTATATTACTTGATTAAAAACACACATCAAAAAATATATTTTTAATATAAAAATATATATAACTCTTAACATTAATTTTATATTTATGGTACATTAATTTTATATTTATATCACAATTAATATTTATTTTTTAGTGGGAGAAAAAACATAAATAATTTATATTATTAAATAATTTAGTCACCTAAGCATCCATATCATAAAATTTGTCTTTTACATAAAAATGTTTTTTGATATTAATTACATTTTAATTTTTATATTTATGTTACATAATATTAAGTATTTATATCTTCTACTATTACATTAAATTTATATTTATATTATATTAATTTTATATTTATATTATATTAAATTTATAGTGGAATATTGTTTTTCAATTTTTCTATAATAAATATAAAATTTACCTAATGATTTAATAATTTAATTATAATTAGTTATGCTTTTTACTATCTCATTATTTTTCTTTCTCACTATCCTATTGTGTAATGTCATCAGTTTTTTTTGTTTTTTTTATCAATTTTATTCATTTTTTTGTTTTTGAAAAGAAAATATGTGAAAATCAACATGTATTAATACCGATGAAATAAAAAATATTTTTGTAATAAATTAAAAGATCTAAAAATTCTCAATCTATATTTAATCATTAAAATAGTTATACTATTAAATTAAATTTATTAAAAATAATTATTAATATTAAGAAGTTATTAATTTTTTCTTATTCTATTGTTATAATATATAATTTTCTTATACAGTTAAAATATGTGAAAATCAACATCTATTAATGGCGATGAAATAAAAAAGATCTATATAATAAATTAAAAGATCTAAAAATTCTCAATTTATATTTAATCATTAAAATAGTTATACTATTAAATTAAATTTATTAAAAAATAATTGTTAATATTAAGAAGTTATTAATTTTTTTGTTATTCTATTATTATTATACATAATTTTCTTATACAATTAAAATTTTCATACATAATTTTATTTATTAAAAAAAGCAAAATAAATTTAATTTTACAAAAGAAAATATGTTTAACCCATTAAGAAAAAAAGAAAAAGATGATTTAGATTATATGAATCATGTGTTTTGTGTGGACCATATTACAACTAATGTTGTAGATTTTTTAGAAGATCTTTATTTATTTTCTATAAAAATAAATTTAAATTTACAAATAAAAATATAACCTTTTAAAGCAAATATAATTCATGTATATTATTTTATTATTTTAAAAATACATTATAAAATTTATCATTAATCAGTGGTTAAATGACTAATTTACACATTAATGTTAAATAATAGTTAAAACTTTTAGAATACAATCTAAAAAAATTTTATTCTTTGAAAGTGATCATAGTTTTTTAAATATTATATATTCATGTTAATTGTTTAATCTAAAGATTTAGTACTATTATATTAATAAATATTAAAAATTTTATTTGTTTTTAAATTTCACATTACTAATTTCTTTTTTATATCCATTTAATTTGTCATCTCACACAACATATATATTGAAATGAAACCTTTAAAATTTAAATATTTGTTAATAGAAAATAATATATTTATATAAATCAATATGTGCATAGCGCGGATTCTAAACCCACTTCAATGTTTATTGATGTGTTTTGTGATTTTAATATAATAATTTAAATGGTTATGATCAAGCTTTTGAAAGCGATTAGATAGAAAAATTGGAAAAACAATCATTGAAAAGTTGTTCATCGATGCCTACCATGTTCATACGAAGAATATTGACAAGTAATAGGAGGGTTCGGAGTAAATTGTCATGCTCAAGATTATCGTGTTGAATTATATTCCATAATATATATTATGATCTAAATATTGATATATTTTCTAATAGTAAATAATAGTATATCTTATGATTGATATAAGTTCTAAATTAGTTAATTTAAATCTAAAATCAATTATATATTAACATTGTTATTTTTAATTCATGAATCAATAACTATTAAAATTGTTAATTTATTTTATTTTTTATTTAACTCCATTAAATTTTTTATGTGATATGATATATATATATATATATATAGAAATAAAAAATTTAAAAAATAAAGTAATTATATAAATGACCCCGCACGTAGTCCAGTCTATATTCTATATTCTAGTTTATATAAATCTGAAAATATAATATCTGTGTATAATCTTTCGTATTTCTTAATGGACTCATTAATTATTCATTAATTATTATTACAACAAGATTTAGTTTTATTTTCTAAAACAAGCCCGAAAATGATCTTAGTTTCAGTTGAAGTTGACACCATACTTGGGTTGTTGGTTAGGAAGAAAGAGTCCCCAGAACTTCTCATACTCTGGACTCTTTTGATTCTCATCAAACATAGCAAACAAATATGTCTCAATGGCTCTTCCTGGCCTCTTTGGAGTCCCTCTCTTCACGTGTTGAATCAGATTGTTCACGTAAGTCCTTGCGTTCTCAACGCTCGTCGCCACTCCTCCCGCTGTCGGCCAACCGCTCTCCGACACGACAATCTCAAGCGATCCTCCACCGGATTTCTCCAACGCCGCGTAAACTGAGTCCAAGATGGCGTCAAACAGGTTCTGATACGACCTCGGTGGGTCTGACACGACCGGGGATGGGGCTGTGAAGAGAGCGTAGTCGAGTCGTATGTCTCTGGTGTTGCCTATGTAGCTGAAATATGGGTAGAGATTCAAGAGCAAAGGAGATTGCTTGCTGTTCAAGAAACGGATCACTGGATCGAGGAAGTTTCTGTATTCCGATTTGAATGTTCCTCTTGACGGTGGATATGATTCTCCGATGGCTCCTGTGTCGATCGCCGTAGAGACCTTTATCCCAAGACCAGAAACTGCCCTGTCGATGTTCTGCATCGCCGGGACTACAAACCGTGCAGCTGCCTCCGATGGTTTCACCTGTCGCATACAAATTTCTCATACTGATCCAAATGTATTTTTGAAGTCATATAAAATGATCATAGAATATTATATATATATGATATTATACCATCCTGAATTTTAAAACTAATTAAGCATGGATTAAATCTAAACCAATTTGATATAGATAAAATTTACAACCTCGTTTCCAACGGCGATGTATCGAAACCTGACGTCGTTGGCGTAGTTGCGTACGTTGGTGCGAACCCAGGTGTCCGCCTCTGATTGGCTAGAGGCAATGCGTTGGAGATCGCTGTTGGGGAGGCCAAGCATGACCTCAATGTTGGAGCCGCGGAGGCTAGAGAGGGCGTCTTGGTCAGGGCTATAGAGCCTCATCCTCCGTATATTACGTTGCCTGTAAAGCGCCACAACTTCCGTCGGCCTTGGTAAGTTATTTCCTAGTCTTCCATAGCACACTCCGATTTGTCCCGCTAAGTTTTCCATACACCAATTTAATTAGTACATTGAATAAATCTCTAAATAATTTTATAAATTATATTAGATATCATTTTGTTTTAATATGAAAATCTTAAATCGTACATAGCTGTTCCAGCTGAAATACTTGGAATAATTCTACCACTTCTACTAGGAGTAGCCTTTATGATATCATTCTCATTTTACAAGCGTTTTTAACTTAAAAAACAATTGATTATGGGTATTCCCAATCCTAGGAAATGGAATCGAAAAGGTAATGGTGAAGTAAGTGAAGTACCTGCAGTGTGGAAGCAAGTCATGAGGAGGAGGCTGAGCCATAGCAGTGAAGTGGGGGCCAAGAAACTTGGCTTTCGTGGTGGTTTCGATTCAGACATTGGAAGGTTAAAGTAAATTTTATAGATGATATATTCATCAGGACGAACCAAATTGCAAATTTATAGAGGGATTCGAGGCCATAAGTCAGTGAAAATGGCCAGAAATTTAGAAAATTGAGGGAACTAAAAGTCATCCACGTTCACTTCTCTTTCAATGAATACATAATTTTGTTTGTTTTGTGTTCATATAGTTTGAGAAGTCTTTGGTCTATGCATTTATGACCATTTTATGTAATAATAATCAAGTAGAATTGATTGATACATTAATAATGTAGACCAGAAACATGGTCATTATTTTGAATTTTATTCATAGTGTACTACGCCCGTAGGCATACGTCAGGAATCATGAAACTATATAAGTGACGAAATACGAACAATTTGAGAATGGTAAGAATTTATAGTTGGCATTTTCGTCTTGATAAAATTTAACTATTTCTAAAAATTAGAATTGTTAAATGTTATATATAAAAAATTATATTTTATATTTTAAATGACATGCTATAACATAACATCAACATTAAATCTATCTTAAAAATTGGTTGGCTAGTAACGAATTCATATTAGAAAGACTTTAAAATATCAATGTCTATAAATCTCATTTATGTTTTTTTAATATGCGCATGTGATCGATATAAACTTAATTTCTACAAAGAAATAGAAACTAAAAATTATAGGAAGGAAAAATCCAATATCTAAATTTGTAATTTATTGTAGGAAACATTGCATTCGTGGAACAAACAACTGATAAAGCCAAAGAAAATTCAATAAGTTAGAGTTTTGGAAACATACTTTGTCTTGATGACGTTTAAAACTAGATGAATAATGAACGAAGACGACCAGCTGCGTTCAAAACTGAAAGAATCGCATTGCAAAGAGATAAAAAAATTAAAACGACGTTATTTTTGTTTATTTAGAAAAACAAAACGACCAAAACGAAATCATTTTGATTCAAATTTTTTAAAAAATAATCAAAATAACATCATTTTGTTATATATATTTTTTTTAGAAAAAAGACCGATTTTCTATTAGTTGTTGGACACCGTCGAACACCTAGATGCCGATTAGTCGGCCGTTTAGGCTAACTTTCATATCACTGACTATATATAAAAATTATATTTTATATTTTAAAAGACATGTTACAACGCAACATAACATCAACGTTAAATCTTATCTTAAAAATTGGTTGGCTAGTAACAAATTTATATTAGAAAAACGTTAAAATATCAATGTTTATAAATCTCATTTATGTTTTCTTAATATGCCCATGTGATCGATATAAACTGAATTTTTACAAAGATGTAGAAAATAAAAATTATGGGAAGGAAAAATCCAATATCTAAATTTGTAATTTATTGTAGGAAAAATTGCATTGGTGGAACCATTGATATAACCAAAGAAAGTTCAACAAGTTAGGGTTTGGAAACATACTTTGTCTTGATGACTTTGACGTCTCTTATGTTTGGTTCTGAAAAAGTCAAGTGACTAAAAAATCATTGTTAGGTATTCACTCACTTGGACGCTTCTGACTTCCCTTCGCCGCCTCACATACCACGTTTCCATTTGGAACCTTCTGATTCTACTTTTTCTAATTTTAGATATTTAATAGACTATCCTATGAATTAAACACATAAACTATGTATCAAAATTTGAAACGTTATTAATTAAATATACCGCATGTTTGGAATGTGAGGGAATGTGTTATGATATATTATTTCATATTAATTAGAATATAAATTTTGAATATATATATATATATATGTGTGATGTTGGATAATGTATACTTTTGAATTGATTTTTTGTATGAATATATAGTTTTTTTCTCGTTTAACCACAAAATGTAGTCAAATTTTATGATTTTGAATAAGTCCAACCTCCTAAAATGTACTATAACAATAATATAATACTAAAATAAAGTAAATTCTCCACCATATCATCATCAAATGGCCAATTAAACTTTATAACTGTTTTTAAAACCTTAAAATGTCTAATTTGATATCACTTGGTCACTCTACGAATTGTACAAAATCTGACAGTTCTGTAAGAAGATAACGGAACGTGTAATTCCAGAACGTGTAATTCCAGAATGCCATTTTTTTACACTTTAATTATTCAGAGACAGTCTTCCAAGTGCATGCTTTGTCCAAACCCTAATTCGGGCTGAAATTTCTTCGTCTTTGGAAAGTAATCATAATGGATCCACAAATCTTAAACGCATTTAATGTTATTATACGTATATATTATATGTGTGTGTGGTTTTAAGAACTTTAATTAGCACATAATTATATATTGATAAACATACAAACTCGTCATTTCCTTCGCACAATCAAATATAAAAACGACATTTCTTTCTTATATAACCTTATTAATGATAATTGCAAACATCTTCGAGAAATATATTGATTTCATAATGGAATGTTGATTCAGTTGAAATTCACGTCGTACTTAGGCTGCTTGTCCGGATGAAACAGTCCCCAGAACTTCTCATACTCAGGATTCTTACCGTTCTCGTCATACATTGCGAATATATAAGTCTCTATGGCCTTCCCTGGCCTCTTGGGGGTTCCATTCTTCACATGTTGTATTAAATTGTTGTTGTACTTCCTTGCATTCTCAACGTTCGTTGCTGGTCCCCCTTGCGTTGGCCAACCTGTCTCTGATATCACAATTTCCAACGACCCTCCACCTGATTTCTCCAGTGCAGAATACATGGCGTCCAGTATAGCATCAAAGAGGTTTTGGTAGGAGTTTGGACCATCTTGTACTGAGCCTGGAGCAGCCTCGAAAAGGGCAAATTCCAATGGAATTTGGTTGTTGTAGAAGATGCTGAAGTAAGGGTAAATATTTACGTGCATGGAATTACCCTGCTGACCAAGAAACGTATGATGGGATCCATAAGCACCATTACTTCCCCTTTGAACGACCCTTTCGAAGGCGGAGATGACTCTGCAAGAACTGCCGTGTCTATAGCAGTAGACACTTTGATTCCGCCGAGTCCGGCCCCAGAAACAGATCTATCGATGTTTTCAAGGGCCGGACCTAGAAACTGCGCGAAAGAATCCGTAATTTTCACTTCGTTTCCTACAGAGATATAACGGAACTTGACGTTGTCGGCATAGTTGACGACGTTGTCCCTTACCCACGCGTCGGCCTCGGATTGACTCGTGGCCACGCGTTGGAGGTCGGGATTGGGAAGGCCCAACATGACCTCGATGTTGGAGCCTCGTAAGGCCTCGAGGACGTCGTGGTCGGGGCTGTATAATCTCATCGTTCGTATGTTCTTTAGCTTGAAGAGCTCCACGGTCTCGGACGCAGACGGGAGGGGGTTGCCCATCCTTCCATAACACACTCCAACTTGAGCATCTGTTATAATATCACGATGCATTATATATACGTATGTATGCCCAGCATATAACACAAATAATCAACATGAAAAAGCCTTGTATTTCAACTAGCATGATTACAAGATATGGTAATATTTTAATGACTAGTTTTTTCGGTGCTCAATCTCTTCGAAAACCGTGGAATAAAAAACACAACTTCGTAGATTTGGATAATGAGCACGTGCGAGAATATCATCATCACACAAAAAAAAAAACACGTACGTATGAATGCAAATAACAACGCAAAATTTGCAAAGAAAATGTAAATGAAAATGTGACGAAAATATTAGGGTTGATATATCATATAGCGTTAAAAATATGAAAAAGAAAAATTGACGTATAACTTCCGGGAGTTGGAAAATAAGTTCTACGGGGTCCCTTATGAGATAATGTAAAAAGTCTATGACTGGTAATGCCTTTTAGTTAACAAAATACTAAGGAGAACAAAAGATAAATGGAAATACCTGTGAAAGCGGAATTGGCAATAAGAAGGGCAATGATTAGGGTTGTGGCAGAAGCCAAGGAACCAAGCTCCATACCTACAAAATAAATCTTCTTATAGATTTGAAATTTCATATATGTTTTGAGACCCTTTAATGGGTATCTATATATATATATGTTTTAGATATTCTGGTGTGTGTGTATATATATATACAAACACTCTGTAATTTCCTAGCAATTGCAAGTCAAGCAACACCTTGTGGGTCTTTTGTCATGGAGATATAACTTCCTAACGTGTAGCTTGGTGCCATTGTTTGGGATTTTTTTGTCGGTGTTGTTGTGTAGTTTTACTTATTTGATTTTTGATAATATTAAATTTTACAATTAATTGTTGGATTGAATTATATATAAAATTTATTCTAGAAAAAATTTGAAAATACAGAGAAAATATATATACCGATTTTCGTGATATTCACGATTATAAGATATAATTTGAAGTTATTCTCACAATACCTCCAAACGTTAATAAATTTTTTTCTCACTCTTTTCTATTCCTCCTTGAGTTGTCGACGCACAAATAAATAGAGAGAATACAATCATGTTTCCATTTTTAATGTTAAACTTCTTTCCTATAATTGTTAATTTCCTTTTTATAAAATTATTAACTATTTGATTTTCTCTTCTTATATTTCAAAATATATGTAAATGTTACCAAATTTACATAATGTGACCACCAACCTCCCGAATCACTTTAGCAAACCCTCCCTTTACTCACAGGATAGCGCTTATCCTCTTTCAATCAACAAAATAAATGAGAAAAAAATGAAAAGGTCAAATATATATAATACAAATATCATTATATATAATCTTAGTAAAAAATGATAAATATGCATAATCACAATATAATTGAAATTTCATTCACTTGTAATGTATAAATGTTACTGAAGAAAATATTATATATATAGATAATTATTAGACTAAATAAAATAAAATATGTAAAATTCGTAATTAATATATGCGTGATTATGCTAAATATACACCCAATCAACATTCGAAACTCTTGGCCTCTTTACGTTTGTTTGGTATTTAACATATGTTAAACACAAATTAATCTGATTTATCCAACTGTCTAACCTTATGTATATTTAAGTAATTAGAATGCATGTATGGATTAACGTATTGTTTAACATAGAAAAATCCACGGAAGGAGTATATGAGAAGAAGAGACTTGGTTGATCGAGTCCTCGAGCAATAAATCATGTATGAATGGGGTGGGGCATATATATAATTTTTTTTATATATATCTTTCACTCACTAATTTATATAGATTCGTATAATTCTTTTGAAATGTGATTTTAGGGTTGTAATCATTTTTTATTGTTAAAATATAAATTTTACATTATATTTAAAAAATATATACAAAGATGAGATGCCTGAGAAGAAAAACAGTAATACAACGGTAAAAACATATCTCGAAAAGAAAGAAACGGCAAACATGTCTGTCTAGGGTTATAACCAATTTGGATCTCGAATTCATTTAATAGGATTTTAGATTCGGATATATGTTTTTCATATTATAATTAAAAATGATTCGGATTACTCCAAATTGAATTAAGTTAATTCGAATTTCACAAGAAAACAAAATCGATCTTAGAATTGGAAAAATATGTATATGGACAAATGTTTGGATGCCGTAACGCCCAGGTAAAGTAAACGACTTATGTAAATCAACCTGACCTAATTTAATGATATGGGCCCGATATTGAAATTTCTAATATATATTAAAAAAAGGACAGAATTAGAATATGCAATATAACAACAACAAAATCATTTACATAACAACAATATTGAAATTTCTAATATATATTAAAAAGGACATAATTAGAATCGTTACTAAAAATTTCATTATTGCAAACGAAATTTGCGGACTACGATGTTCGTCCTAAATTTGGGGACGAATTATAGACGGAACAGGAACGGAAAAAGAATTATATCCCTAATCCATCCAGAAATTTGCGTAATCGTCCCTAATTCGTCCGTGTTTGCGGACGGATTGGAAACGGATCAGGAGGGCATCTCGAATTAGGGACGACTGCCTATGGGCGTCTGCAATATGCGGATGGTAGCAGCTTCCGTCCGCAAATTTGCGGACGACTGTAATTTTCGTCCCTAAACCGGGACGGCCACAAATCTATTTAGGGACGGATTCAGGACGACTCGTCGGAAACTATTTGTCTTAGTCTGTAATTCGTCCATAAATTATCTATTTAACTCCTCAACCTTTGATTCGTTTTTCATACACAATTTGCATATCTTTCACCACATATCTTGTTATTGTTTCTGATTATAATGGTATCATCATCGAGATCGAATATTTTTGTTTCTAGACAATGGATGTATAGAAGAATTGATGTAGAAACTCAAGGTGTATCGAAGGAGTTTATTGAAGGTATTACACAGTTTATGACGATGGCGATAAATCAACAAGTTTAAAAAGAAACCGGCAAGTTGGTCTGTCCATGTGTCAAATGAAAAAATGAAAAATTTGTTAATGAGAGAACCGTTTGGAAGCATCTCTATTTAAGGGGTTTTACTCCGAATTATTTCATGTGGTTATGTCATGGAGAGAATTTGACACCATGACCTAGTAATTTTGTGGAAAATTTTAGTAGGGGCATTGTACATCATGAAGTCTTGAGACTTCTGAAGATGTAGAAATGAACCCTTATGTGGAAATGGTGCAAAATGTATACGGTGAAAAAAATGAAAGTGAAAATATTGAAGAAGATCCGAATAAAGAAGCAAAAATTTTTCTTGAAATGTTAGAAAGTGCTAGGCATCCGATTTATGGTGGTTGTAGAAATAGTCTATCACAGTTGTCTCTGTCTGCATGTTTGATGAATTTGAAAACTGGAAATAATCTGTCTGAGAATTGCATGGATTCGATATTACAATTAGTAAGAGATTATTTGCCTGAAGATAACAATGCAGTAGACTCTTATTATGAGACAAAGAAGATGATGAGATCTTTGCGTTTATTGTCATATCAAAGGATCGATGTTTGTTAAGAAAATTGTATGATTTTTTGGAGAGAGACACCGGATAGTAATTGTCGATTTTGTGGAAAATATCGGTTTTATTTAACAAAGAATGGAAAATCGGTTTCAGATCGTCGTATGTGGTATTTACCAATTACAGACTGATTAAAAAGATTGTATCAATTTGAGGATACTGCAAGCGATATGAGATGACATGATGAACATTCAAGTCATGAAGGAGAGATGTGTCATCCCTCAAATGGTGAGGTGTGGAAACATTATAACAAGGTATATCCTGATTTGCAGTTGAGAGTCGAAATGTCTATTTAGGCCTTTATACCGATGGGTTTCATCCATTTGGGATGCCTGGAAAGAATAATTCGTTGTGCTCAGTTATTATGACATCATACAACTTACCACGTGATATGTGCATGAAAAGGGATTTTTTGTTCTTAACAATATTGATTTTCGGGCCATCATCCGAAAAGAAGTTTGGATTTATTTTTTCAACCACTGATTGAAGAATCAAAAGAATTATAGAATGGAGTTCAAGCGTATGATGTCTCGAGGCAACAAAATTTTATGTTATGAGGTGCTCTTATGTGGACAATAAGTGATTTTCCAGCTTATGATATGTTATCTGGATGGACAACGCATGATCGATTGGGTTTTTCATATTGCATAGAGGAAACAGACGCTTTTTCAGTTAAAACATGGATGAAAGACGAGTTGATTTGATTGTCATCGTTGTTTTCTTCCTGTTGATGATGCATTACGGCGCAACAAGAGAAATTTCAAAAGGAATATAGTTGTGCGGAAATCTCCTCCTCCTGTTTTGACAGACGAAGGGATTTTGTATTCCTAGGAGTATAGATTGTAGAGGGAACAATCATCCGAGAATTGGTAGTTATGGAATTACTCATAATTGGTACAAGAAGAGCATATTTTGGGATTTGCCGTATTGGAAAAATTGAAACTTCGAAATAATCTTGATGTCATGCATATGGAGAAAGTTTTTTTTTATAACATCATCAACATGGTACTGAATATCACAGGAAAGACAAAAGATAATATTAAATCACGCAAATATATAGAAGAGTATTGCTCACGAAAGGAGTTACATATAAGTGATGACGGTAAAGCGTCAGTTCCGATATTTAGATTGTCAAATGATAAATTGTTGAAATAGTTGAAAGAAGAAGTGAAATTTCCTGATGGCTATGCCTCTAATATCGGAAGGTGCGTGAACATTCATGGAGGAAAGTTATTAGGGATGAAAAGTCATGATTGTCATGTATTCATGCAAAGACTACTTCCGATATGTTTTTTGAATTTATGGAAAAACATGCACACAAAGCAATTGGAGGTATGTGGTTGATTTTGTTAATATATGAATAACAATTTTTAAATATACTAATAATTCTTTCATGTTTTAGGTATTGGCCTATTCTTCCGAGATTTATGTGCGAGAAATCTGAGTATGGATGTGGTTCGTAGACTGGAGAATAACATAGTAACTATACTTTGCAACTTAGAGAAGATTTTTCCACCATCATTCTTCGATGTTATGGAGCATTTGACAGTTCATTTACCGCACGAAGCCGTATTAAGAGGTTCAGTTTACTTTCGCTGGATGTATCCATTCGAACGATTTATGTTTCATCTGAAGAAAAAAACCAAACAAAAATCTCGTCCAGAGGGTTCAATCCTGGAACAATACGTGAATGAGAAAATATCGTTCTTCACTTCATACTACTTCGAGCCACATGTTCAAACGTATACTAGAAATTCAGACAGATATTTTGATGGTGGTGTGACATTTTCATATCCAGTACTAGATGTTCTAGATATATTTTGCGGAATTGGTCAATATGTTGGTAACGCGAAAGATCTATGGTTATCACAACAAGATCTTCATATCACACATACATATGTTTTATTGAACTATGAATATCTACAGCCTTTTGAAAGGTAAAATTCCATAACTATGGTTATCACAACGAGAATTTTGTTTCTTTCTACAGGATATTTGATGATATATTGAAGAAAACATATATGAACATTAATGATCTCAACTCCAAAAACTTAAAGAAAGAGATTTTTCCACATGGATCAGACAATCTATAAGTAATGAAATTTTGCATACAAATAAGCAACTTCTAAAATATTCTGACTATGCGTTTGAGTTTTTACACGTACTGTAGGTTGAGATGGACAATCACCCGTTGTGGCTATGAGATCTTGCCAAAGGACTGATTGTGAAAGTTACGAGTTGGCTTATGTATTTTACACGTGGTTACAATTTTCACACTTATGAACTTAGGAAATTGATGTCAACGATGAACTATATGTGTGAAAGGTGAAAACTATTGTGCATCGGCCAATGAACCAGATTTTTATGGGATTTTGAAGGAAATTTTACAATTGGAATATCCACGTTTTCATAACAACTTTAAAACGATGTTATCCTTACCATGTATGACATTTTGGATTATATTGACTCATATTTTGATATTTTTTGTAGGTTGCGTCAATTTAAAAGTGATGTTATTTCAATGTAATTGGTTCGACCCAATAATCGGTCGCAGAACAAGAGTAAACAAATTAGCGTTGTAGAAAGTTAACTCCATACAAAGATATACAGAACACGAGATTTTTATTCTTGTGTCATAAGCTAATCAAGTTTGTTACATTTCCTATCCGCATATTAGAAGATCTTTAGGTTGGCGTGTCGCAGTGAAGATACTACCAAGGGGCAAATTTTTCGACAACACAGAACAACAACAATTGTCAATACAACAACAAATGATCGAGATTGTTGATATTGATGAGGTACCTGTTAAAGCATTTACGTACGGTGAAATGAAAGAAATCGAAAGAATGAGGATGATCTTTGTGAAGAGATAGAAGAAAATGAAGAAGACGAATTTGAATCAGATACAAAAACACAAGATTCGATGAAACAATTATGTGACTCTGAAGATGATGATGATTCACGTTAAACGTTTACGAATATTCAAACCATTTTTTATATTTCTTAATGCATTGTTAAATCCGTTTATTCGGTGTTGAGAGTTTACGGATATTCATGTTAAAATTTTACGGATATTCAAAACACTATTTCTATTTCTTAATAAATTGTTAAATGTTTACGGATATTCAAAGCACGAAAGACAGACGAGCGGAGGGACTCGAGTCACGGATGGAGAAAGATTTTACGGGCGGGAGTTCGTCCCGTCCGTCCTGTCCTGGCAGTTTGTCTCGTCCCATCCCGGCACTGATAATTCTAGACAAACCTTGGCCATCTGGAATTGCAGATGGTGGAGTTTTCGACAGTTGCAGACGGTTTATGGATGGGGTCGACTTTCCATCCGTAAATTTCTTTAAATTCCGACGGGAACAACACTTAGGCATTTTCTTCGTCGCTCTCTCCATTTCCAACAATCTCTCCCTCTTCATCGCGTTGTCGTTCGTCATCCTCGATCGTGCCATCGTCCCCAGCAGCCGCGTCGTCGTCTCCAACAGTTGCGTTCATCGTCCCTAGCAGCCGCGTCGTCGCCTCAGCAGTCGCGTCATCGCCCCTAGCAGTCGTGTCGTCGCCCCCAGCAGCTGCGTTCATCGTCCCCAACAGCCACATTCGTCGTCCCCAGCAGCCGCCTCGTCGCCCCAATAGTCGCCATGCGTCGCCTCAGCAGCTGCCATCCGTCGCCCCAGTTCTAGCTGCATCATCCCGACCACTATTCAATCTGTCACGTCCTGTCCCTCGAACCCGACACTTCGTCCCATCCCCGACACTTTGCCGGTTAATTTTAAAATAATTTTAAAATTTCTATTATATTTAGTTAGATTTTAAATAGATTAAGTTAGATTTCTAATATATTTAGTTAGATTTTGAATAGATTAAGTTAGATTTGGAATAAGTGTAGTCTAAGTGTTTGTTGAAATGCTTAAAAGAGTTTGAAAATTTAAAAAAATATATAATTTTAGTTAGAGATGTAATATGTAGTTAAAGTATTTAATGAAATATTTCAAATATATTGAAAATGTAATATTTTAATTTACATTTCAGAATATCGCGTCGAGTTGGAAGACGCGGTAAAACGAGAAATCGCTCTAATTCTGAGGAGAGTGATAATGTGTCATTTGATTCACGATATTCTATTTCGGGATTTACGGAATTCATGCATCCAAATTTCTTCTAGAACACTGGATCGACACAATCGGTGCAATATATGCCTTATTATCCGCGAATCAAACCACCAGATGAACTAGTAATATATCACGAACCTGAGATGCATGATGAACCAACCGTAGAAGAAATTTTATCAATGGATGAGGTACGACGCAAACTTCCTCGTTTAGACCTTACTCGTGAAAACGGCGCACAATAGTACGTATACTTACGTTCAAATGTCAATTTATAAATAGTTAATTAAATATTAATTTATTTTAATTTTGATCTATAGGTTTGGATACGATCAACTTTCTCGTCATATAACAAAGACGATGAAAATGATTATGATCGGCCTTGTTACAATTGGACGCAAACTGATCCAAAAATTAAGGAACGATGGTGGAAATCATTTGTGATATGTTTTAAATAATTTTAAATTTTATCAAATAATGCAAATTATACTTTAAATAAAATAATCTTTTCATTATTTCAGCAAATCTTTTATTGGAATTCCGAGATTACCGGACTAGTACAATCCGAATTTGAACGAGTTACCGGAGTTCGTCTCAAATCTCTCCTAAACGATTGTAAAAAATATCGAGAGACGAAAGAAAAATCCATTTGGATAGCCGGCGATGTTTGGGACCAGATGTGCGCATATTGGGATGATCCAGCATTTAAGCTAAAAAGCGAGCGAGCAAGTAAATCCCACCGTTCTGATAGAGAAGGATACGGGATGAACCACTACAAAAAAACATCGAGTTTCCAACGGATGGGGCAACGGATCCATCCGTTGGAAACAAAAACGCACATACCACATGATCTAATTCTTTTGCGGAAGTATATGAAGATTTGGTAAGCTTTATAATACTTTTTATGTATTTATACAATTAACATTTGATTAATGTTAAATTAATATCTTTTTTATTTGTTTTAGGCGAAAGAGAAGAGAACTAAACCATCGTACCTAGAATTGTCGGAACATACACACGCTAAAAAATCTTATGGTTCGTGGGGTAGATTCCAGGGCCAAACGTGTTCACGATGATATTGAAAACATGGCAGCATAACGAGTATTCCAAATTCCGCCTGATAGAAGACGAAACACAAATTTCCCTTAGTCAGGAAGAATACAACGAGTTGTATCTCGAGGTAAATTAATGACATTTCAATACAATTTTACTATTTACAATTGTCACTAAATCTCGATATTTGTTTTACAGCAAGTTACACCGTACAAAGGTCGTATTTCGGTCTTGGAGGAATGGCATCAAAATATTCAAGTTCCTCCAAAGGTAAAGAAAAAGTATCAGAATACGAGTTATGGGATACGTTATCGAAAGTGTTCGAGGCGGAACAAGAATCCGAAAGGCGAGTTGAACAAGCACTAAAGTGAGTTGAACGATCACAAAAGCGAGTTGAACGATCAGAAAGGCGAAATTGAACAGTTCATGCGCATGATGAAAGCGCAAATGCCGAACATCGATTTGGATGCATTTCAGAATAATGATTCCGATCATGACGATTCAGAATTACCTCCAACGGATTAGTAATACAAATATTACTCATATGATTTTTAATTAATTATCATTATGTACAAACTTTTAAAGTTTAATATAATCAAATTTAATTTCAATTTATTTTTTTATTTTAAAAAATTGCAGCCAGATAGGGGTCGTCCGCAAATGCCGACGGGCGACCCGTCCATAATTTCCCCATCATATCGAGAATCCGTATTTTGGTCGTTTTACCGTCGATTTGTGGACGACTTAGTGGTTTACAATTACGGACCGTTTGCGGACTAAAATTTTTGTCATTAATTGAAGACGGATTACGAACGGATATCATTTGGGGACGTTCGTTTGCGGACTAACTTTGTTCGTCCCTAGTCTGTCCCTAAACACGTTTAGGGACAGATTATGGATAGATTTTTCAGTCCTTAAATTTTAATTTTTTGTAGTAAATATTCAATATAATAACAACAAAATCATTTACAATTAGGAAAAATCTCTTAGCATACATAAATTAATAAAAAATTAATAAATTATT
Organism: Gynandropsis gynandra; assembly: GCA_036759665.1. Classification (NCBI taxonomy): domain Eukaryota; kingdom Viridiplantae; phylum Streptophyta; class Magnoliopsida; order Brassicales; family Cleomaceae; genus Gynandropsis; species Gynandropsis gynandra. Next base: position 27,745,915 of record CM071861.1, on the reverse strand, counting down.
GTATTATGATATTAAAATATAAAATTTATAATATAATTTAAGATGAACCATTAAATTTTAGAATTACAATGGTTAACCAGTAAATAAGAATTGGAATTGCGAGAACATATGTATGAAAGATGATATGTTTAATTAGAATGTGGACATAATTATTGTAATGACGTGCATTCTCTCTTATCCAATCGAATGATCGCAAAAACGCCGTCGTCGGTCGCTTAATAAAAAATAAAGATCAAAACGAAAAAATGGACGGTTCTGATTGTCAAATGAAAAACATTGGACGGCTCTGATTTATGAAATAGCATCCGAATACGATGTCGTTTGGATTTAAGTTATCAAGAGGTTGGTTGTCTTCGCTTCGCTTGAACTTGGTCAACATCGTCTCCTACAAACGACGTCTCATCGCTGGAAATCTCCGATCGACTTCGCCATTCCGATCTCTATTCCGCGTTTTTTCAGTCCCCGATTACTCCCAGTAGAACTCTCCCATGGCTGTTTCAATGGCGGCGAAAATTTCTCAGCTTGCTTGTTTCTCCTCGGAGAATATCCAGCTCCACCTGCAGAGTAGATCATTTGCGTGCCCTAGGTTTCGCAACCAGGTAAGCAAGGATTCTTAATTTTCCCAGAATCTTTGTGTCTAGATGAATTCTATGTCGAATGTGATCACAATTTGATATGTCATTTTAAATGATCTTGTCCGGAGATTTCTTTTCATTTTAAATGTGCTCAGAAGTTTTATTGAGTTCTTTTGTAGATTTTCCAGGACTGATTCTGTCTCAAGCGATTAATCGTTACAATGTTTCAGTCTTTTGTGGTTAGGAGCATTGATGGGAATAGCTCCGGAACTGCAGGAGCTGAGAACAGAACTTCTCTAAGTTACACAGCTCAAGTTTCAAAGCCTTTTGGGGAAAATGTGATGGGACCGGATCCTACTTTGGATGAGAATTCTACCGATATAAAGGATACAACTGAGCCTGCAGAGGAACATGTTGTGACCGATCAGAAAAGGGCTGCAAAGATCCACGACTTCTGCTTTGGCATTCCTTATGGTATTGATTAACCCTCGAAATTTAAATTTTTATCGCCTTAGTTTCATCACTTGTATTCTTTCTTCTGCCTGTAAGTGTAGGTTTTACATTTTCACCTTTTGAAAGACCAACGCTCTCAAGCATAGTATTGTTGCAAGACATCTGGGATATTCTGTTCCTGCATTGATTTAGAGTTTGCATCTTGAAGTCATTGGTTTTGAAAATTGGGTTTATATATTTGGCTTATTTTCCCAAGCCAACTGAGCAATCAATGTATTAAAATTTTTGTTGAATTTTGTGAATCCTTGAAGTCATTGGTTTCAGACATTGGCTGTCTTTTCGAGTTTCATATCGCCCCTAGTTTAACGTTATTGGTAGGGATGCTATTCTGGTTGCTTATACTGCAATACATATGGCACTGTGGCAGGTGGTCTCATTTTGGGTGGAGGGCTTCTTGGCTCCATATTTACACGAAACCTCACAACGTTAAGTACAGGTGTGCTCTATGGTGGTGCCCTTCTAACCCTTAGCACACTAAGCTTAAAGATCTGGCGCCAAGGAAAACCTAGTTTTCCTTTCATACTAGGACAAGCAGGTACTCCTCGGTTTCTGTCCATGGGAATAGTTAATGAGTAATTTTCAATCACTGCTTCCTACTGGTAAATTAACAAATTAACAAAGTATGGATGTTTGATTTTTAAATCCATACTGGAGTACAATATGATATTCTCAGGGATGATCACTGCTGGAAATTGCTAGGCTATTTTAGGATGAAATCATTACATGCTGTCGTCTGTATACATACAATTATCTATTGTTTGTAAAAGCTTTGTGTTTACTCAATCTTCTACTCTGAAAATGCAGTGGTTTCAGCTGTCCTTTTCTGGAAGAACTTAGAGGCTTATTCCATGGTAGTCGTAGTCATGATACTTTTTCCAGGATAATAATTTTTTCTGTTTTCTTTTTCTTTTCCTACTTCAACTGATACTGTTGTTTGCATGCAGAGTAAGAAGCTGATACCGTCAGGGTTCTATGCTGCCATCAGGTAAATTCATATATTGGTAGAATTTGAATTGTTATATATGCGCTTGTAACTTTTTTTTGTCGTTGCAGTGCTGCCATGTTGTGCTTCTATTCATACGTGGTGCTTTCTGGAGGAAATCCACCTCCAAAGAAATTAAGGCCATCTACTAGTGCTTCGTACTGAAGAAATTCTCATAGGTTAGATTATAAATTGGAGATTTGCCCTTTTTGTGATAATTGTCTGTTGGTTTCCTCTTGTGATTTTTTACATGTACGAGACGGTACTGCTGTATACATGTCAAAATGACCTAATAGCAATGATTGTTCACTGCTTTTATGTTTTCCTGGAGATGGATGAGAATCACTTTGAAGAGGTTTTCTTTGTTCTACCGAAAGGATGCCTCAGATTTCATATTTCAATTGTTCTTACTGGTGACTTGTATACTATGTATGTCTTTTATTTATAAGTGAGTCCATATAGCTTCTGTGTCATCTACTCGATGGAAGCTCCGTTGCTGCTACAAGTCACCATCTTTTGAATTTGCCTCTGGTCTCTTCTTTTGGTCCTCTGTTATTCATATCTAGAGCTTCTAAATGAATGTCTCGATTTACCTTCTACCTCATCACGAGTATGAACGACATGAGTAGCTTGTAATAGACATTCACTTAAGGGTTTGACTTTTTTAACAGCATGAGGTGTGCTCTTTTTGGTTCTTGACCTGCCAGTTATGCAGGACGAAATGTTCGCCAGACGATTTCCATGAATCCTGCAGTTTGAGCTTATTAACTTCGAAGAGACTATTGTTTTCTGATAAGCTATTCAAGCAATACAAAACTTGGGGCTTTTACTAACAGCATCGAGTAAAATTCTGAAATGGGTCATGCTCAGACCACTAAGTTCATAGGCTCAGAGGCCATAGAAACTTGGCCTTTATTGCTCTCTTTGCTTCCTTTCTTGCTTTCAAAATGTTAGGTTGCTTTTGACGTCTCAAAAGTTGGCCAACCCCACATCTTTCTGACACTATACGTCAGTTTTTTGGTGGTAAGTCAATCAGCCTGAGATTCAAGATATTGATCCCTATATTTTTATAGGATCCATCCACGTGGCGCAAACCGAAGAAACAAAAGAGGGGGGGTCCCTTACCACATATGGCTCGTGACTATGTTTTACCCAAAGTAGTGCCACTTTGTTGAGACATGAAATTCAACCATTAGACTTAATGCTTGGTCTTGTTCTTCCTGACCTTGTCTGTCCAGTTTCTAGGACTTTTAGGCGTCTTTTCATGTTATCCTAAGTCTTTTCATGCCTTGTTAGTTACTTTCCATGTAGTGGGTCGAGAAGTTCTTCCACTTACAGAGTTGTGCATGTGCAGATAGCTTGAAGGATCATTTTTTCCTCGTGTCATTACTATATTTCATTTGGTCGTTGATGTTGAAACTCTTGGATTTGATGCTTAATCATTCAGTGATTGAAAGATTTTGCTATGGTTGGATCCCATCAGGTTTAAGCTTTAATCTGGAGTAGATTTTTAACATCACTTGTTCATTGAACTTGGTGAATATCACACATATATAAACAGTAATATATATGTAAATTAAGAATAGGAATTTTTAACGAATGGGGAACCAAAACCATGGTCCTATACTTTGTATCTTCCTCTGCAGGTGAGAAAGATAAGATGATTGGATCATGTCAATCACTTAGGAGAAGCAATAACCATTAATCCACACGATTTTTTTCTGCCTAATAATTTTGCCTCACCACTTCTCTGATGTTTCAGAAGCCACTGAGCATTATCTGCTTGTGCCCTACTCAGCTAAAAATGTTCTCCCAGGTACATATTCCCTTGATCAGCCATTATTTGCTCATTTTAGTGTTTGTTTGCCCCTACTTTCCTCACTAATATGATTGTGTTACAACTTTGTGCTATGCTTATCTATTTCACCTGTTCATTCATAGGTCCAAATGATTTAACATAATCATATATATCTTTTTTTTACTCTCTTGTTTCTGTGACCCTCTTGACCTAAAGATGATACAGTTCTTGAGTTAATGCAGGAATCCAAGCACTAATGGCGTCTCTTGATGGGTTGATTCTTAGGTTTCTTTGTCAATCTGCGCATGCATAAGATGGTCTCAGTCATGTCCAAAGACTGATCAGCCTAGGCCCCCTTTTCATATATTCAAACTAGTGAAAGGGAAAGTGTCTGCCACCTCAACTCACTGTTGTTTTCATGGAAGAAGGGGGCTAATTTTGTTTTCTTTTTCTTTTTGTGGCTTTTTGTTTGTGACCATGGCTTACTTAATGACATTAATGGCATGTTACCCAATTAAGTTTTCAGGCAAATGTGATGGCGATTTTATGGTTTGTAAAATGAAGGGTTAGATTATGTTTATTGGTGAAACGTGAAATGGGTCATGTTCCACTTGCCAAGGCCTCTACTATGTCCCCACACTTTGGATCATGGGACCAAAACCTAAACCATATTATAAGGTGTAAGACACATAATAAATATATAGATAAATGCTCTCTTGTCTTTCGGTTGTGTAGTTCAAAATCAAGATTGTAATAATGTGGATAAGCTTACAAGACAAATTATATCCGAATTGTGATTGGAGGAAGGAAACTCCACTATTATCTTTCTTGGCTAAATGGATGTGGTAGGAGAATCATTGTTTTTTTAATATGTATTAAATACTATTATATGATTAGGAAGTAGCAAATTTTGTAAGATGAGGTATATAATTTGTGCTTGAATTTTTAGTCCAACTAATTTATAGATTTTAAGAATTTCCCATGAAATTTTCGAATTAACATGTTCATATCCGCTCACAAATTGAATTAGTCAAACATATAAATGTGTATATAATAATAATAATAATAATAATAATAATAATAATAATAATAATAATAATAATAATAATAATAATAATAATAATAATAATAATAATAATAAGTTATGGGGAAAGTTTGATACTTTCACAAGGGCAATAAGATCTATGGATGGAGCCCATAAGATTTAGAATCCCAACCACATAATGTGAAGCCATTATGCTTAGAATTTAATTTTACTAATTTGTTTTGGGGTTAATTGTTTTGGATCCAAACACATCATCCCTTGGAAGTATTAAAATAACTTGGAGAGTGGGTTTTGTGTGTGTTGTATCATCACATGCTTTGACAAATCACTTTCTTTTTCTCTTTTATATAACACACTACAGATGAAAAATCTATGGGCACTCTTTTTATTTTTTATTTCTTTATTTGGTATACAAAAGACTAAATTTTAGGAGAAGTATTATTAGTTATAGAATTATGTATCCTCTTTGGACCGACAATCTTTTATAATTCTATATAAATTAATCACAATGATTTAACATTTTGATGTCGAACTAGTGGATAACACCACAACATTTTTATATCCATATTATTACAATAGATAAATACCATATTTATTCATTCTAAACTATACATGACGATCAATGCATAAAATCATTTATTTTCATGTGGAATTGTGTATTTACAGTTTGAAATTCTGGATTCGTACTCATTTATTTAACACAATGTATTCTCCATTATAAAAGAAACAAAGTGTAAATCATAAATAAGATTATGGACTTGTAGTGTTCTTTGGAATTATTTAAATAACTACATGAACAAAAAATCCGTTTTTTATATTAAAAAAACTCCACAAAACAAAAGAAAAAAGTGCTTAGATTTGTTTTGGCCTTCAACTACACCATAATAATATTTATAATGCTTTATTATCGTTTGGTCTCCTACAAAACCATCAAATTAAAGGTGTTGTACAAAATATTTAATTAAGAAGACGAGGACAAGTGTTTATTTAATAGTCGATATGATTCGACCAATTTTAATTAGTTTTTTTTATGATTTGTCTTTTCTGAGGGAGAAGGGTTCCCATTATAATGGTTGCCAAAAATAAAATGTCCAAAAAGGTTACTAAACGACCAAAAAAGATACATGAATTAGAATTTTTATAATTAAATTTCTTGTTTCCTTTTAATGATTGAATTACATTCCAATATTAATTATACAACCATTAAGATCATGCCCAATTTTTATTAAAACAAGAAATTTGTTGGAGACTAGTGTTTTTGATAAAACTTAAAAGACTTTTTTAAATTCTTTTAGTTTAGTGATCAATATTCAAAGTTAAAAATTCGTAATACATAATAATAACAATAAAACGGAGGTTATACCATTGATTTAAAAATATAATAAACAATGAAAAAACCTACATAATATAAACATGCTTTACCCACCAAACTAATAAAAGTACAAATCCGTCCAATCTATCAGGATTCTAGCCTAACTCGATGCAATCAAAATGTTAAACTAATGCAAATACCATAAGTACAATACATCATGTCTTTGATCTCTTTGTACCAACCAAACTTCAAAGATAAAAGAGAGAAGATAAAAAAAGATATGAAATTCTATTGTATAGCTAGCCGTCGTGATAATGGAGCCCCCTAGGGTCTTCAACACAAGCTATAGGCTAGCATTTCGGCTCAAACCCCAAAAATTATATATATATATATATATATATATAAAAGAGATGGTTTCTCTGAAAACGAAGGACAAAAACCCATCACTGCAAAAAAAGAAAAGAAAAGTAAAATAATTGGGGACAACAGAAACCTAAGGTCAACGAATTGGCCAATGAACTTAAAACTCTACAAAAGATGGATTTCTTCAGTAAGTCTACATGTCCCTATAGATTCCATCTTTGTAACATACATATCTTACTATGTCCTCTTTCTATATATATTTATATATATACACTGTCCAAATCAAATCTCAATCTCCAAGTCTACGACTTTCTACTTACAAATATCAACAATATAACATCACATGTATACTGTTGTGTTTTCTTAGTGATCAAAATAATTTATGGATCTAACCTTGGGATTTCACAAGCATGGAAGGGCAAAAGCATGAGCAGTCAGACAAGTTGCTGACCATGTTGGCATCTACATGACAGTACTGTAGTAATCTCGAGCCGAGCACATTTCTCTTCATAGAATCTTCAAAATTTACCCGTGGAATTGTAAAAAGATACTTTTAATGGAAAATGACACTACATACCTGTAAGAACTCCACAGGTAAAATTAAACAATTCTAAAGAACTTCCACTGAAGAAAAAGGAAGATGCAAATTAGATTAAACTTGTGCCACTAGATTCCATGTTAATAATGCTGCTGTACGGATTGGGGTCTACCAAGATTTAAATTGTTGATGATGCAAGATCCTTTGGAACAAAAAAAATGGAAAATACGGCATATAGAATGTGAACTTGTTCCGCTCCTATAGTTGGGTCAGTGGTTGGTATAAAACATCGGAAAGAGGAACAACAGTCCCTAGATCACTGTATTCATTACCACAGATCTTAAGCCATAAGTTAATAATGTTGATATGTCTGTTAAACCGGACAAACATTACTCCGGTGCACTTGCCACTACAACGACCAATGTAGTGTGAGCTAACATTGCACACAAAAGCAAATTAGCCAATGACCCCCAATAATTGGGACAAGGTAATCATGAAGATATTAAAATATAAATAATGAATAGGAAAGATTGAAAATATGACATTAGCTGAACTATAAGTGTGGTATATGTAGTCGTATGAAAAGGAGCAGCAAAGCAAAGTAATAATTTCACGAAACAGTGGTCTTTATGGTGCACCAAAGAAAGCTTTACCAAAAGATTTTATATTTTGTACGCACATATTTAAGTGTATGGAAGGGCCAAGAAGGGTGCTAAATTTTCGGCAAACCTAATGAAACAAAGGGTCATGAGTATATTTATTCTCTTTTCGAGGCCTTGGAAGACACTTTTTTAGCAATTATATCCTAAGACTATGTTGGATGGACACCAATGGATGCATCAATGTAGACCCAATGCTGGAATTTAAAAACTCAATACCCACAATCAAATAGACATACTCATACCCTTTCATCTCCATGTCTCCTCTGTTCAAACTGTCATACCACTGCTGCTGCATTTACCCCCTCCTCGCATTTTCAGCCTTTGTTTTCATTTAACCAAATAAGTAGACAAGGCCCCTACATACATCACGCAAAGCATGTGAAACTAATAACCAAAAAAAGTCCATGAACCACACTAGAAAAATGTCTCTTTATTACAAAGAATGACATGGGTTTCAGTTTTTCTTTTACCTGTTTACGTAATTTTGAGCAAAGAATATATATGGCCTTAAAACGAAGTCTAAGAAGCAAAATAATGACAAGGTCAATTTTGGTCTTTGAGGACCACCATTAAGAACAGAAGCCAATAATCTTTTCTCCACCCAATGCATTATGTCATGCTATATGTCCTACACTTCTTTATGCTAGAGTGTTGCCCAAAATAACAAAGTTTGAAACCATCCCAAAAGTTATGTTTTTACCAACGTAAAACCTGGGGACATACACTTTCTTAAGCTAACTTATGGTGAGAGGCGATGTACATGAATAGCATCTGTCAGGCGGGAGACCTGAAAAAAATTCAAGATGTTACACTATTCAATTCAAATAAGAACATTGTGCTCACACAAATAAGCTGCATGGAATCATTACTTCAAATCCAAATCTTGAGGCCAGTTTTATTAAGTGGGTTCAGATTTCAATGAGACCTTTTATACGCTGAAAAAAGGCTTCTACTAACGTAAGCACCAACAGTCAATTCACAAAGTTTATAATATGACACAAACCCACAGTGCCAATAGAGATGCCAAGGATCCAATAAGGATGACACAATGAGGTTTATCGAGCTGGGAGGGGAGAGTGGTGGGCAACAATGTTTTCCCTCACACTGAGGCCTGAGCTCCAGTACCATGAAATCCAAGTAGGGGCCGGCTTGGGGACCCTTTTGTTCATTGCCTGACAACAGTGCACGCAAACAATTTGCGTCATCATGAGAAAAGATAATCACACGAAAAAGGTTAACAAAATTATGCAGTAAAAGGGGGGTCTGTAGTAAAAAAAATCTTAAAATGTCAGAAGAAAAAGAAGGTAACACAAGAGAGGTAGGGAATAAAAGATAAAATCTAATCTGTTTTACCCTATAACATATTTGCAAAACAAAAAGGGGGTGACAAAAACATATGTTAATTTGCAAAACCAAGACAAAAAGTAATGGTAATCCACCTATATAGTGACAATTAATTAGTATGTGACTATTTCACTGTGCCGCCCAAAACCTTCCCTTTAAATTCTCCTCTCCACCTTACTTCTCTTCAGAGTCTTCTGAACCTCACGTTTAGCTCCAACTCCCACACAACATAGCACCAAGCAACCCTTCCATTTCTTTCTTTATCAAAATAGAAATGGGGTTAGCCTCATCCTCCAGGTTCCAGAAACGAAACAAGGCTTTCCTCAGAATTTTCATAATCTTGGTTTTAAGCTCTATACCAGGTAGAACAAATCTTTGTTCAGATCATTCAGTCCATGTCCCAACAGATTTACCTCCTTCAAGTCCTTCTCATATCCGTTCTTCGTTGGATGCACTAGATTTGGATGGTTACATCAGCTTCGATGATGTCGACAATGCGGCCAAGGACTTTGGCAATAGATACCATTTCCCACCTTTGGCAGTACTATATCCAAAGTCAGTTTCTGATATTTCATCGACAATAAAGCGTATTGTCCATCTGGGTTACACGTCAAATCTTACAGTAGCAGCCAGAGGCCATGGTCACTCACTACAAGGACAAGCTCAAGCTCATCAAGGTGTCGTAATCAACATGGAGTCACTTCGAAGTCCTGAGATCAGGGTTCACAAGGGAAAGCAACCGTATGTTGATGTTTCAGGTGGTGACTTATGGATTAATGTTCTACGTGAGACTCTAAAATATGGGTTATCACCAAAGTCCTGGACAGACTACCTTCATCTGACTGTTGGAGGTACTCTATCCAATGCTGGAATCAGCGGCCAGGCATTCAAGCATGGGCCACAGATCAACAATGTGTACCAGCTAGAGGTTGTAACAGGTAATTTTATTCATACTTTCTCTTTAGTTTCATAGGTTATTTTGACCAGAAGAAGGAACCACATCCTTACATCATGAACTGGTTCAGAAGCACAAAACAGCAAGGAAACACTTAGTCCAAATTTCAACTCACTGTAATCTGACAAAAGAAAAATCTAGAAAGCAAGTGGTACACACTTAAATACGAGTGGAATAGGTGTCACCTTGCAAGTACGGTTTCTTAAGCAAACATGCAAAGCACATTTCTGATTTGAACATAAACAAAGAAGTCAACAACATAATTCTGAACTTTTCCACATTTCTGATTTTCACATGCCAGTCTAATTTCACATATTGAATCAGGGAAAGGAGAAGTTCTGACCTGTTCAGAGAAGCAGAACTCCGAACTTTTCCACAGTGTTCTTGGAGGTCTTGGACAGTTTGGAATAATCACTCGAGCATGGATATCACTTGAACCAGCACCACATATGGTAGAATACCATCCTATGCATGGCTATTGGCAAATGTAAATAGTTAGAAGAGTTATTTAATGATCCTAAGAATCAGTTTCCTGACATAGTCAAAGCACTTTCATTAGGTGAAATGGATCAGGGTGCTCTATTCAAATTTCTCTGCATTCTTGAGGGATCAAGAGCATCTAATTTTGAAGGAGAATGCTTTCGATTACGTTGAAGGATTCGTGATAATCAATCGAACAGGCCTCCTCTATAATTGGAGATCCTCCTTCAATCCCAACGATTCCACGCAGGCGAGCCAATTCAATACAGACGGGAAAACTCTTTACTGTTTAGAAGTCGCCAAATATTTCAACCAAGAAGATGCCGTCCTTGTAAACCAGGTAAGAAAACCCAACCATCATATGATCACTACATTGCTCGGACAAACCGAGAGAGATTAACATACCAATAATGGTGGTTATGCAGGAAAGCAATATACTACTGTCAGAGTTGAATTATATTCCATCTACGTTGTTCTCATCTGAAGTGACATATATGGAGTTTCTAGATCGGGTGCACATATCAGAGATAAAACTGAGAGGAAAGGGTTTATGGGAGGTCCCACATCCCTGGTTAAATCTCCTGATTCCAAAAAGCAAAATATCGGAATTTGCTACAGAAGTTTTCAACCGCATTCTCACAAGCAACAGCAACGGACCTGTCCTTATATATCCAGTCAATCAATCCAGGTAAAGACCATTATACTCAAAGTAACTTCGTCAAATAATTCTGAAACTTAAAGTTCCTAACCAAACCAGAGGCAACATCCTTTTCATTGCAGGTGGAACAATAACACATCTTTGGTCACTCCAAATGAAGATATCTTCTATCTAGTAGCATTTCTATCTTCTGCAGTACCATCTTCAAAAGGAACAGATGGGTTAGAGTATCTTTTGAAACAAAACCAAAGAGTTCTTGATTTTTGCGCAGCAGCAAACCTTAATGTTAAACAATACTTGGGCCGATATGAAACTCAGGAGGAGTGGAAAGCACACTTTGGCAATCGGTGGGACACTTTTGCACAAAGGAAACACACATATGATCCTTTGTTGATACTAGCACCCGGACAGAGAATTTTCCAAAAGGCAACACAATTGTCAGCAATCCAACGTCTCTATAGAACAAATCGATGAAGCTGTACTTGCAGACACATCAGAGCATCATGCTGCCATCGAAGCCATATGAAACTACTAAGCCTATAACTGTAAATCATGAGGTATAAGTTTCAGCATATCATGTAGCTTCCGTGGCCCTGACATTGAGCATCTTAACAAAGGACATAGGAAACTTTTCCTGTTTCTTTTGTTGAGCAACAGAGTTTCTAAAACCAAAACAGATTGAGACACTGTATAGGGTCTGTAACATTGCCCTCGCAGAATGTTTTCTTCATCCTTTCAATGCGGAATCACGCAACACTTTCATACTACAATTCCGTAACAGTTTCATACTACAGTGCGCATATGCATCACAAAAACCCGAATGGTTCATTTTGCCACAATAGCGTGAAATATCTACAAATATATCGTGCATGAACTCAAACATTTCATAGCACAAAGAGCGGACTGTGTTTCGCTAAGATCTTTACGCCGTAGTGTACCATTTCAAGATGAAACTTAGCAATCTTTGGATCCGGCATTCTGATTTAGTGCATAAGCCATTCTAATTAAACTACACAAAAGGAGAAAACAGATAGCAAGAATCTCAACAACTCTCAAAACAAGACTTCTAGGATCATAAGCCGAAGTGCAGTTACCTTGGAACCCTAAACGCTAGAATTCTCGATTGGACCAACGAACCGCTGGCGAATCACAAAATCAGAATCCCGCTCTCTTTTTCTCACTCACCTTTCTCAGTAACCAAACAGACCATGCTATGATTTGCCGTTTGTCACCAAAGCGGGAAACCATAACTGCAAGTTCACAAAAGCTTGCCGCCTCTTCGCCATGGCTGCGAGTAATTGGTCAAACAAGAGGTTTTTTTTCTTTTTCTTTTGCAAGTTAAAAAATGTGCATCGTTTGCGATATTTACACGTGTATGTGCTTGTAAATAAATTTGCGTTACTTCATCTTTCTGGGCGGGCGGTCAAGGCGAGGAAAAAAATAAAATAAAATTTAAAACATTTATTTTTGCCTCTTCGTCTTCCTCTTCTGACGAAAGTTTGAAAGGGAGCTTTAATAAACCCTAACTGTATACACTGTGATATATACGCACTGTATACATATACGCACCACTATAACCTTATCACGCAACGAGATTCGTTCTCGACAGAATCTCGGTAAAAACCCTAGATTTGGTTTTTGTTAGTTTTGCATATTGAATGTCTCCTGCAGCTGTGGAAGTATCGTCTCCCATTGAGAATTGCTCTTCTTTCCTAAACCCAGTTCGAGATTTCACTGCATTCTTTCCTGAGAGTTTTCATTCTCTCGATCAACGAAGCATGGATCCCTCGTCGTCGTCCTCCGCTTCGGGTATCGGAAACGGAAGCAAATTCGGTTTTGAAGCTGGTTCTGCTCCTAGAGCGAAGAATCGGGCGAGACCACGGCTGGTGAAATTGAGGAAGAATGGTGGGAAGATCAGAGGAGCTGATCCCGGTGAGACAAGGTCGGGTTTCAACCCGTTTGCGTCGTCTGGTACGTCGAGAAATCATAGTCCTTATTGGTTCTTTTTACATTCGTGCCGCATTGGGTTTCTATTATGATACATTCGTGACATATGTAGGTAGTGTCCAAGTGAACAAGGTGGATAATAGAAATGGTGAGTCCATTGGCTGTAAACGTTTCGTGTTCGGGGCTCATGGAAGTGGGTCTGCAGCAGATACCAGTTCGAATACTGCCCAAGTGAATAAGTTATCCTTTGATACTATTTCTGGTAAGTTTCAATGTAGCACACCTGTAAGTGATTCTGCATTCGGTGCCGAATCCATGAAGGAACAGTCAGATGGGAAGTTCGGAATTCCAGAGTGTAATAATCAGGAGAACATTAACCCCTGTGGTGAAAACAGATGTTGTGCTGTGGAAACTAAGCTCAGGTCTGACAATGGTGATGATGGAAGCTGGAAAACTGGTACTTTCGTGTTTGGCAGAAGCAACAAGAATTCAAACAATGCTGAGGAGAATTCTGGAGGTTGGGATGGCAGAGCCAAGACACCAGATGGTAAATTGTGTTCTGATGCTTGTGGGAAGTCTAACTATGCACGTCCTGCAGATAACAAAACTACTGAATACAGACAGGAGCCTGTATTGAACCTCCATGATGACATGAAAAAGCTTAACATCAGTGATAGTCAAGGCATCCAACATGGTGAAGGCATTGAGAAACCTAGCGAAGCCAACAGCAAACCTGCATTTGTATTTGGTAGCTTTGAAAAGGTTAATGTTGAAAATAATGAAGCTACTACGCCGTCAGGATCATTCTCATTCTGTTCGACTGGATTTCTCCCAAATAATAGTGCTGTAGAAGGTCAACCTGATTCTAATGCTGAAACTAATAATGCAAACAATTCAAAAAGCACTACTTTTGGCTCAACTATCCTTTCTGACAACTTTAGATTACCCCAATGGGATACTTCTTCACTTAAGAACAGTCTATTTCCAGAAATGAGTAGAGATCCAGTAGTCAGTCGAAGGAAACACTTGTCCAAAGACAAAAGATCAAAGAAAAATAAGGAAAAATTGAAGCAAAGTAAGCAGACTCTACCCCAAGATTTAGCTTCAGATGAGATTGAATCTCAAGAAAAAGTTAATTCCCCTGGATATTGCTCACCCATGGATTTTTCTCCTTATGATGACGATAAATCCAGTGGTCAATTCCCAACAGAAGCTTCTTCCACATCAAGCAAGCTCTACGATGTGGGAGTACAGGAAGATTCTGGCTCTTGCAATAATAATGTTGCCTCAGCCAGTAATGCAACTACTTTCTCTGCAGAGGATAGTGGAAGTAATTGCATGCTAGCATTCCCTTTCTCTTCAGTTTTGGGGGATGGGAAGGCCTTTACCTTTTCAGTGTGCTCCCCCCAGGGAGAAGTACTGCTTAGGAAACGTCAAACTCAGAAGAAATTTAAAAGAAAAGTTAATAAGAATTTGCTGAAAAACGATCCTACCGCACAAAGCAAACAGGGGACTCAATCTGAGAATGAAGTGCAAGACAAACTAGATTCAGGCTCTACATCAGATATGCCAGATGCATGTGAGATGTGGCGGCTTAGGTATCATATGTTAACTCGAAAGCTTTTACATCAAGTGTTTTAAATCCTTTATGTTGTAAGAATAGAGATAAACAGTTTTCATGTTCTATACCAGGGGAAACCAAGCCTACAGAAATGGTGATTTGTATAAAGCTGAGGACTGTTACACCCAGGGTATCAAGTCTGTCTCGTCAAGTGGTAGTTCTGAATACTCTGTCAAGTCACTTGCTTTCTGTTATGGAAACCGAGCAGCAACGAGAATTTCTCTTGGAAGATTGAGGGAGGCTCTAAGGGACTGTGAAATGGCTGCTTCACTGGATCCTAACTTTATTAAAGCATATATGAGGGCTGCAAAGTAAGTTTAAGAATTATTTGACATAATAGTTACTTCATTGTGATCTATGTGAATCTTATTGTTTGGGTAGAGAGACCTACAACGATGTTTTGCAAAAGTCTTCAAAATATAGTTGGAATGATAGTATAACATTATTTAAATTATTGATTATAAATGTGTATCTCTGTATCCAGTATCAGTGTGATGTTGACAAAATGAATTTGGATGCACCTTTCTTTTGTCTTCGTTTCAGTTGTTTTCTTGTGCTGGGGGAACTTGGTGAAGCAGTGCAGTATTTTAATAAGTGTGTGGCAATGGCCTCTAGTGTCTGCTTGGATCGACGAGCTACTATTGAAGCAGCTGAAGGTTTACGAAAGGCTCAAGTATGCATTTTCTCTCAACTAGTATAATGGTCAACTTACCAAAGTTTTTGTCCATCAGTTTGGAAGTCGCTGGTAGAATCTTTGGATGGGTATTCTGTTCGGGATGTAACGCAACATATTGATTTGGTTTGGCTCACCTGCAGATGGTAACTGACTATACAAACTGTGCAACCAAACTTTTGGAGAAGAGAACACCTGATGCAGCATCTGAAGCTTTGGGTCCAATTACCGAGGCCTTATCCATTAGTTCATGCTCAGAGAAACTGCTCCGGATGAAAGTGGAGGCTTTATTTATGGTTAATGTCCTTTCCGTTTCACTATTTAATTTGCTTTTGTTGAGGATTGGTTTTCCATATCTACTATTTTGAATGTTGCAGGTGCGGCAATATAAACAAGTGATTGAGCTATGTGAGCATACCCTTCATGTAGTTGAAAGGAATTCTGCTTCAACAGGTTCCATGGATTGTTCAAAAAATCCTGATGATTTGAGGTCAAACCATCACTTGCCTACAATAGCTTGGGGGTGGAACATGATATCCAAGTCGCACTTTTATATTGGAAACCTTGAGAAGGCCCTGACTATATCACAAAAGCTACAACAAGAGGAATCTAGCCACTATAAGTAATCACCTTATCTGCAATAGTAGATGTTACTGCTTTCTTCTTGACTATATTATTTTACAGAAAAGAAACAAAAAGTTTTTTACCTTGATTTTCTCTTTGGTCCTTTAGATGCCCCAAGTGTTTCTTTCACCCGAAGAGCGAAATACCCAAAATATCACCAAAATTTCTAGAAATACACCTGTCATTAAAGGGTACCTCTTGTAATTGACCAAAATAGCCATTTGTGTATTGTTCAAATTGGGTGGCAGGGTTGAGATTGGTAGACAGGGTTTCGGTTTGGTAAACCGACTGATATTGATATTCTTCAAGTGAATGCATATCTGCTTTTGTTTCTGCTTTACGTGGATCTGTTTCTGTATCTGTTTTGTGCTCCAGACAAAGTTGAGGTTGACTTCAGATGTTTGACAGTATTAATTGTTATACGTAAATTGGTTCTGTTTTAGATATTGGCGTATGTTTTGAATTTCTGGTGAAAGCTAGGTATATTTTTATTGGAAAAGACACTTTTAGGTACTTTTAGGATGATGAAATGTAAGACCTTGGTATTCTTTAGTTTGCGCCCTCATTTTATTTGTGATTCTTTCAGTGCTAATGTCGTACGTTTTACATTTTAGGGATCAGGAAGGCAGCCTTGACTCATCAGCTACTCTAGTATCGATCATTCCTGAACTTTTACGGTATAAGGTATGCAAGTTCATAGAATCTGTAGCGGAACTTCATCCTTGGTGTTGTGCAACATCAATGCTGTGTTAAATATCTTCCTAATGGGAAGTCTTTTTTCATGAATTCCTGCTAGGGATCTTTCTTTAATTGATTATACATATCAAAGCTTTTGTCTGCTTGCAGAGTGCAGGTAATGAAGCTGTTCGGGCGGGAAGGTATTCAGAAGCAGTAGAACATTATACTGCTGCACTATCCAGAAATGTTGACTCACGCCCCTTTGCAGCAATTTGTTTCTGTAACCGGGCAGCTGCAAACCAGGCTCTGGTCCAGATTGCTGATGCAATTGCAGACTGTAGTCTTGCCATGGCTCTCGATGCAAACTACACAAAGGTTTGTTCACATTCATACTTGTAACTTGTCTATATACATAAACATTCATTTGAAATCCTCAGGACTGTTTTACATTCATTGCCCGCAGACAGGTGAACTTGATTCGATTCTGGTATGACCACCTTTACGATGCTTAGGGTACTAGCAAGTTTGCACGTTTTTTACGCGAATTGATACCTGTTGTGGTCTTGCTAGTTTTTAAACAAGAAATATCTGTTTGTGTGGAATGTGGTAACACTTACAAGCATCAATGATATCCCTTCTCCTTTCCTGTTCTTATTGTAACACTAATGCATTTAAAAATCAGGTGGTGTTGCTATTAGTAATTTGTTACTTGACTTGTCTTCTCATTTTCAGGCAGTTTCTAGGAGAGTCACATTACATGAGATGATCAGAGATTATGATCAAGCAGCTTGTGATCTTAGGAGACTAATCAGCATTCTTGAAAAGCAATATGACAAGAATACCAAAAGTTCAGAGACATCTGCTGGGCGTGCGAAAGAAGTAAGGGAAGCACGACAGAGATTGTCTGTAATGGAAGAGCATTCCAGAAAGGGCATTCCTCTGGATTTCTTCCTCATCCTGTAAGCCTTCCACACATATTAAACACTTCTCGTTTTCTATACAATTCCTATTTCATTACATTCTGGCCCAATATAATATATTCTGATATGTGACATCTCTTGTTTTAATTGCAGGGGTGTTAAAACGTCTGATACTGCTACTGATATAAAAAAGGCATATCGCAAAGCAGCCCTTAGACATCACCCAGACAAGGTTTTAACAGGCGTCTTTACTTGCTACTGCTATGCATCGTCGAGACCATGGTTGTGTCGTTGCTGATTTCTTCACTTCCTTTGGTTAATATGTGGATTCAGGCAGGGCAGATTCTTATTAGGGGCGAAAGTGAAGGACCGTGGTTGAAAGAGATCGTACAAGAGGTTCACAAGGATGCAGATCGTCTTTTCAAAATCATTGGAGAGGCATACGCAGTCCTCTCCAACCCTACTAAGGTTCCCCATTCCCACCTTTCGAGCATCGCACTCCTTCATGCTATTCCATTTCTGTCCTAATCGTTCACATGGAATGCTACCCAATAACTAAAAGTTTTCATTTGGCAGAGGTCTGAGTACGAACTCGAAGAAGAAATGAGGAATGTAGGAGCATCTAGAGAGGGCTACAGAAGCAGAGGTAATAGAAAGCCTTCATACGCAGGTGACTCAACATGTCCAAGAAGTCCTAACAGACGAAACTGGAGAGATAGCAGACGAAACCATGGAAGCACGCATGCCTGGTGGTAGATGTTTAGAAGGAACTTAGAAGCAGTAAGCATTGTGCTTATACTTCCTCAAGGGAACCTCCCAGGACGAATTTTCGCAGCTGTGGAAGTGTTCCAATTTCTGTCTTGGCTATTGACACGGCTTGACATGATCTACACCACATTGCTTCAATGTCTAAACGGGAGGGTGTCCATGGCTATAAACCCTGATTCAGTATCCTCACAATTATGTTTACTTGAACAAATTGATTTCCCCATTTGATTAAATTAAACCTTGTACACTATAGTAAGTATAGATCAAGATTTGGGATTCATAAGATCTTTGAGGCCTGGCACGATGTGAAATCTAATACGAAATGATAAAATTGTTCTTGAGCTTCATAAATCACTCTGGATTATGTAAGATAGACACAAGAAAAATACGACTCCAAAAGAATTCTCTTAGATAAAAAGAATCAACAACGCTGTCATTTCAATCCATAATCATAAACTTGATTGCATGTCAAGGAAAAACTTGGAGATGGTCAAAACTGGAAGACAACTCCAGGTAGTTCTAACAACGAATTCATCGTGCTGGCTGCACCTGGGCATGTTCTAAGAGCTGACTGACTAATTTGTAAGTTCGTCCAGATAACCCTTTGGTGTGGGCTATCAATTGCTCATGTCTGCAAAATTACAATAGCAAAGGTCGTTTGAGGTTCAAACATATAGATGACGAGAATAGCTAATGGATAGTACTGTATGAAGCTGTATTATATTCTTACATGTTAGGTTGATTAGGGTCCATGATCACTGTTCCCGTCTCGGAATCAATCTTGGCATCTAGCTTTGAGGTGCGGATAAGGCTCACAATCCATCTCTCAGCATCCTCGTAATTCAGATTCAATTTCTCCGCCAGTACCCTACCAATACCATAAGACACTCAACATAAGCAACACCAGAGCACAAGACCCCGGACCTCTAATAACTTTGAAAGCATAAGTATATCATCAATGGGAAAAGGGGCATAACTTTTCTATTTGGAACTATAATACCCAAATTGAAAATTGAGTACTGACTTACCCCATGTCAATTCGCTGGTGAATTCTGCAATATGTCTCGAAGATGAACAACCGGGCATTTTCAAGAAATTCATCTCTCAATGGCACAGTAGAAAAGTTTCCATCCTCGACTCGCTTGCCCAGGAAGGGATCGTTCACAATGACCTACATCATATAAACATGTGAAAAGCTCATTACATTTCTAATTAGCTACATTCCAGTGAAACTTCATTAAAAAGATGTGAGGACAGAAAAAACTAGAAAAAGGTACATTAGTGTGGACAAAAGGAAAGGAATAAAAGAAACACTATCAGAATGAAATATGCTTGTGCAGACATGATGGCAGCAAAACAAATTCAACTGAACACACTTACATCCCATGACTACGGCTCCAGACACTGAATCAATCTTGGCGTCCAGCTTTGAGGTACGGATAAGGTTCACAATCCATCTCTCAGCATCCTCATAGTTCAGATTCAATTTCTCCGCAAGCACCCTGCCAACGCCATAAGGTTCTCAACATGTGCAACACGCAGAAGGACAAGGCCGTACATTTATAATAACTTATGAAATGGCAAGTGACTGAGGCCCAACAAATGAATTCACGTATCATTTTTGGAAATTAAGTGCTAAACTGTAATCGATGCCTTACCCCATTTCAATTCGCTGGTGAATTCTGCAATAGGTCTCGAAGATGAATGATCGGGCATTTTCAAGAAACTCATCCCTCAAAGGTACAGTGGAAAAGTTACCATCCTCGACTCTCTTTCCCAGGAAGGGATCGTTCACGATGACCTGCATTATGTTAACATGTCATTGGTTTATTACATTTCTGCAAAACTACTTTCTAGTTAAAACCTTGTTTATAAGATTTGGTGGCACTTATAGAACTAGAGAGGACACATAGTTATGGACAAAGGTAAAAGATTGGAAGTAACACCGCGAGAGTAAAGTATGCTGATGCAAAATTCAACTGGACACTTACGTCTTCGCACTCTTTCATCTTCTTTTGAGCACCATCAAAGTCATAATAATTCACAATACACGCCAGGAATTCAATTATGGGATCCTTGTACGAGTACTGCTCTTGTTGGATAACCTTTATGAACTCTTTGAATTGAGGCCTCCTCCTTTTGTTGACAATAAAAGCCGTTGCTAGGTAGCGAAGAAGGTGTGGAGCACTAGTTTGAATGGCATTTAGATACCTGAAATGAGAAATCAAATTGGCGTGAATTTCATGGCCATGCTGGGAGACAAATTGCAAAAAAGAAGCAATTACAGCAGATGGTAGCACATGCAATAGAAAAGAGCCAATTTTCTGGACTGCTAATAATCAATTAGGACACAGTGATTACTCTTGACTCCAAACTCTTTTGCACACATGTACATCGGCTGTTGTAAAAATAGTACAGCTTCATTAATTTGCAATGTTTTACAAGTGCTACCATTGAGATCCACACAGAATGGTTCATTAGATCTCTAGCATTACTTAAAGCTTTTAGACATAATACTAAGAGAATAGTAGCCAACAAAAGAAACAGGGAAACTAAAATAAAGCTTACAACAAAACTAAGGAATTCATCGACAGAAAAGTACAGAAAATGGAAAGGTGCCACTTACTTGTCTTGATTGAAAAGGTCAATGATCTGCGTCCTTCCATTATCATTGTTAAAAAAGATGAAGAGACTCCAGTGCATTAACCATATTCTATTCTGCACCTGGTTTAACGGAGATGAAAAATTCTGAAAAAAGTGCCTGTTAGTATAAACTCAGATCTACGTAAAAAAAATTAAAGATACAACTATCAAATTTAACAAAGATGTTCGAAAGAAGACCTTTGAGTCGATAATATCTTTAAGGCGGTTGAGCTCTTCAAGTGCAATGTCCCAATTTTGCATCAATATTTCAGATGCAAACTTTCCCCACAATGCACTCAGACTTCTTTCACTGTGGGTGCACAGAGTCCTGTATTGGTAAAGATAATCAGCAGCCCCAGAGTAATTCCCACATTCAAACTGAAACTTGGCATACTGATACAAAGCCTCGATCTGCTCCGGACCAATCTGGTAAGACAAATTGACACAATCGTAAGCTAAGCATGCACTGCCAAATAGAACAAGGTAAGAACCCAACACCTATTAATCTGGTGAAGAGCAACAAGGTAAACCAAGAAGCCAATTTCACTTTTGTTAAAAATTTCGACGCCAACATAAAGAATTCAAACTGAGAATTCTTGTGTCAACAATAGAAAAGTTTCAGAATTTATGGACATAAACAACATCAGCATCCCTTGGATGCTCATGCACTCCGCAATGAAGACCGCACATAAATCTAGAAGACCGGAATTAGCGGCAAAATAACCTGGTATCGCTCTTTCAGCATCTGAAGATTGTACTGTTTGTCAGCCCTAAGTTCCTGAACAGCATTAGGGTTCTGAAGAAAAGCCACCAGAGGAGCAGCCGCCTCCTCCAGAGATTTAAGCCTCGCCACAACCTCCGCTCTCCTCTCCACCATATCTATCACCACCATCGACCCAAAACAACCACATTCCTCAGCAAACAATCAAACGCATTAAAAACCACATACCCACATGTGCAGAGAGACAGGCGAAATTTACCTTGGGGAGCGTCGTCGGTGTGGTAAAGGCTCTTGTGGATATCCATAGCGTAGTCAACCATGTTGGTCTTGTTCAAAAGCTCGATCTTCCACTTGAGGATCTGCTCATCGGGATAGAGCTGACGCTCCTGGAGAAACTCAAGCATGGGAAACACGAGGTGCCTGTCCAGGTTCGGTGCGACGCGAGGGGTCAAGTCGTAGTTTGCCATGTTTGGTCCGCTTTCTGTCATCGTCGCTCTCCCTATCTCCGTTCCACCGCCGCAACTCACTGAAAAAACCTTTGAGCCCTAAAACGGCAGAGGGGGATTTCAGAGGAAACGAGTACTGTGGTTTTTAGGGTATTTTCCCACTCCCGTCTTGAAATAGTATTTTTCGTATCTCCAAATTTGCCCATATAATTTTTAAAATTTATCATTTTCCCCGAACGTATTAATTTGATTCAAAATGACACATTTCGGGTTTCCTTTTCTTAAGATTTGCCCCGTCGAACCGCCATCGCTTATCCGCCGGGAACGGGAAAAGGAGAAAAGAAAAAAAAAAAGAAAAAAGGAAAAAAAGAATTTTGAGACGAAGAAGATGTGCACGTTAACAAGTTGCACTTGTTCGGCGCGTTTTAGCACCCTTCATTGCTTCCCGCGCCGACTGTACTCACTAGGCTCCGCTCTCCTTATCCTGCGCACGCTCTCCTTTCCCCTTTCGTTCGTCGTCTCCGCTATCGTGTTCGATTAGGGTTTCTCGAGACGAGTCTTCGTTCATTCTCGAGAAGAGGCTTTTCCAGGGTCTTATCAGCTCTAGGGTTTTGACTCGCCGGATACTTTGCTGTGCCTCCCTCCGCCGTTTCTCATGGATCCTTCAAGAAGTCTACCGAAGGACTCGCCATACTCGAATCTCTTTAATCTCGAGGTCTGTCAGACCTCCGTCTATGGCGATTTTCTTTGAATTAGAAGCTTATGATATCATCTGATGGTTTTCGTGCTGGATTTTACTGATTTTTTACGAATGTAGTTTTTGCAGTTTGAAATCTTGCAATTATATAGCTTTTCCGTGTTCTTATAGTGGGTTACTTCTACATTTTGAATTTTGGTCAAGGATTTTTCGTTGTTTTTTGTTAATTTTTTCCTTTTGTAGCCATTGATAAACTTTAAAATTCCGCAACCTGAAGATGATTTTGATTACTACGGGAGTAGTAGTCAGGACGAAAGCAGAAGCAGTCAAGGTACTTACCTTAAGTTCACCACATTTGAAGGTTTAGTTAATTATGTTGTTGCCTACTGTATGATTCATATAGACTGACCTGTGAACATAATGGATGAAAATTTAAGGTGGAGTGGCAAACCATGGTAATGGGTCTATGTCAGGAACAAAATTGAGCACGAAAAAGCGAAAGCAGTGGACAGACGCTGATGATGGGGAGGGTGAGGATGACTTCTACCGTCCACAAATCACAGAAGATCACTATCGATCAATGCTTGGAGATCATATACAGAAGTTCAAGAGAAGGTCAAAAGAGTCTCAAACAAGCCCCGCACACCTAAGGGGTGGTGTTTCATTGCCGAAAAGCAATGTGGGTAGTTACAGGGGTAGGAAACTTGGGAATCACTACCAAGGAGGATACTATGATGCGGGCACACCACCCAATTTGACAACTGATGTGAGCCCACAAAGGCGGAGAAGTTATCATGAACCAGATATAACCCCCAAGTATGTTGCTAACACATTTTATTGTTACCCTTTCTTCCCTGCTAATCGCGGGAAGAGAATTCATCACTTGTGAAAATCTGTCTTAATGTTAAGTCAGTGCTTTTATTGTCCTGAAATATCATGTTTGATATATGCATTATTTGCAGAATATCATATGAACCTTCTTACTTGGACATCGGTGATGGTGTCATCTATAAAATTCCTCCAAGTTATGACAAGCTGGTGCCATCACTGAACTTACCAAGCTTCTCAGATATTCATGTGGAAGAATTTTACCTGAAGAGTACTCTTGATCTGGGGTCATTAGCAGAACTAATGGCCAATAGTAAAAAAGGTGGACCAAGAACACGCAATGGAATGGGTGACCCTCAACCTCAATATGAATCTCTTCAAGCTAGAGTGAAGGCCGTGGCAGCTTCAAACTCCACGCCAAAGTTTAGCCTCAAGGTGTCTGAAGCTGCAATTAATTCTGCCATTCCAGAAGGAGCTGCTGGAAATACAGCACGGTCGATATTGTCAGAAGGTGGTGGTTTGCATGTCTATTATGTGAAAGTTCTGGAGAAGGGTGATACATATGAGGTTTGGTTTCTTTGTCTATAATTCTATTTCAATTTGCATAAGATGTGTTGTACATGGGTCATGCATGGAATCTATATATCATTGTGTTTTCCTTGCTGTAGATTATCGAACGGAGTCTACCTAAAAAGCAAAAGGTAAAGAATGATCCTGCAGTCATGGAGAGAGCAGAAAGAGAGAAAATTAGTAAAGCATGGATCAACATTGTCAGAAGAGATATACCCAAACACTATCGAAGTTTCACCACTTTTCATCGGAAGCAATCAATTGATGCAAAGAGGTTTGCGGAATTCTGCCAAAGAGAGGTGATTGTTATTGGTTTCTCAATATTATGGCTTGACCTGGTCATATTTTTTGCTCCCTTCACTTCTTTACGTGGTCACTTCTCTCTTCTCATAGTCTTTGTATTTATTAACATTTACTATGACTTTGCAGGTGAAAATGAAGGTGGGTAGATCATACAAATTGCCAAGAAGTGCACCAATTCGCACCAGAAAACTGTCAAGAGACATGTTGTTGTTTTGGAAGCGATATGACAAGCAGATGGTAATTCTCTGCTCAAATTAGAATCTATGCCACACTTTTTAAGTCCATCTCTTTGCGCTGCCAATGGACCTTTATATACAGTTATACATTCTGCTGTCAAATCTTGTTTTTATGTGCTTCTTCCTTGGCATCGATGTCCTTTCAAATTTAATGTACCCCTGCACATAAGTATATTGTTTTAATTTTGGTATTGAAGTTTGGCTCTTTTGTTTTCATTCTCTTCATTCTCTTCTAGTTCTCGTGAACTGTGGGCTTGGGTTAATGTGATGTTACCTTAACAGGCAGAAGAGAGGAAAAGACAGGAAAGGGAAGCAGCAGAAGCTTTGAAACGTGAACAGGAGCTTAGAGAAGCTAAAAGGCAGCAACAGAGGCTCAATTTTCTCATTCAACAGACTGAGCTTTACAGTCACTTCATGCAGAACAAGGCCAATTCAAAGCCTTCTGAGGCCCTTTCAATAGGAGATGAAAAGCCAATTGACCAAGATAATCCAAAACCTTTGGATACTGAACCTTCTGTTGAAGAAGATCCTGAAGAGGCTGAACTGAAAAAAGAGGCTTTGAGAGCTGCCCAAGATGCTGTTTCAAAGCAGAGAGAGTTAACAAATGCCTTTGATTCTGAATGTATGAGGCTACGACAAGATGCTGACATAGAAGGTCCTTCAAATGATATATCAGTTGCTGGCTCAAGCAATATAGATTTGCACAATCCGTGAGTTTCTTTTCTTTTGTTTCCATCTTTTTTTGTCGTTGGAATTTACAGTAGTTAAATTTTATCTCTCTACTTGCAGGTCTACAATGCCTGTAACATCAACAGTTCAGACTCCAGAGTTATTTAAAGGTTCCCTTAAAGAATACCAACTGAAAGGACTTCAATGGCTGGTCAATTGTTATGAGCAGGTTAAGTTCAACCTCTTTTCAGTTTCTTATTTTGGTAGTTAGGACTTTACTCAGAAAATTCTACTGAGACAGCTTTTGTTCTTTTCCTCTGGTGCCTCTCTTAGATTGGAACTATATTAAGATTGTATCTTGTTATGTTCCCAGGGTCTAAATGGCATACTTGCTGATGAAATGGGTTTGGGTAAGACTATTCAAGCCATGGCATTCTTGGCACATTTGGCTGAGGTAAGTTGAACAGTTTGTCCTTCTTTTGCCTCTCGTGACTTTTTATGTTAACATTCATGGATAATTACGCAGGAAAAAAATATTTGGGGCCCGTTTCTGGTTGTTGCCCCTGCTTCTGTCCTGAACAATTGGGCTGATGAAATTAGTCGTTTCTGCCCTGACTTGAAAACTCTTCCATATTGGGGAGGATTACAAGAGCGGACAATATTGAGAAAGAATATCAATCCAAAGCGATTGTATCGAAGGTATCTTTCTAGTTGAATGTTCTGGAATATAAACTTGTTTCTTTGAGCTTCTCCTCCAGCTTGATTCCGTATGCTTATCCTCTATGTTTATTCGCCATGTTTCGCTGCTTCTCGTGTATCCAGACAGCAGCATTTTTAAGAGACATATGTAGAGTTGCTGAGTATTGGACATAAATTGAAACACTGCATGTAGAGCTAGCAGTTATCGTCCTGATCAGATATTAGATGCTTCGCTGCATTCTCTGGAAAAAATCATTTTCTTTGTTGCAAAGAGTATTCATGGATTGACTTCTTCTCTTTATTTCTAATGCTCTTCCATTGATGCTCTGTTTTTGACAGGGATGCTGGATTCCATATACTAATTACCAGTTATCAGCTTTTAGTATCTGATGAGAAGTACTTCCGCCGTGTGAAGTGGCAATATATGGTGCTAGATGAGGCTCAAGCAATCAAAAGTTCCACCAGGTTTTTACTTTCCTCCTGAGTTGGTTGCCATCCATTGCTTATGTTTGTTCTCTTAATCGTTTATTTCAGTCTGTAATTCCTTCCATCCTTCTATGTGACGACCGCACTTAATGTATGTTGGTCTTTGTCATTGTGAGATACTGGTTGCTGCGCATGTGAATGTACTGTCTGTGGATTCCCTTGTAGATGCTGTTGAAGGAATAAGTTCTCATGCGAATGCCATTTCTCTTTTCTCTTTGACAGCATAAGATGGAAGACCCTTCTAAGTTTTAACTGCCGAAACCGCTTACTGCTGACTGGTACCCCTATCCAGAACAACATGGCAGAGTTGTGGGCCTTGCTGCACTTCATCATGCCGACATTGTTTGACAGCCATGAACAGTTTAATGAGTGGTTTTCAAAAGGGTTTGTAATATTTTCTGGTTTACTTTGTTGTAAATTTTTTTAGGAATGCTAGGAAGCTGTTTCTTATAAATGATTGCCGTTAATTTACAGAATTGAGAATCATGCCGAGCATGGTGGCACTTTGAATGAGCATCAGCTTAACCGATTGGTAAGGTTTCACTTTCTTATAGTCTCACTAGCTAGCTTTGCATCTTTCACTTTTTATGGAGTCACTTTATGCTCATGTGGTGTACCATTTTTATGTCCTCTAGTTCTTTGAGGAATTGACTTATTTTATGATACTACTGTCCTTTTCAAAGTTACGAGAGCACGCATTTCCATTTATTCCGCTCTTGAGAATTCTAACAAAATGACCTCCATATATATGCATATGCCCTGTTGTTTTCGATACCTTCAAAAATGATTTAGCCACTCGGACATTCTGCTACTTATCTATTTCCTTCACAACAGCATGCAATCTTAAAGCCATTTATGCTCCGACGAGTAAAAAAAGATGTGATTTCCGAGCTAACGAGGAAGACAGAAGTTACTGTACACTGCAAGCTGAGTTCTCGACAGCAAGCCTTCTATCAGGCTATTAAGAATAAGATTTCTCTAGCGGAATTGTTTGATGGCAATCGGGGACATCTTAATGAGAAGAAAATATTGAATTTGATGAATATTGTCATCCAACTCAGGAAGGTAAGCTTTCTTGCCACGCTGGTTATTGTTCCTCATGCTTTTGTTATCCTTTAATTCTGAATGTTGAACTAGAAGGATAGGAAAACTTATACTTCTCGAACAAGATATTTGCTTGATGATGCCTTCATTTTCTTATGTTATCTATTTTTTTTTTCTTATTTTAGGTATGCAACCATCCAGAGTTGTTTGAAAGGAATGAAGGAAGCACATATCTCTATTTCGGGGTGATTCCTAATTCTCTTCTACCCCCTCCCTTCGGGGAGCTAGAAGATATACACTATTCTGGCAGTCAAAATCCAATAACATACGAGGTATTTTTCTGTATATTAAATAAGTTCTAAGTTTTAGATATGATATGTATCTATTACATAAACCCAACTCAGGTATCTATTTTTTATCTTCTTTCAGATTCCTAAACTGCTCCACCAAGAGGTGCTCCAAAGTTCTGAAACATTTTGTTCTGCAATTGGACGGGGGATATCTAGAGAATCTTTTCTAAAGCGGTTTAATATATTTTCACCGCATTATATTTATCAGTCTATATTCCCACCTGATAGTACGTTAGATCAGGTAGTTACTAGAAGTGGAACATTCTGCTTTTCACGCATGATAGATTTATCACCAGCAGAAGTTGGATATCTGGCTACCTGTTCTTGCATGGAAAGGCTATTATTCTCTATTGTGAGATGGCAACGGCAGTTTTTGGATGGTATAGTGGACTCACTCATGGAATCTATGGAAGACGATCTTGGTGGTGATTATGTCGAGCGGGGAAAATTTAGAGCCATCACAAGAATGTTGTTGATGCCATCAAAAGTTGAAACTAGTTCGCTGAGAAAGAAACTAGCCACGGGGCCGAGTGATTCTCCATTTGAAGCATTGGTGATATCTCATGATGATAGCCTTCTTTCAAGCATCAAACTTCTCCATTCGGCATACTCTTTCATTCCGAAAGCTAGAGCTCCACCGGTATGCTTTTTTTTATCATGATTATAGGTGTGGGCATCTTTGATGAATCATCTTGATAGTCCTATCGTTTTTGCTTGCTGTTCCTAGGTGAATGTTCATTGCTCGGACAGAAACTCTGCTTACAGAATGACAGAAGAGCTACATCAGCCGTGGCTAAAGAGGCTATTAGTTGGTTTCGCACGTACATCAAAACATAGTGGACCCAGAGAGCCAAATGGACCTCCGCATCCTTTAATCCAAGAGCTTGATTCGGAGCTTCCTGTAGCACAACCTGCACTTCAGTTGACTTACAGAATATTTGGTTCTTGTCCCCCTATGCAAAGTTTTGACCCAGCAAAGTTGCTCACGGTAATACCATCCTTCTCTGTTGCAGCTTTCTTTTTTTATGCAGCAGTTTTATTTATTAGCTCTCCTATTTTAATACCGTTCACTTGGACCCATAGGACTCTGGGAAGCTTCAGACACTGGATATATTATTGAAGCGCCTTCGAGCAGAAAATCACAGAGTGCTCTTGTTTGCACAAATGACAAAGATGTTAAATATTCTTGAGGTAATGTTATTCTGTCAGTCTTGACGAATGTACGTCGGGATCTTTTGGATGAATTTTTGGTTACCTAGGGCCACCTTCCATTATACCTAAGCTTCACATGTTTATTTTTGTGCAGGATTACATGAATTATAGAAAGTACAAGTACCTCAGGCTGGATGGGTCTTCCACCATTATGGATCGCCGAGATATGGTTAGGGATTTTCAGCATAGGTAAACTTGTTCCGCGGAGTATTACTTCTTAGACTTTTCTTCTAATATAGGGGTAAGACTTGCTTTGTTTCAAACGTGTAACAGCTGAGAATACCTTCTGTGGTTGCAGGAGTGATATTTTTGTATTTTTGCTGAGCACCAGAGCTGGAGGACTTGGTATTAACTTGACGGCCGCAGACACTGTAATTTTCTACGAAAGCGACTGGAATCCAACCTTGGATTTACAAGCTATGGACAGAGCTCACCGTCTCGGTCAAACAAAAGATGTTAGTACTTCTCTCTCTCTTTTTCTTTTTCCTCTTACCTCTCTATCACCCTGTAAATGTGTTTGCCATTTGGTCATCAATTTCTTTGTTGCATCATTATAACTCATCTTCACGCAAGTGAACAAACTTTTTTTTTTTGGGGACTGACATGGAAGAGAGAGTTGCATACTTATCTGTGTTGCATGATGCTTGTCTAAACAATCAAACCTCTTTTATAGGTAACTGTTTATCGGCTAATTTGCAAAGAGACAGTAGAAGAGAAAATTTTGCAAAGGGCGAGCCAGAAAAACACTGTTCAGCAGCTTGTTATGACAGGAGGTCATGTTCAGGGTGATCTCTTGGCACCTGAGGATGTCGTATCATTGCTTCTGGATGACACACAGCTCGAGCAGAAACTCAAAGAACTTCCTCTACAGGTTGGTGCACCATCCTTCACATCAACATTTACCAATTTTGAGAGGAAATTATAAAAGACAAAAGACACTGGAAATTACTTTTTTTCGGTCTTCCAGGTGAAGGACAGACAGAAGAAAAAACAGGCAACGAAAGGTATACGATTAGATGCAGAAGGGGATGCGTCTTTGGAAGATCTGACAGAAGCGGCACAACAGGATAATGGGCAGGAACCTCCCCAAGAACCTGAAAAGACAAAACCCAGTAACAAAAAGGTATTATTATTCTGGTATCCCATTTTGCTTTGATATTGATCCACCTACTGTATCACATCACCCAATCACAGATACGCACACACACGTAAATATGTATATATATATATATATATATGCTGTTGCCTGTCTTCATGGTTAGATGAACTCTGTGTCTACTCGTTTCTCTCACCCCGAGTTCAAGTGGTTGCCTATTAAAGCACTAGGAAGTTGTGAAAAATCAATGATATATTACGCCTTTGAGAAGAACTGTCAAACTTTAGGATGTGATAACAGTTTGCGTGCCTTCTTCCTTGATTTGCAGAGGAAGGCAACTTCAGACAGGCAAGGAGCTT
Source organism: Gynandropsis gynandra (assembly GCA_036759665.1). Lineage (NCBI taxonomy): Eukaryota > Viridiplantae > Streptophyta > Magnoliopsida > Brassicales > Cleomaceae > Gynandropsis > Gynandropsis gynandra. The sequence continues at coordinate 27,715,100 of CM071861.1, read as the reverse complement.
CGAAACAGAGGAATTCTCAGAAAGCAACCGAAAGATCACATTTAGAGACGGATGATCCTCTTCAGATTACAGACTCGCAACCTCAAAGGCCAAAAAGAGCCAAACGACAATCGAAGAGCTTGAATGAGAATCTTGGACCTGTGTTTTCAGCCATGCCAGGGTCAGCCACTGAGCAGACACAGAACTCAAGTAAGGGAGGAGGGTTCGGTCCAAGTAGCTCTGACATGGCAGCCGAGCTAATCTAACTGAATTTGGAAGTATGAGGCTATTTTCCGATGTCAATTCAAAGGAGATAGCAGAAACTCCAGTATATGTTCTCGGAAAGCAGGATTAGGTAGGGCTTCTACTCTTTTCAAGTCTCAACCACAAGGCTTTGCTCGTGGAGGGATGATAAAAAAGGAGTGATGCATTTGTACAGATGTACATTCAATTTTATTCGTACTGACTGATGGTAGAGCAGAATTCGCGAGTATATATATACATATATATATTCAAATGTAAAGACAGAACAATGAGTGGTGATACTACTAATCATCCTCGTTAAGCAAAAGCAACCAAAATGGTTCGAGATCCTAACATTGCTTACTGAAGTCTCTCCATCAGTCCCACTTCTTTATTTATCGATACTAACATTTGTAGACGCAACCAGAGTAATAAGAAGCTAATTAGAGCTCAAGGGCTTGAGCATGGTGGCTGATGTGATCGTCGATGAAAGTGGCAATGAAATAATAGGAATGGTCGTATCCAGGTTGACGACGCAGTAAGAGTGGCGCGTTGACATTCTTGCAGGCCTCTTCAAACTTATGTGGCAGTAACTGGTTCTCCAAGAACGAGTCGTCTTCTCCCTGATAAGAATGGAGAGAAGAATGGTGAGTGTCATTCCATGTTTACGCCTACTTTGTAAATCATTCAATGAAATCGCAGAGATGTTTCTCACCTGATCAATGAGAATTGTGGCAGATACATTGTTGAACTTTGAAATAAGATAAGTGGCATCGTATTCCTGAAATTCCCAAATATAACGGAAACCCATTCATCAACACTACATGACGGTAGATATATATATGTATAGTCGGGGCTCGTAGGGGTTTACCTCCCCAAGTCGGGTCTCGTAGAGTTTTACCTCCCAATCAGCCTTGTTTTCCCCTAGATAATTTGAGAATGCCTTCTGGCCCCATGGGCAATTTATGGGATTCACAATTGGTGCAAATGCAGAGACAGACTTCACATAGTACACAGACCAAAAAACAAGAGATTATAAGGATGATATATACGAGCAAAAAGAAATATCTCTCAATTGGAGATTCCGAATTTAATAAGTATGACAGAATAATGGAGAACCAAAAGAGCAGACACTTGGGCTGCTAAAACATAAATCCAATGAATACCTTATATTTTCCAAGGTTTTTCAGGTATATAGTGAGAGCGCCATGTCCACCCATGGAGTGACCTGATATAGATGCCCTTGATGTATCTAGCTGAGGGAAGTTTTCACTCAGGAGTTCCGGCAACTCTTTGACAACATAGTCATACATTCGCCAGTTCTTCCACTTCTCCTGTGTAGCATTAAGGTAGAATCCAGCACCTAGATGAAATGAGACGCCGAAGAAATTAGTGATCATCTTTTCTCAAGACAACCTGAACAAAACATAGAGCTGTCATAAATCAACTTTCATGATCAACCCTCAACAAGTTATACTTTTTCAGGAATAAGAACCAGACTCATCTGCTTTCCATACCTACACCAAAGTCATAACTGTCTGCTTCCCCTTCAATATTTAGTCCCCCTACGATTCCAATCAACAAAAAAGGGAGAAAAACACAGTTAGATGAAATAGAGTGAATCAACTGTTGCTCGTAGAACATCAAGCTTAGCATCTGGATAACCATGAGGAAAAGGAAGATGGTCAAAACAGAAAAAACAGGACGAAGCAAACATATGAAAGTGAGGTTCACTTGGAGAAGTGTCTGGAGCAATAAGAGCAATGCCATTAGCTGAAGCAGAACGCTGAGCTCCAGACTTGATAATGAAGTTCTCATCTGTGCAGGTCAGGCCAGAAAGCCAATACAGCATCTGTCAAAGCACAAAATGGAAAGTCAAATTCCCCAGAAATGTAGAAATTATCAATTACAAGACTTTGCCAAAGATCAGAGCAAGCCAATATGTGCAATTGAACATGCAAGTAAAACTCGGCCTCTGGGATAATTAAAACAACATGCTAATTCCAGAAAAAATTGCAACACGATTGCTATGAACTAGTTCTGAAAAGAAACAGAACTCATCATTTTAGGTTTGCACATCAATGCGATATCACGGAAAATGTAACGGATGCGGATCATAGATTGTTTCACAGCTAGATACATATCAATTTGATTTCTTCATTAAAGAAGGAAACCAGAGAAGCCAGAGATTAGCTATGAGATCTCGTAACAGATATAAACCCTTAATGCAGTGACATCGAATCTATGAGTCAGGAGCATGAATCCACAAATCTAGCACAAGAAATGAGTGATGGAAGCGACAGAAAATGAAACGTACAGGGAATTTATAAGAAGCGGAAGGGGACGGAGGAAAGTAGATGGTGAAGGTCATGGAACAACCGAGTGTCGGACTGTAGTGTCTGTATCTCTTGTTGTAGCCATCAAACATCTTCGAGCTTCCGATCTCGCTAGGCTTTGTCTCCATTCTCTCTCTCTCTCTCTCTCTGTGTCTCGAAGAAGAAGAAGAAAGAAGAAGACAGTAGAAGTGGCGAGAGAGGTGTACCTACCTGATTCTACAGTGGATCACATTCCACTTGATTTTTCCTGTACCCAGTCCCACCAAATGAAAACCTTCTAGTCCATTTAGAGTATTCTTTGATAGTTAAACCTCTTTCTGAGTGAAAGGGTTCGAGTAAAGAATAAAATAAAGGTCCCATAAAAAGAAGAAAAATTATATCTAATCTAATACATATTAAAACAAAATTCCAGTAAACAGTAAAAAAACACACGTTGCACAACTCTAACTACCAGATCGTTTATGTTTTTTCGCTAATGATTTTTCAACCCTCGGATGAGCAACGATTACTGTTCACAGGTGGGTGGGTGTGTTTTACATAATATATATATAAGATATTGTGGGATCCACTGCATGAAAAATAAAACGGGACGGAGATAGAGGTTCTTAAAAGTTGTCAACCTGGCATAAATATGTCCACATCAGCAATTATTTATCACTCAACCTGTAACATTCCCATCCCGAAACTATCTCGGGACTAGGAGTGTCCACCATCACCTCCAAGAGGTGTCTATGTCAAGGATATTTATGTCATTTCTCTACATATACTAGGGTTATTGTAATTACCTCTATAAGTACTATTGTAATCACTTGTTTAATGAATAATTTCACTTTGTAATTTCAAACTCAACATGGTATCAAGAGCCTAAGAAAGTCTAACGACGACAACCCTAATTTTTTTTTGCCGCCTCACCCTTCTTGTTTTTTCGGCCGCTACCCACCTCTTTAGTCGCCCCCTTTCGGCCTCCCTTTCGGCCGCCGACCAGCCCTTGCCTCACCCCTTTCGGTCTCTCTTTCGGCCGCCGCCCCAATCCTTCTGCCGCCGCCGCTGCACGTCTCTCCAATGCTACTCCAACGTTTGATACTCAACATCCTCTCACCACTCTTCCCACGGTGAACATGACCAACATCACCAAACTGACGCCTACCAATTTTCTCAAATGGAGCGTTCAAGTTCGAGCCCTCCTTGAAGGCCACAACCTCCAGTGCTTTATTGAGAACAATTTCGTTGTCCCTCCAGCCAAGATCTGCCGCACCGGTGTGTCCGTCGACAACCCAGATTTCCAGCCTTGAAAACAACAAGATCGACTTCTCTTTTCGGCTCTCTTTGGAGCCATCTTGGTTACCCTTCAACCGCTTATTGCTCGCGCGCCATCCACCATTGACGCGTGGAAAACCCTTGCCAACACCTATGGTAAAGCATCTAGGGGTTATCTTCTCCAACTCCGCGACAAAATCAAAAGGTGCTCCAAGGGATCTCAACCGATTGATGACTATTTGCGGACAATCACATCCATCGCCGATGAACTCGCCCTCTTAGGGAAACCGCTTACCCACGAAGATCTTCTAGATGCCATTCTTGAAGGTCTTCCCGAGGAGTACAAGCCCATAGCGGATATAATCCGAGCAAAAGATACCGCTGCATCCGTTGAAGAAATTCATGAAAAACTCCTTCTCCACGTGTCATCGCTCAAACGCATTTATAAAACAAAATAAATGATTTATTCCGAAATAAGAATGGTTTGGACCAAATAGCAAAACAAATACGTAAAGATCATAGTAATGATAAATGAATAAATGAATACGAAATGCAAAATAAAACTCATCGAGACCTCGTGCACGCCTCTTCCATCAGTCCGCTGTGAGCCTTCATGTTGCTGCTCAACCTCATTACTTTTTTTTCTCGCCATATCCTGTCCATCCACGACAACCCACAAATAGGGTGAGTACGAAATACGCACTCAGTGAGATCAATACGTAAATGTACTCTGTGCCACGTATTCTCCTGCTTGAACTGAATATCATAAAATAACATATATCCAAAATCTGAACTAAAGATATACAGATAACTCTACCCAACCCGACTGAATATCCAAAGCCTAAAACTAGTACCACACTGGATCATAACACACAGGGTCCACACGACTCTAGCTCGGGCATATGCTCGCAAAGTCCAAAGGACCCCAACACACTGAAAATCTTGCAAGGTCACAACGTACCCCAACTATCAGTACAATACAGCGCTCCGTCACTCGAAAGGTTACCACAACCCCAACACGGTGCGACGCTAGCAGATCCACTGATCTGACTAACTCGACGCTCAGTCGTTCGAAAGGTTACCACAACCCCAACACGGTACGACACCGACAGATCCACTAACTTGACTAACTCGATGCTCCGTCGCTCGCAAGGTTACCACAACCCCATCACGGTATGACGTCGGGCCAGATCCAAGTGTCGCAATACTAACGTCATCGACCCGATACTCCTCATGTGATAACTCTCACCAACGCGCTCGCACACGCCTTCTTCTAAAGGTTCGAGTGTGAAATCACCCGATCGAGCACACTAACAAGATATTCACTCGGTTTAAATACCGAACCCAAATATCGACGTTATCCGACTCCAACACTTGGTCGCACGTCAATTCTCTAGATCATCTCTAGTCACTTATACAACTCATATACTTGTCATCAATTCTAATACGACAAATTTAGGGTTTAATCCAATTCCACTTGTAACCTCTCATTTTTCCCATTATGATCCTATAAATTCTATCGTGATCATGCCTCATTTTAAAAATATAATCTCTTCCATAAATCGATAACAAATCCGAAATTAGGATGGAGAAAATCATCACCTTAGCCTCCCGACGATTTGACGATTCTGGCTAATATTGCAAGCAACAACACCGACCAAATTTTCCCTATTATAGATCCATTCAATTCCATAAATTTCCATAATATAAATATTCGAATCAAGTGAATAATCACAACGAATTATTTAGAGATTTACCACAATCGCGATTAGAATCCATCCACGAAGAACGTGATGAAAACTGAAGATCCTTCTCCAATTTCTTCTTCCTTTTTTTCTTTTTCCTCTTTCTCTCGGTGGCTCTCTCTCTCTCTCACAGAACCTCCAATCGATAGGCCAATACTCCAATTCGTTCAATCACTTTAAAACGGTTCTGTGAACCTTGGTGATAGCTTGTTCACTCGACTCCCACCTGATCTCCCTCGCCTCGCTTGAACTCGTAAATACACCATATCTTCAATGTTAAACTCAACATCCTTCCTTTTTAGATCAGCATAACTCTTTTGACGATTTTGAGCCGTCTTCATTTTCATCTTAACAATTCTTATCTTTTCCATGGTCTCTTCGACAATCTCTGCTCCGAAGATAGATCTATCCCCCACTTTAGTCCAGCACAAGGGTGTACGACATGGTCGCCCATATAAAGCTTCATATGGTGGCATCCCAATGCTAGCATGATAGCTATTGGTGTATGCGAACTCAACAAGTGGTAAATGATTCTTCCAACTACGAGACCACTCCAACACACATGCTCGTAATAGATCATCAAGTGTTTTTATAGTTCTATGAGACTGTCTGTCTGTCTATGGATGATATGCGGTGCTCATACGCAATTTGGTTCCTAACTCTTTTTGAAACGTTGCCAAAGACGTGAGGTGAATCTCCCATCTCGATCTGAAATAATGCTGGATGGAACCCCATGCAACTTCACAATTTGTGCAATATATATCCTTGCTAGCTGATTTACAATAAAAGTCTTCTTTATTGGAATGAAATGAGCCGATTTAGTTAGTCGATCCACGACCACCCAAATAGCATCTTTGCCACTTTGCATCCTCGGAAGACCCGTCACGAAATCCATGGTAATATGGTCCCACTTCCATTCGGGGATTGGTAGACTTTGTAATTTCCCCGCTTGGTACTTGTTGCTCTGCTTTGATTAATTGACACGTTGTAACCTCTAATCGAATAATTGTGATGTACGAATTCTACTCAATAGACCAACCTGATTTACGGCTTGCAAACTGACACTCTCAGACTTAATCTGCACTGCCTCTAGTCTCAAAGCACTTATCTGGCTAATCAAATCCCTGAATTCTTGCATAGCCAAAACCTCAACTCTTTTATGGCTCAACGCATCTGCAATAACATTTGCTTTCCTCGGATGGTACGCGATGTCCACCATAAAAATCTGTACCTTCTCTCCATAAAGATATGCCCTCCAAATCTTTAACGCAAAGACCACATCTGGCATCTCTCAATCATGAGTCGGATAATTCTCTTAATGCTTACGTAACTGCCTTGACACATAAGTAATCATGTGATCTCCCTGCATAAGTACACATCCTAATCTCGTCTTTGATGCATCCGTGTAGACTATATATGGAATCCCTGGTTGTGATAAGGCTAACACTGGAGTTTTCGTTAGCTTCTCTTTTAGCTCCTTGAAGGACTTCTCACAATCTTCATTCCAAGCAAAAGGTACATCTTTTCCCGTAAGTCTCAGCATTGGCTTCGCTAGACTAGCAAAGTTCATAACAAAACGTCGATAGTACCCTGCTAATCCTAAAAAACTCATTATCTATGTTGCATTTTTTGGTTGTTTCCAACTCACAATCGCTGACACCTTCTCAGGATCGACATAAACTCCTTCCTCTGATACGACATGTCCCAAAAATCCAACACGTCTCTTCCAGAAACTACATTTTTTCAACTTCGCAAACAACCGTTATTCTCCGAGACGCTCTAACACTAAACGCAAATGTTCCTCGTATTCCTCTGGGCTATTGGAGTAGACCAGAATGTCATCTATAAATACAATAATGAAACGATCCAAGTAGTCTCGAAACACATTGTTCATTAGCTTCATGAACACAGCAGGGGCATTAGGCAACCCAAATGGCATGACCGCAAATTCATAATGCCCATATCGAGTTCGAAATGCGGTCTTTCTAATGTCACCTTCTGCAATTGGAATCTGATGATATCCCGAAGCTAAATCTATCTTTGAGAACCAAGTTGCACCTCTTAACTGATCTAATAACTCATCGATCCTCGGTAGTGGATAACGATTTTTCACAGTGACTCTATTTAGAGCCCTATAATCAATACACAGTCTAAAAGTCTCATCTTTCTTCTTCACAAATAGGACTGGTGCACCCCATGGTGATGTACTCGGTCGTATAAAAACTTTCTCAAGTAGTTCATCTAATTGCTTCTTCAACTCTGCCATTTCCGCTGGTGCCATTCGATACGGAGACTTTGATATAGGAGCTGTACCCGGTTCTAGCTCAATCTCAAATGGATTCCCTCGCGTTGGTGGTAAGCCCTGCAGTTCTCTGAAAACATCTGCAAACTCTCGCGCTACAGGGATCTCCTCGACTTGCACATATGGACCTTCTTCTTCTACCGATATGGTACCAAGATATATGTCACACCCTTGATCTAGTAATCCTTCCATACGTAACACTGAGATGATGTGAATCCTTTGACCTGATCGAATTCCTTGATACTTAAGCTCCTTGCTGCCTTTCTGGCATCGTACTTGACCGTGACGACAATCCATCACAGCTCGATGTCTTGACAACCAATCCATTCCAATGATCACATCATAGCATTCCATCGGAATGATGATCAACTCTACAGCTAGTTCTTCTCCTTCTATTACCACGGGGTACTTCCTTGATAACCCCTTGGGATTCTAAAATCTGACCTCTAGGATTATGCACTCGGACCATACTCGTTAGATCCTCAGGTTGAACAACTAATTTATTAACCATCGATGGGCTCACAAAACTATGTGTCGCACCGGTGTCAAATAACACATGAGTAGATAGAACTCCCACGATTACCGTTCCTACATAATACGAATATTGTAAAGAATAAACTTCTTAATTCTCCCACGGAGCTCACCTCGACATAGACAATTATTATATCTAAGGCATACACACATAATATAAAAATATGACATACCAGCGATAGGTTGAGCGTCTCCTTCTTGGCCCTCACGTTCATTCTCGTAACCTCCCATTGCATATACACGTGGTTGTACAGCCCTACTTTTCGATGCATGCTCTTCAGGCTTCCTAGTTCTAACCTATGGCGTTAGACTCGTCAGTGGTGGTGGTGGCCTCGGACAATCCTTTAGAAAATGATCCATACTACCACAGTAAAAACATCCGTCAAATTGTCCTCGCCTCATAGTTCCTCCCACTTGTTGGGGGCAATCACAAAACTGATGCTCTAAACTTCTACATCAAATGCATCCTACTCGGCTATCAAATCTTTGGCATGCCCCTACATGCTCACGTCCACAACGATGACATGGGTACCTCGATATTGATAAGACAGGACGTGTCAGAACTGCTTTCCTCTGATCTGATCTTCCCCAAATCTGTTGGACAACCTGTTTCCCCTTGGCATCCGAAGACTTCAAGATGCCCTCCTTGATGAGTCCCTTCTCTACCAACTGAGCATTCTGAACTAGTTCAGACAATGATCCATGCTTGATTATGCGTCTGATCTCTGGTCGTAGTCCTTGCAAAAATTTGTTGACCTTGAGAACTTCTGAGGTTACTTATTTAGCCCCAAATCGTATAACTCCAAAGCAGTCTCATAATACTGAGCAACAGAATGGTCACCTTGATGCGTATCAAAGTTAAACAAATATTTAATCTAAACTACCAGCAAGTGCACGACACATGTGTAGTACTTTAGGTGTCGATCCCATAGGGACTACGCAACACAACCTAAACTCAAACTATGAATCAAACTTGCAACGAACGAATTTGGGATTTGAGAATGAAATACTAAAAACAAATAAATAAACGAGTTCTTAACAATGAGACAAACGTTCTAGGAATCCGGGTTCACCACAAGACTACCGAAACCAACAATCAACCTATCTAATCATGCAATCCCAATTAAGTCATCTAAGACAACGATCCTAATATGATATCTACCCTCTCTCAAGGTATAGACACGTAATCTAGTCAAGTTATCCCCTATTTTCGTGGCTGACACCTTGAACTAAACCCATAAGATCTATGACTCATCCGTTTTACCCTAAACCGTTGGTACCCTACTTTCATGGCCTAACCTCGATTGTTCTAAACCTGATTATCCGAAATTAGAATTCTCCTTTCGGTCCTTCTTCTAAGTTCCTAAAACATGCATCTACGTGGCCATCGCAAACACAACACACTGAAGCACTCAGATAAAGAATAGATAAACGACAACGGGAAAATGCATTCAAAGATAAATCAAAATGGTTTCTGGATAGCCAAGGGCTAATCCTTTCTCCTAAAACAAAACAAATTACTCGCTCATGCGTTCAAAAGCAAACAACATAATTGAAGTAGAAAGTCTAAAGAACATGAAAACCAAACGAAACCGAAATCTCGAATTGATCTCCAGTGCTCCTTGACTATCTCATTCGTAAAAGTCTCCTTCTTCTTCGATTCTCTCTCTACTCTCTCTCCTTGATTCAAAACTGAAAACTAACTCTCCAACTGAACTCCTTCGATCCCTAGCTCTTGTTCTTCATTTTCTTTTTTCTTTTCTTTCCTTTTCTCCTCTTTTTTCCTTTTGGTCGTTCAGTTCTTTTCCTTTTGTTGCAGCAGCCACTGATTTTGCCTTTTCATGAGTTTTCCATTCTTGATTATGTTGGACAACGTTTCCATTACTTTCTCAACAAAATATCTCTTATTCATCATCTCTGAAGTCGTTTTCCTTTTTTGTATAAGTCACCAACAAGTTCCTTTTCATTTTAAGACAAATTTACTTATCTATTTACTTATCTGTTTTTCCAAGTGACAGACGCGACCCACGAGGCTCAGTGTGTGCCCCGTGCGGCGCATCGCACTGTGTTCGTGCTGAAAACAAAGCTTACCCGCGCGGGCTGGGTGTCATGGTGAAGCCCGACCGTGTTGATAGCTTGCCCGACTCGTGCTCAATTTGTTGGACCAATTGGCGAACTAAAGGCCCCGCACGGGCTAGGGTATGCCCCGCGCGGGCTGAGCTTGTTCCTCGCCGATTCTCGTCCCGTTTGTTTCGTGATGATCCTCGATGTTGGTACTTTGTCTCGTGTACGTCCTTTAGCTCCAAAATGAACCGAATACGCATTAAAACCTATAAGAACACGAAAACACGAAAACGAGTAAAACGGATTCAAAATCATACATAAATATCGCATCTATATCGTAAATATATCTAAAATCGTGCAAGAAATACGTATGAAAATGAAACGATCACACCTTGTGTGAGGCCGTAGAAATGCCAACTCCATCTCTTCACGAGCAGCGTGTGGTTTATATTTCAACTCAAAAAGTTGTTTGAACTCATCCCAAGAAAACACATGATCTGGACGTTCCCTCTGAATCTCTTCCCACCAAAACACCGCTTCTCCCTCCAAATAGTGCAGCGCAATATCAATCTTAAACTCAAATGGACATCTAGATGATCGAAAGTTCCACTCTAATCGAAACATCCCCTCCTCCACCTTCATGGGAGGTATCGCACCGCCATGAAACGACTTTGTACCCTATTTAGCCATGTGATTCATGACATAGAAATACTCCGACGTCTCCGCATGCCTCTGATTAAACACTGAAGGAGGCATTGGTGGTGCCTGCAGTGGTACTTGCGGCGGAGTAGGTGGTTCTACTGGTGGTGGTGTCGGTGCCTGTACCAGTACTTGTGGCATCGTCGAACTCTCCTTTTGATCATATTGTTGACTTTCTGCTAATAGCTCTCTCAACATTTCTCTCATGACATCTCTATTTATTCCACTTTGTGATCTTCGTTCAGATGATTGAGAATGCGTATGACTAGTGGAACGAGAGCCTCCACTTATTCTGTGACCAAGAGCTCTAGTAATCATCCTCCTCGGTAGCGTCTCCTACATACAATTAACAACTACTAGTTTCCACAGCTCTAAACCCCACTAGACAATTCAGGACATGTGTGCTACGGTCTCGTGGCTTTATTAAAACATTTTGCAAAACATTTTGAAATCCAATGAAAATGATAAATACAAAAATTGACAAGTAGGCTCTGATACCAATTTGTAACACCCCCATCCCGGAACTACCTCGGGACTAGGAGTGTCCACCATCACCTCCAAGAGGGGGCTACACGTGTCATCGCTCAAACGCATTTATAAAATAAAATAAATTATTTATTCCGAAATAAGAATGATCCGGACCAAATAGCAAAACACATACGTAAAGATCATAGTCACGGTAAATGAATAAATGAATACGAAATGCAAAATAAAACTCATCGAGACCTCGTGCACGCTTCTTCCATCAGTCCACTGTGAGCCTTCATGTTGCTACTCAACCTCATTACTTTTTCTTCTCGCCATATCCTGTCCATCCACGATAACCCATAAATAGGGTGAGTACGAAATACGCACTCAGTGAGATCAATACATGTACGTACTTTGTGCCACGTATTCTCCTGCTCGAACTGAATATCATAAAATAACATATATCCAAAGTCTGAACTAAAGATATACAGATAACTCTATCCAACCCGACTGAATATCCAAAGTCTAAGATTAGTACCACACTGGATCATAATACAGAGTCCACACGACTCTAGTTCGGGCATACGCTCGCAAAATCCAAAGGACCCTAGCACACTGAAAATCTCGCAAGGTCACAACTTACCACAACTATTAGTACAATACAGCGCTCCGTCGCTCGAAAGGTTACCACAACCCCAACACGGTGCGACGCTGGCAGATCCACTGATCTGACTAACTCGACGCTCCGTCGCTCGAAAGGTTACCATAACCCCAACACGGTACGACACCGACAGATCCACTGACCTGACTAACTCGACGCTCCGTCGCTCGCAAGGTTACCACAACCCCAGCACGGTATGATGCTGGCCTAGATCCAAGTGTCGCAATACTAACGTCATCGACCCGATACTCCTCACGTGACAACTCTCACCAACGCGCTCGCACACGCCTTCTTCCGAAGGTTCGAGTGTGAAATCACCCGATCAAACACACTAACAAGATATTCACTCGGTTTAAACACTGAACCTAAAAATTGACGTTTTCCGACCCCAACACTTGGTCGCACGTCAATTCTCTAGATCATCTCTAGTCACTTATACAACTCATATACTTGTCATCAATTCTCATACGATAAATATAGGATTTAATCCAATTCCACTTGTAACGTCTCATTTTTCCCTATGATCCTATAAATTCTATCGTGATCATGCCTCATTTTAGAAATATAATCTCTTCCATAAATCGATCACAAATCCAAAATTAGGATGGAGAAAATCACCACCTTAACTTTCCGACGATTTGACGATTCTGGCTAATATTGCTAGCAACAACACCGACCAATTTTTTCTTGTTATAGATTCATTCAATTCCACAAATTTTCATAATATAAATATTCGAATCAAGTGAATAATCACAACGAATTATTTAGAGATTTACCACAATCGCGATTAGAATCCACCCACGAAAAACGCGATGAAAATTGAAAATCCTTCTCCAATTTCTTCTTCTTTTTTTCTTTTTTCTCTTTCTCTCGTTGGTTCTCTCTCACATACATAGAAAACCGTGCGGCTTGTTTCTCTTATTTTTTTAATTTTCTCTAAATTAACCTAATATACACTTTATCATATATATATATATATATATATATATATTTAGGCCACATGGGCCTCACACAACCTAATGATTTTTCTTTACATAAGTATTTATTATTATTTTTATTGTTGTATAGAACATAAATATTATAAATTTTTGCATAGGACATAAATTATTAGTATAAATACGTTAACTTGCAGATATTATTATAAAAGACAATTATCATTAATAAGAATGTTAAATATTTATGTGTGTCTAATTAAACACAATAATTAACTAAAAAATTAAAATTATGTAATATTATATAGTGGTGATTTAGTAATGAGACAAAGAATTAGATACTCTTTCGTATCTGTAAGTATTATTTGTGATGTTATTAACATAAGAATGCATGGTAAATCTACAAAACGTCTAGTCTACGATTTGACCATATCTTGCAAACAATATTTTGTATAACAGAAAAAACTTACGACTTCGTGGTAAATTATTTCCAAATATTTATATATTACTACTTTAACTCTTTGAATACCGACGTTGTTTATTTTCAAAACTTAATGTGACTTCATAAGAATTTGAAGAGTTTACTGTTATAGAAATCAAACATCTATTACATAAACATGGCAGATCACTAAAAAATTTTCCTCTAATATCATTTCCTAAAAATATTGAAACTAATAAACTATCAAACAAGTTACTTTATTAAGAAAAAACATATGATTTAGATAAGATAAAACAAGATTACTTACGATTAGAAGCGCAATAAACTGATGAACAATGTAACATTTTCTTCATTATTTATTATAAAATCTATTTATTTATGTAAATAGTTAGCATGTATTCCATAAATGATAGAAGTGTTAGAAATTCTCCTGCGCATAGCGCAGGTTCAATACTAGTAAATATACTAATACTTAGGGATGGACAAATAGAGAATATTCGTTAATATCCGACTATTCGTATTCGTATTCGTCGAATTCTTGATTTTACTATATTCGTATTCGTAAATTTGGATATTCGTAAATGAGAATATCCGTAAATATTCGGATATTCGTCGGATATTCGTATCCGTATCCAAATCAATTTAAAAAAAATAAATAATAAAAAATTCTATAAAAAAGTTGATAATTATCAAAATATAATCCATATGTAGTCTTCAAATTGCACAAATACACAAAAAAAATAATATAAATAAACAAAACACTAATCACATCAATCTCTCAATCAATTTAACTTCGTGGATGACTCCACTAGCGTCGCCAATTCATCTAAAAAATATAACAAATTATTAGATTATCATATTAAATATCAAATATAGTAAAATAAAACTATGATAAAAGATATATATTTACGAAGTTCTGTTTTTTCGATATCTTGCAATATGTCCATAACATTATCCATTCCATCTGGATTACGAATTCAATCATGAGTGCAAATTAAAATTTCAACCATATTAGCAGTCATACGACTACGATTCGGACTAATCACATGTCGAAATAGTTAAAAGATCTCTTGCAATCAAATAATGAGTTTCATACTTAGAACTGTATTCTTCCACCAATACAAAATATCTAAATCACCAACATCTTCTTCACATTCTTCTGACAAATATTTTCCCAATTCTGATTTCACAACCCTTGCTCCTTGATTTTTACGTTCAAATAATCTTGAAACAACCAATAAAAAGTTTGTAAATTACATTTGTAGTCTTTCAAATTTAAGTATAGTAACTATTTGTTTATATATTTTATATTTGGTCTTAAAATAAAATTAATAATATTTTTATTTTGTAATTTGATCCTTAAAATTAATTTTATTAATATATTTATATATCTGTATATTAAATAAATTATCTATTTAATACTTACGGATACGAATAATTGCAAATAATTGAATATATTATTTGTGTTTATATTTGTATTTGTCGAATATCTAATTTCTTATATTTGTATTTGTATTTGTTCCTTCGGATATTTGCATTTTTCGCATCGAATACGGTTCGAATACGAATTGGATACTAACACTTGTTTCAAAATAATATAACTATACCTTAATTTTTTATATAAAAATATAATTTACTAGATTGAACCCGCGCTTCCCGCTAAAAGTTTTACTAAATATAAATTAATATTTTAATGTTCAATTTTAATATATTTATTCTAATTTACAAATAAATGTGTATATTAATTATAATTTATCGGTGCATTTGTTTATGAATTTGAATAAATATTAAATATATATATATATATGTTAACACTCAAATTTAAATAGATTTTATCATTTTTAATTATACAATATTTTCACAAAACTTTATAAATATAAATTAAAAAAATATTATGATACAATTTTGTATATTTTTAAAATTTCAATTACAATTTATATTCATATACATTAGAAATTTATTTCCATATTTAAATTTATATTTTTTTTAAATCTTTTATTAAATTAAATTTATTATGCCATATAGTTTAAAATATAAATGATATAGTTTGTGAATATATTAATTATCATGATTATTATCATACATTGAAATAAATTTTTTCTTATTAAATTATAAATAACAAATAAATAATCACAGTTTGTATAAATTTAAATTTTTAATTATATTTTAACTCATTTTAAAATTTTGAATTGTTTTCTAAAATTTTAAAAAATTGTATGGATTATTATTATTGTTATTATAATTAATTTTAACTCTTCACCGTCATTTGGGACGTGATATTTTTTCTTTATTATTAATTTTTTTTGTTACATTATATATCAATTTTTATTTCTGCCATTGAACTTTCCCATAAATTCAAAGATTCCAATAAATAGGCCAAAATCTAAATAGAACTTAATGAGTCTAAATCCAAATTGAAAAATTAATGGACCATTTTTTATGTTTTTTACAGCCCATTTATTTAATTAAGTCTTTGCTTTTATTTTTAACCCAAGTCAAGTTTTATTTGCAAACCCTAATTTTTCCAGCAGTTTCAAAACATTTCAGAACAGCCTCTTTCTTCAAACCTTTTTTTTCTGCACAGTATCCTGTACAACCTCCTTGCAGGCTTCTTCCTTTTTCCTTCTTCTTGCTTCTCTCTGCACACTTCTTCCTGCTGCTGTCGTCGACCGTCTATGCTGCTGCTGCCGACCGCCTCCTTCATACTGCCGCCGACCGCCGATCTGACCGCCGATCTGATCGCCTCTCTACTGGTCGCCGAGCTGCTCTTCTCTGCGTCTGCCCCTGAACTCCTCTTCTCTGCATCCGCCGCCGAGCTACTCTTCTCTGTGTCCACCGCTTCGTCTGCCAATCTGGTCGCCCCTGCTGTCTCAGCCGATCGTTGGTCCTCCGATCCGACTCCTGCCTTGACCGCCGTTGCTGCCTACGTACAGATCTGAGGACCGTCGTCGCTGCCTTGATCGCCGTCGCCATCGCTGCCTTGATCTCCGATCCGGCTCCTACCCGGACGCCGTCGCCGCTGCCTCTCCGGTCTCCTCTCTGATAGTTGTCGCCGAACTACTGCTGGTTGCCGATGTCGCCGTGCAACTGGTCGAGTGGATATGTCTGTCGTTCGATGGCATAGCAATGAGTGGAGGTTAAAAAAAACAATAAGTGATTCGCAGGAAAAAAATGAGAACAATCCAACGGTTATCAAATAATCAATTATACTGACCATAAAATCCAAAGATTAATATAATACCACATCATCATAATTACTATTCACAGAGCCTTCACTTCACTTTTATTAGTATTTAGATTTTAGAATATAATAGATGAATTATAAAAAATTATATCAAATATTAAAAATTCAAAATGTAAAATAAAAACTTAGATATTAAAATTGGGAAATATAATTATTCTAAATGTGAAATTAAAATATACAAAATTTACAGGGTGGCTCAACTGTCCAAAAGGGGATGGATTAATGCGAATGGATGGGGCCGCTATTCTTATCTTTGTCCAATTTGAGAATTTAATTATGAAAAACGTTATATTTTATGCATATATAATTAATAATCGTAAACGGTTATTCTTATTTTTATAGAAGTGATCAATCTCTAATGATTTATAAGAAAAAATCAAAAGCTCAATATATGAGATTTTGTATTTTTATGTTCCTACACACTTGGAAGAAGAAAAGAGTTAGGGATGCGTCTCCAGTAATATAAATTAAAAAAAATATAAATTAAAATACAGACAAATTAATCCAAAAATCAACAACAAAATATATTTCTTCATTTGAACCAAGAAAATGGAGGTGTAGAGTGATGATTGATGAAGAGGAAGAAGAAGATAGAGACGATCAATCACCATTTTCATCCACCATTAATGGCAGTCGCCGAGGTTAGGCACCTTCTCCAAGATCCCACAAAATTTATAACTAAGTAAATAAATAAATAAAAAACCTCTGAGATTTTACACCTTTTGCCCAACTGTACCCATCAATGCTTGAGCCCATCTCTCGCTCTCTCTCTCTCTCCCTCTCTCTCTGTCAGTGGTGTGTGTATTTCATTATCAGCCCACATTTCATCGCCAAGCTCAGCATGTTCACGTTTCTCTTTTTGGGTCTCATGTGCATGAAAGTTGTATGATTTGGTAGTTTTCGTATTCGTTCCAGTCTGAAAAGAGTTGAAGAAACGTGCTTTGTGGTTGCCGACACCAAAAGGTATCGTCTTGACTTGTCTTTTGTCTTCAAAACTCTTTCTTGGAGTTTTGTATTGGGTAGATGAACTAACTTCGACGGAGCTAACAAAGTTGTCCACTCTCAATTTCTTATTTTGCTTTTACAATTTCTTCTGCATTTCGTTTGATTACATTTTTTTTTGTGTTTATGTGTTATAATATTGGTTTGTGACATGAATGAAATTAGGCCAGAAGAAACCCTGTTTGGTTGGTGAGAAAATCGGGTAAGCGAACCAACAAAATCTTTTTCTTTTGAGCAAAGTGCGATTTGGGAGTGCTAAAGTTGGTATTTTTCATCTGAGAATTGATTACTTCATCTCTTTAGCGTGGAAATCCGTATATATATATATTTATATATCCATTGATCTGTTCATGCTCAGAAAATCTGAGAAACCCCTGGAAATTCATCTGTAGACATTGTTTATATTGTTGGTGTCTGACAAAAAAAATGGTGGGAAGCATTGAGGCCAAGAAGATATGTTCAAACGGGCATAATGGCATCAATTTGGAGGAGAAACTGGATGATCTACGGCGTCTTCTGGGGAAATCTGAGAATGATCCGTTGAGAATCGTAAGCGTTGGTGCGGGAGCATGGGGGAGCGTTTTTGCAGCACTTCTCCAAGAGAGCTATGGAAAGCTGAGGGATAAATTCCAAATCAGGATATGGAGGAGAGCCGGAAGAGCCCTTGACAGAGCAACAGCTGAACACTTGTTCGAAGTGATCAATTCACGAGAAGACGTGCTTAGGAGACTGATAAGACGTTGTGCTTATCTGAAATACGTGGAGGCAAGGCTTGGTGATAGGACACTGTACGCGGATGAGATCTTGAAAGACGGGTTCTGTCTCAACATGATTGATACTCCACTTTGTCCCTTAAAGGTTGTGACAAATTTGCAAGAAGCTGTTTGGGATGCAGATATAGTTGTGAATGGATTGCCTTCGACAGAGACTCGTGAAGTGTTTGAAGAGATCAGCAAGTATTGGAAAGAGAGAATAACAGCGCCCATTATTATTTCTTTGTCCAAAGGTATTGAGGCGGCTCTTGAACCCGTTCCACACATTATCACTCCTACAAAGATGATCCATCAAGCAAGTAAGGCTTTCAGATCTTGCAAATTTCATCTCTTAAAGGTTTGCCAAAATGGATAACTTATTCCTTTCCTGAATCTTATATCACTTGCTAGCTGGGGTACCTATTGAAAACATTCTGTATCTTGGTGGACCCAACATTGCATCAGAGATTTACAACAAGGAATACGCGAATGCTAGAATATGCGGGATTGAGAAATGGAGGAAACCCCTTGCCAAATTTCTACGGCAACCCCATTTCATCGTGTGGGATAACAGTGATCTTGTGACCCATGAAGTAATGGGAGGTCTTAAGAATGTCTATGCCATTGGAGCAGGTAATGTTTCCTCAGCCTCAGGTTTTCATGGTAGATGGAAGTTGGAAAGGGTTAGCAGAGCCAATCTGTCGTTTTTCAGGAATGGTAGCTGCGCTGACGAATGAGAGTGCCACGAGCAAGTCGGTGTATTTTGCTCATTGTACATCTGAAATGATATTTATAACACATTTGCTAGCGGAAGAACCTGAGAAGCTTGCAGGGCCTTTGCTAGCAGACACTTATGTGACCTTACTAAAGGGGCGTAATGCATGGTACGGCCAAATGCTGGCGAAAGGGGAAATAAGCAGAGACATGGGTGATAGCATTAGTGGCAAGGGAATGATTCAGGTACTCATCCAAACGCATCAAAAGCTTTGAAACTTGTGATTCAATCTCATTTTGGGAGGGACTGTGTGGAATTAGGGTGTTTCAGCGGTGGGAGCATTTTATCAACTTCTAAGTCAGTCAAGCTTAAGCATATTGCACCTGGAGGAGAAGAAGCCTGTGGCCCCGGTTGAATCATGCCCCATCTTGAAAATGCTTTACAAGATTCTTTTTACAAGGTCCACTTGAACTTGGAACTTGCTGTCTTGATCTTTTTCTTCTAAAGTGTATTGGGTTTGTGTTTAGACGTTAATTCTGCAACTGTTTGTGTTTATACGCAGAGAACAAACACCAAAGGCAATTTTGCAAGCGCTAAGGGACGAAACATTGAATGATCCAAGAGACAGGATAGAGATTGCACAGAGCCATGCATTCTACAGGCCTTCACTTCTAGACCAACCTTGATAAACTCCTTCGGGGGCAGTCCTTCGCAATCTATTGTGTCTTTGTAATGGATTCTGAACAACCTTTCTTTCTTCTTTAATTAGTCTCCCTCCTCTTATGGCCAAAAGGAGTTTACAAGTAAGAAAGAAAAAGATTATTGTCTCTCTCCCCTTATGGCCAAAAGTTGTTTACAAGTAAGGAAGAAAAAGATTTATCTTATAAGAACTACAGACTCAAACCAATCAATCATGGAATATGGGATATATATATTATTCCACCCACCAGTTATTAGGTTCTGTTTTGAGGGATTCTAAACCCTTGTATTGTAGTCTTTCTTTGTTTTGTTTCCCAAGGTAGATACAGGCAAAACTTGGTACTTGTTAATTTTGTGAGTGTTACTCATGAATGAACATCCACGTAAATGTGTTCACTGTAGTACAACTACCGTTCACCATTCATATGATTACGCAAGCCTATCAACTTTTTTTTTTTTTTTTTTTGATCATGCTTTCTAAAGTTAGCTATACCTTGAGGTCCTGAGGCGTTGACCGTAGTAACTCCAACCTCCACAGGGATTTGCCGTAGAACTGTGCAGAACTTGAACCAGAATACCTTCTACCACTCTGTACAATCGGTTGTAAGGTTAGCTAGGGCTGAGACGGTTGGTTAGCTGCTGAAGCAGATCGTTTCTCTTAAGCTTGTAATAATGTGTCACTTTCAGCGCCTTTGCTATGGCCTTTAAATCGTTTGTTTTCATCTCCTTCAAGTCACAACTTGATATCTCTGAGTCACTCACAACCTGAACCTGTTGACTGCTTTCGGCACTTGTGCTCTTCACTGGATGCCATGGTGGCATTGCAATGGTTGAACCACTCATCTCTCCAGCCATCGATGGGGTTGAACAATTCTTTCTCTTGTTCATTGATTTTTGTTCATCACCTTTATCAACAATGATCTCCCTCAGTTCACCTTCACCCTCCCCAGTTATGTTCACCTTAGTATTCCTGATAAAAGACTTGTTTGGACCCGCATTTTTACTGCTGGATTTCTGCTGTGCCTGCTTTGTTGTGATTGAACCAGAATTTTGCGTGCATGGTCGAGATAATAGTGCATTACTCCCTGGATTTTGCCTTGCTGGCTTCAAGACCAAGTTCTTTATCAGCTCATCATGTATATCAGTTCTCCCAGCTACATACCCTGTTTCAGGCTGTGATCTATTTTGTTTCTTAGCAAGAGGTGTTTCACCGCTTTTGTCCTCGCCATCACACATCTCTAAGAGACAATCCATGGTGAAAGGTTCAGTAGCAGTTAGTATGTCTTGGAAGCTGACATTCTGGCGATGATCCTTCCGACTTTCTTCTTCTTCTTCTTCTTCTTCTTCCGCAGTCAAATTTCCAGGATTAGTCTTTTCAGCGAGAGCATTAGACCTATCTCTCAGCTTCTGTCGAGCTTCTGAAACCAAATGCCTCAAACCAGAGTTTCCATATTTGCTTTTGTTGACAACAGAACAGTGGTGTTCACTGGGTTTGTTGAGGCTTCTAGGTTGCAAGTTTGAGTTTCCTGATTGTTGCATAGCATTCAGGTGCCTGACCTCATCTCTGCTAATGTTTGTGGCTGAAAACTCAGCAGTTTTTTTAAGCTGATGGATGGAAAATGATAAACATTGAACAAAGAGAACGGTTAGCATTGTGTAAAGGGAAATGAAATACAGAACAGAACAGAATGAACAGTAGCCTACAAGGATACAAGTCAAAGTAGGGTAATCTAATGGTTATGTTATAGTGCTTCCCGCATGTTACTATGGATGAGAGACTCCTTCATTTATTCACGCAATTTCACAGATGTGTCCCCAACTCTCTTACACGACAAAAGAGAATGGAATGTTACCTTGAGAGATTCCGCAATATCTTCTTGTTTTATAGGATCTGGTAATTTGTTAGTAGCCAAGGATAAACAAGAACGTTCCTCTATTCCTTCGCTCTTGATTGTTACCTTAGAACTGGAAGAACTATTTCCCTTCCTGGTAGAAGGTTCTATCACGGCATCTATACTAGAAATTTCCACAGCTCCTGCAGGCTGTGCATTATTGAAAAGAATAGCATGTAATCGAACTGATATGTACATATTATTTACGACTGAATATACAAAAGTACTCTGAAGACAACTGGAAGAATCCCAAGCTGCCGAATCATGTGGTTTTTAGATCACGGGAAAAGATTAAGCACAGGCCCTTAAATGCATGATGAAGAATCAGATAATGCAGACAGAGAAAGTAGCCTAACACAAACCTGAACTGTTTCTGAGTCTCCGTGAAGCTTCGATCCTCTCTTCGGGTCCCTGTCTTCAATGGCATTACTAGAATCTCTGGTCTCAACAGTTTCAGCATCACTAAGATTAGAGGTGTCAGCTTCCTCGTCAAGAGCTGATTGGGTAGAACTGGTGTTGGCATCCTGAAGACCGTGGATCTTTTCCTATAGAAAAAGAGAAACAACAAATTCCTAACCTGCTCGAGAATGAAATTAATAGGCTGCTGCGGAATATGCTACTCTTTGAAGGACGAGATGTTTCCTGTAACACATTCTCAGAGCATAGATCTCTGGATTGTCATTGTCATTGTCATTGTTTTCAATCAAATTCTCCGGAATTTTGCGGTTTCGCTCTTCAGGTTCCTTTGAGCAACAGCAACAAAATATTATGAAGTTTCTAAGTAAAATCAATATTTTATCTTACCACATTGCAGCAAGTATCATTATTTTGGATTGAAACCGAAACTTTCTCATGGTTGTCGATTTCAGCATCTTCCTTCTCCATCAATATCCTCAATACTTGCATACAAGATCTCTCGTTCAAAGCATTTTCCTCGATCACGTCTAAAACCATGGAAAGCAAAGCACATCGATTGTTCTCGAGGAGAAACGAAATCGATAATACTCGATAAACATAAACTACATGAGGAGAAGGAAAGCACAGACACAAACCATACCTAATCTAGAATCGAAGTAAAATACGCAACCCCGTACGGTTTGAACGTAGAAACTATCGTCTTCAACTTCTGAACCTCGAATCCAGAGGAAAAAACCATCAGTCTCACTCATCAATCGCACCACAATCAACTGAACAATCCACAAGAACACAATGATCATAAATCACCGTAAAATGCGAACCTGGACCAGTTGGCGGACCCCAAAGATCATCATCCATAATGCGCTCAGAAAATCTACCCTGAAATTCGACATTGTTCCGAAGCAGTCGTAAAAGGTCAACAACACCAAACTCACGAAATTCGCGGGAAATGCAGAAAGAGGAGTAGGAAAGACACAGTGCAGATTTTCTCGGGAGGAAAACGACAAAAAGTAGCCGTACCGGGAAACTGTAAGGGAAAACGAAGGAAGGAGACGACGAGGCCGCCGAACTTCATGGAGTGAGGATCGTCTCCTAGGGTTCAGACGAAAATGGCGAGCGAAGAGAGAGAGAGAAGAGAGAGAGAAGAGAGAGATGGCGACGACGATAAAAGGGGAAAAAAAGCCTGACAGTGAAAACGACGAACACTCTGCACAAGAGAGAGAGAGTGTGTACGGTTAGAGAAGGCAAATGGAAAAACCGAACGGAGGCGCGTGGAGGGAAAGTGTTTCCCGTTTGGAATGCGTGGGGACCACGTCCTCATGACTAAGATTTAATCTCTACCGTCCGATTAATTGACTCACGTTTTGACTCACGTTGGCAATGTCGTAAATAAATAGACATTAAGCGAGTCCCGCGAAACTTGGGTGCTAGTTTCAAACTGACATCCGAAGAGGACGGACAAATAATTCTCGTTTGGAACAATAATTATAAAGGTCGGCCCAATATATGCAATGACCTATGATTTGGTATATATATATATATATATATGATACTGGCAAGCAATAGTCAAACCATGTGGGAAAAAAGAAAGAACACAACGCAAAAGGTAACAAATTGATTCAGAACAATTTCAATGGTTTAAGGGGACAAAAAAAGCATCCAAGGGTAAGTAACGTAGTACGTGTTAAATTATTCTTTACATGATTGAGTTTTTTTAGGCGGAAGGGAGGGGCTCATAGCCGTCGTGGTGGCTGCGATTGAATTCGACAGGGATGAGTTTGAGGACGACGGCTACGATCATGCTCAAGGCTCCAAACAAGATGCAGAGCAACCAGAGATCCCAGCTTAGAGGGACGGTGCTTGCGAATGTCCCCAGCAATTCTACGATGATCACTTGAAAGCCTACGGTTGCACCCATTACGCCCACGAATACCCAACTGTTCAACATCCCTTTGAACACGTTTATTTTCTCTATTTCGCGGCTGTTGATCTCGTTGAACACCTGCATTCGTTGAACACCTACTTTAATTGCTAAATGATAAAAAAGAAAAAAGCTTGTGCCTTTGGTAGTTCGACTGTTTTTCGTACCTGGCAGAACACGAAGGAGTTGAAGATGACGGTGTTAAGGATGGCTGTGGAATCAGGGCCTTGGAGTTTGAGTAATTGTTTGCCTGCAAAGTTTAGAACACCAAGGATAATCATCTGATAAATGCCTTGACCAATGATGTTTCTCCACATGGCTTTGGTGATGAAACTCGTAGTTCTGGCGATTGGTGGACGTTTCATCAGCGCGTCGTTAGGGGGTTCTGTTGCAAGAGCCAGAGCGCCAAGGGTGTCCATGATCATGTTTACCCATAGCAGCTGCACCGCAGTGAGTGGGGCAGATCCTGAAAGGCACAAAAGGATGGTCTAAGATTAAGATGTAATGTTCTTACAACAACTTGTTGGTGTAATGAATTAGATACCTGTGATGCAAGCAGAGACAAAGTTGATCACCAGAGCTACGACGTTAACAGTTAGTTGGAACTGCACAAACTTCTGAATGTTTATATACACTGCACGTCCCCATCTTGCAACGTTAACTATTGTCGTGAAATTGTCGTCCATTATGATGACATCGGCATTCTCTTTCGCGACCTGCATATAGGAGAGTCGAGGGAGATATCATTATTATCAACTTTTCAATGATGTAATAACAATCTGTCAGGGAGAAGAACAATGCCTAACCTCTGTTCCAGCTATGCCCATTGCAAGTCCAATGTCTGCTTCATGTAATGCAGGTGCATCATTTGTCCCATCACCAGTCACTGCAACAACCTCTCCAATTTTCCTCAAGTTGTTGACTAATGTGTGTTTGTCCAGTGGCAAGGAACGAGCCATTACCTGAAGCCAAAACAAGGATATTAAGATGCATTACCATTTTTCAAGAGACGGGTGAGAATTAACGATTGCCTACTTGAATTCTTGATACAATTGCCCTCATTTCGTGAGGAGGCAAATTCCGGAATTCTGAACCTTCTATGGCTAAACCACCCTCCGTAAGAATACCACATTCCTTTGCAATTGCTTTGGCCGTGCTTATGTTGTCACCAGTTACCATTCGAACCGTGATTCCTGCAGCCTGACAAGTCTGAACAGCTTCCCTGACACCTGGGCGAACTGGGTCCTTGATTCCAACGATTGCTATCAGTGTGTAGCCACTTTCTGGGATATTCCCACTGGGAGCTTCATCTAGATCCTTGTAAGCCAAACAGAGAGTCCTCAGAGCCTCCGAGGCAAAGCCCTCTATGATACCAGAGATTTTCCTAACCTCTTCTTCAGATAGTGGGACTGACTCTCCGTTTGAATCCACAACCTTCTCACACATTCTCAATACTATTTCAGATGCACCTTTGCAGAAAGCTCGTACACCATCTCCAGGAAGAGCTGTAAGTACGGACATTTTCTTCTTGTCCGAATTAAAAGGCTCGATTTTAAGGATTTTATGCTCTCTTCTTTGCAAGTCAAAGTCACCACCCAAAAGCAAACCAAATTCCAGTATTGCTCTTTCTGTCGGGGATCCCAGGATTTGAGTGTTTCCCTCCTTATCCGTAACAACTTCAGAGCCAGTGTTCTGAAATATGGCCTGCAGGAGGATGCTCTGTACTTGTTCAGATAGCTTCAACTGGAACATATTTCTAGAACCTTCCTGCCTCTCCTCAACATTGTCACATATCCAAACTTTGTTAACTACCATGTGATTGGTAGTTAATGTCCCTGTCTTATCGGTGCAAATGCAAGTAGAAGAACCCATTGTCTCACAGGCTGCCAGATGCCTGACGAGTGCCCGGTCATTCATTAATTTCTTCATAGCAAATGCCAGACTTAATGTCACTGCTAATGGTAAACCTTCGGGTACAGCGACGACAATGATAGTTACAGCAATTGCAAAGTAATCGAGTAGCGTCAATGCATCTTCTGATGACCAATTCGTCAAGTCACCATCCATGGCTTTCTGCACAACAAACCTTATGCAGAGAACGACAAAAGTAAGCACTGCGAAGCTTAAACCAATTTTACCAATTATTGTGGCAACCCCATTTAGCTTCACCTGCAGAGGGGTCTCATCTTCCCCACCCTCACTTAGAGTTTCCATCAACTTTCCCCACTCAGTTCTCATACCAACAGTCGTCACCAGCATCTTTGCAGAGCCATTTTGAACTTTGGTTCCAGAAAGCAGAAAGGGTTTATCTTTGTTCACATGAGAAGGCTCACTCTCCCCTGATAAGCTTGACTCATCTATCTCCAAGTTGTATCCAGAAATGAAAATCCCGTGGTATCCAGAAATGAAAATCCCAGCAGCAGGAACTCGATCCCCGATGGATAAATGCACCACATCTCCGACAACCAAGTCATCAATGGAGATTTCTTGTCTATGCCCATCTCTGGTGACCTGAATAATAATCTTCTTCTTCTCCCTATCCAAATCTCTGAACTGCAAAGATTGTCTGTAGTCACTGATAGCAGTGACCATGACCACCAAGAGTATACTTAGAAAAATACCCATCCCATCATACATGCCCTTCGGAAATCCTTCTGTGGCAACTCCCACACCTATTGATACTGCAGCGCAGACCATAAGAATGATAAGTGTAATGTCTTGAAGTGCCTCCCAAACAAACATTACAAATGACCTCGCCGGTTTCTCTGCATAACGATTTTCTCCATAGATCTTTTGCCTGGAGGGTATATCACTCGAGTGGACACCTTCACTGAGCGATACAGACAATTTTTGAGCAATTCCTTCGACTCCACCATTGCTATTCAAGCTCTTGGTGTCATGATTCCTAACAATGGACGCAAGTTCATCTGGTTCAATACCAAAGCCAGCTTGTTTGATCTCATCAGTGAGCTTATACTCAGGCCGAGCACCAGCTGGGGAAATGCACAGAGAAAAGAAAAGTTATCGAAATATGAACCTAAAATGCCCTCTACTTCTGATAATGATACGTCAGAAGTTCAGCATTGGGTATGTTACCATCAATAAACTGAAGAGCGGCCTTTTGAACATAGAACGCGACCCGTATCTTTTCCTGCTTATGAGTAACGAACAGTGAGCTGACAGAGTGACACCACCACAAATGTATCGTTTGTCACGCACAAAATCTATAGAATGATTAAACTGAGCCATCAAGTTTTTAGGTGCAATCAACATCAAATAACATCAAATAATCAGGCCACCACCACAAATAATGATTGCTTATTTTGCTTCCACTCTAGTCTCATAGGCGGAGGATAGAATCTCTCAGCAGCAACACCCAATGGTGTCTGGACAATTTTTTTTTTGGAGGATCCAATGGCTCGAATCCAATGGGGCTGAGAAGTGCTTGGATTTCGTAGCTTAAACTGTATGCCAATTCATCTAACTGCTCATTGTCCCACTCACTAATCACGTTAGAAAAATTATTAAAATATGACTTTTAGTTAATTAAAGTCAAACAGCCAGCGACGGTCTTCATATTATTAAAACAGATAGTTTAACATAATATAAGAAGAAGAAAATGAACCCAGAAAAAAAAAAGAAAAAGCCGTGGACTTGTATCCTCTTCAAGATATGCTTCACGCACGTATAAGTACATAGAGCAAGTGGACAAAAAATATTTATGTCTGTTTCAATCCGAATGGATCCACTACACGAAGCTTCTTTGTAACTTCCTGAATCTTAATTTAGGCGCAGATAAAGTAAAAAAGAATGGCCTACCATAGATCAACAGATATATGAAAATTGGAAGCAATCAGATTCACCGGCCATAAAGTGAAAGTTTTGGGTACCCTTAGCCTCAAGCCAAAAGCAATCATGATTAAGCAACTCCCCTATGTTTTTCTTTAACCAGGAAAACAGATTAGAAAAAGAAGTAAAAATTAAAACTTTGCAGACTTTATTATCAGTAGTAGTACCACACTACGCTGATTCCGTTGACGAGAAGACAAAAAAAAGGGGCCAGATTTGTTTAGGTCTCTCAGTTTATCTTATCTATTCAGCGGCCAATGGTAAACACCCACAAACGTTGAGATCCCAGTAAAAGACAATAAGCATGACAGAATATGATGTCATGATGTCGTGATAAACAAAACTTAACTGTTATTTTGTTAGTAGTTGAAACTTAGACACGCTCTAATAAATAATTCCTCTTTTAGATGAATATCAGTTTTTTGCATTTCTTCACGGAATATTAAATACTACAAATCATATAAGGTGACCCACCATTCATAAATTAGGAGTAACTCGCTGTTTCCAAGCAAAAGATGAGGAAAATCAAACGCACGGTCTTGTAACGAGCGCAATGAAAGTTTAGAACTTGAAAGGGAAAGAAAATAGAAAGGAACCAATTCAGGAACATGGAACATAAAAATCGTGTGGTTCTTCTGAGTAGAAATTGCCACAATGCAAAATAAAAAATATTTAATTCCTTTAGAAATCTGATTCTTTCTGTTTGGCTGCAGAGAAAAGTAGAGAAGAAAAAGGGATGAGCAAAGACAAGAAAAAAAAGCAGGGGGGAGTGTGAGAGACGCAAAAGATGATTGACTTTGCGGATTATTGGAAAATTAAACAAGTAATTTATGGTAATAACAGGAAGCTTTCAGTCTACTATCCTTCCCCAATCGATCATCCACCACAGAAATTGACAAATAAAAAATGCCAGAGTTCATGATTTACATTCTTCATTCAGATAGTAATCGTTGATTATACACTGAAACCTACAGTGAAACGAACGGGTTCGCTAAAACATTGCTAATATTAATTTTGTTTGTTGAATATTATTATGATACACTTTGTCGGCATTTTCTCGGAAGTCAAACAAACCTTAGATCATAACTAAAACGTCCCAGGATCTGACGACCCACGCAAATCGGAGAGACAGAGAAGCACAAACACTCATAGTTCATCTCTAACATCGTATCTCGAGCTACGGAGACATATGAAAACGACAGAGAATAAACGGACCTGGATCTGGCGTCTCTTCTTCTCAAACTCAGCGAGCTTCTCGAGATTACGGATCATACGGAAGCGACGAGCTCGGTTCTTGACGATGGTGACGGAGGACCTCCATCTCTGCCGCGCTTCCAGCGACGAATTCTTGGGGTCCACGTCGAAATCCTTCAACAGATTCGACATTTCCGATCAGTCTCTCCCTCTCTCTCTATATATCTGAGAAACGTTCGCCGGCGCAAATGAAGAGAAGACTGTGGCTGTCTGCTTGGCTTGGTTTCTCGGAAACGTGCGAGTGTGCTTTTTCATTGCATTTGATACCGAATCGGGTCAAACGGGTCGGGTCATATAATCCATTTGGGTTAGTTATTTTTGGAAAGCGCTTACTTCCAAAAAATTATACTTTTTAAATCGGTATCTTCAAAAATACTTTCCTAGATAAAATACTTCAAAAATACCATTCCCAAAAAAGAAAAAATTTTTAATTTTAAAAGTACCCGTATAAATATTGATATTTCCAAAATACCCTTGCGACCTTACGACCCAATTCGACCCAGCGACCCAGTTTAACCCTGCGACCCTTGTCCCTCTTTGACCTTTTTTCCTCTGTGTCCCTTAGACCCCTACAACCCTTGTCCCTCTTCGACCCTTGTTCCTTTGCGACCTTTAGTCCCCTGTGACCCTTGTCCTTCTGCGACCCTTGTCCCTCTGTGACCCTTGTTCCTCTGCGACCCTTGGACCCGTGCGACCCTTGTCCTTCTGCGACCCTTGGACCCCTGCGATACTAATTTATTATTTACAAATTATTTACATATAATATGAATAAAATTTCGAAAATACAGCTCAAATCAAAATATGTTGGACCCGTGCGATCCTTCCGACCATTGCGACCCTTCCGACCATTTCGACCCTTTCGACTAGTCTTTTCAATGTCAGACTACTGCTTTTTCCAGGTTCTAGCTATGCTTTTTATTTTACCAATGCCACATTGAAATTATTGTCTTTCTGGATTGTAGCAGTCCATTTATTTTTCGTTATAAATAGAGGAGGAAAAACCATAAAGCTACAACAAGCACCAAATCATCTCTTGTTTCAAGTTTTTCATTCTCTCAAAAGGGGGATTTCTAACATCTAACCCTAAATTCTCTGAAAAATCCTTGTTACCTTGTGACCGTTAAGGTCACATGGTCGAACCAGGGCATCGTGCTGTCTATTTGTTACTCAATGTCTTGGTAATCGTCGGACTCAATCTGTATGCAGATACACACAAGTACTTACAACTTGGATGGAGGACTTTGTGATGTATCTGCACTACATAAGGTCTTGGTAATCGGCGGACTCAGACATCCGCGTTACCTAAGGTCACGGTTGGAGATCATTTGCTACCGTGGAACTCACCATACATGACTCAAAGCCCGAAATGTCAATGGAGCATTTCTTGCGGGGAAGGGCTCCGATGAGTCATTAATCTTCGGCAAATTTGACCTTTTTTCCTTTCCTTTTTTTTTCTCGAACTTCTTTTTGCCTTTTTCTTCTTCTTCAACTTTT
>CM071861.1:27598315-27615246 GCA_036759665.1 Gynandropsis gynandra | reverse complement strand
GCCGTTCTAGATCTTAGGAAAGTTTGTTGAGATCCAAGGACCCGAGCGGGCACAGCTTGTACCCGCTCGTGCAAGCCCTTTGCCCGACCGTGTTGCACACATTTGAGCCTGAGCGGGCACCATGCCCGACCGTGTGCTTCATCAGCCCGAGTCGTGCAAACCTACGGGGTTTTCTTGACATGAATGAGCCCAAGCGGGCACACCAAATGCACCCGAGCGGGCACACCTCCCTGGTCGTGTTCCTTGAGTGCCCGAGTCGTGCAAAGCTACGGGGATGTTTGGTAGCAATCAGCCCGACCGGGCACTCTCAATCCACCCGAGCGTGCATGACTTGAGGTGTTGCTTCCGCTCCTTCCGCTCGGTGTTTGAGTGCACACTTCCATCCGTGGCCTTGCACAAGTTGAACTTTGTCCTTCAACTACGTTTTCGGGGTTATATTGCCGTAATCTCTCGTGTTTCTCCTCATGTCTTCGTTTCCTACACAAAACACGAAATGTAGATGAAGTCCTCGAATAAACACGGTAAATGAATGAAATCTCAATAATCTACTCTAAACTAGACCTAAGAATGATATAAAAACTACAACGGATTACGTGTTATCAAAAGTTATGGCTCACAAGCCTTCATCAGACAACTTTATCAGCCTGATCTCATTGACATGGTTTATGACTTGGAATTTTCTGAAGACTTTCCATGGGGGTGTTACACATTCGAGAAGATTGTGGATACTTGTCGCAAGCATGTTAGCGGGCAATCACCGAAAAGAAAATGGTATTGTGGTGGTTTCATGATCCCACTAATGGTAAGTTGTATATATTATTCGAATAATTTGAATGTTTTCGTACTTTTTGCATTCTTATCATTTTGTTTTAATGTTTCAGTTACTTCCATTTGAAACCATCCTTAGTTATGGCCGAAAGGGATGGTATGTTGATGTTATGGATGCGGATCCATCATGCCTAAGAATGTGCAAGAAGATGGTTAAATCCAGTACTAACCTAAAGTATGTAGATGTGGTAAGGCTGATCGGAGATTCTAAGGTAACAATTACACAAGGGTCACAAGGAAAACAAGGTTGACAGAGGATAATAGTCATTTTTTTTCAGGATATTCGAAGTATTTTTCGTGCTGAACACGAAGAGGAAGGTTTAATTTTTTATCTATACAGTTATGAGGGATGCCATGATCCCGATGTTCAGATATGGATGGAACATATTCGTAGAAATCCAAAGGGTATCTATTGGGAGAACAGCCGTAAGCAAGAATTGCTGACACAAAAGCAGTTCTTGGTGATAAAAAGAAGGGAAAGGGAAAGGGAAGGGGACGAAAAGGAAAAAGAGCTTGGGCAAAAAAATGATAGAGATTGAAGACTCAGAAGATGAAGGAAGGGTAGGTGTTGCTGAAGCTGATTAAGAAATAGATGGTGATGTTGAAGCTGATGTTAAAGCTGAAAGAGAATGTGAGGATGAAGCTGAAGGAGAAGAAGCTGCAGTCCGTCTAACACTGGAGCATAAATTAATGAAGGAAATAAAGGAGTCGGAGAAAATAATCATCAACGCCGTAAGAGATCTTCTAAGGGATGTCGGGTTTCATTTGCCTAATCCAAAAGCACAAGCGGTAAACAAATCTTCCGGCACTATTAGAGATGATGATTTTGAATTCCTTCAACGTCTATATCCAGTGTCAAGAAAAGAGCCAGTCAGAGTCTGAAATTGACTTTGGAGATGGCCCCGAAGAGGATTTGGCAAACATTTTGAGATTAGTTGAAAATATCGCATCGGGCGCCACCATTCCTCTAACTGAATACATTTTCGGAGAGGTTATTGCAGTCGTTGCTCCTGTTGAAGATCCACCAAGTAAGTAATAAATAGTGAAAAAGTTCATTTGAGTCAATTTCCATCGAGAGTCGGCATGGATTGCAAGGGTCGCATGGGTTGCAAAAGACGCATAAGTCACATGGTCGTATAAATCACATGGTCGTATAAGTCAAAGGGTCGCATAAGTTGATGGGTCGCTAGAATCGCATGGGTCGCATAAGTCACACGGTCGTATAAGTCCAAAGGTCGCATATGTCGCACGGTCATATAAGTCCCATGGGTCGCAAGGGTCGCATCTAATGAATGAAGTAATTTTATGCAGATGCTCCAGTGGTTACTGTTGATGAAGTCGCCGACGAAAAAACTACAGTCGTTCCAGTCGAAGAGGTGGTCCCTAAGGATAAGGAGGTTCCTTCCGAGGAAACTACAGTTAGTCCAGTCGAAGAGGCCCCCTCGAAGGATAAGGAGGTTCCTGCCGAGGAAACTAAGTGGATCCTGATCCTGTCCCCTCTAAGCCCTCTAAGGATAAGGAGGTTCCTTCCAAGGAAACTATAGTGGATCCTGTCGAAGAGGCCCCCTCTAAGGATAAGGAGGTTCCACCAAGTAAGTACGGACTTTTGAGTCACAAAGGTCGAATTGGTCGTATGGATCGAATGGGTCACAAAAGGTCGAATGGGTCATATGGGTCGAATGCGTCACAAAAGGTCGCATAGGTCGTAGGTCATGCATAGGTCGCATAGGTCGCAGGGTCGCATTGGTTGTCATATGTTTAATGAATGAAGTAAATTTTATGCAGGTGTTGGACCTTTATCGAAGGAGTCTACGACATATGTTGAACCTTCGTCGGTACCTAAACGAGTTTTAAGACCACAGAAGGCATATGTTGAACCTCCACCGGTAAATAGAGCAAGAATAGTGCGAGAGAGAGGGCGAGGGAAAGATGATGGTGGAGTCCAAGAACCCGAAAAGAAGGTTGTTCAAGAACCCGAAAAAAGGTGGTTCAAGAACCCAAAAAAAGGTGGATGAAGAACCTTCGTTCTGGTGGAAGCTGAATGGATTAGAAAAGGGCTCGATAACCCAAGAACCTTCGTTCATTGATGCAAACGGTGAAAGGTTGACTACTCTATATATGTTCCTGACGAAACCTGGACATGAGAGTTGGTGGAAATCTGATCTAGATACTCCATGGGGCCAGAGTTTTGGAAGATTATATTAACGCCCAACGTATGGCTTGAAGATGATGTAAGTTATTTTAAACCCAAAGTCATAGAGGTCATTTTGTGTCATATGTATTCATGTGTGTTAAATTTTTTTATTTTTTGCAGCAATTGGAGGAGGCGTTGTTGATGTAGTATTATCGCATGAAGACATTCCCTGCGATATTTAAAAAACTTTATGTTTTTCCTGTTCTTTTCATGCAGATCCTCAAGATGTGGTCGTATGAGAATCTGGACACTTTTCCGGAATTTCTTAGTGATTGCGTCAATGGCAAGTATCCATTAAGAAATAAAGAACGAATGAGTGATTTCGAAGGCTTTGTCACGGTTCTAACATTCCATCAATCGATAGTATATATGTAGGATGTCATTGGGTAGCCATCAAAGCGGATTTCTAAACCCGATGCATCACGGTATACGACTTCCAGAAGAGACTTAAGGAAACGCATATCGATCTGGTGATTGAGAATCTAAGAAAAGCTATCCCAAAGATGTTCATTCTCGGAGGGTTTCCTTCTTTGGCTTCTGGAGAAGGTAAATAGAAATATGAGTATTATGAAGGTGTATAGAACCAAAGCGGGAATGACTGTGGTGTTTTCTCCTACAAATTTGTAGAAGCCTCGGTAATGAAAGCACGTAATGATTTGCACTGGATTTGCGACGAAAATGTTCTTTCCATGCATGAGAAAATTGCGGCGGAGGTATTTAGTAATGAAAAATGTATCCCTTCACCCTGAGATTAACTTGATATTTGGTACATTGTTATTTTTAATATATTTGGGACATTGTTATTTTTAAATATTTGGTACATTGTTATTTTTAAAATATTTGCTACATTTTTAAAATAAAAGGAGTCGCAGTGGTAAAAGGGTCAAAGGATCCGAGGGTCGCAGAGATACAAGGGTCGCAGAGGTACAAGGGTTGTTCGACGATTTTACCCGTTCGACCCTTGACCCTACGACCCTCGGACCCCTACGACCCTTTTATCTCTGCGACCCTGGTATCTCTGCGACCCTCGGATCCCTTATATTTACAAATACAATTATTTACAAGTAATATGAATAATTTATTATTTCTTATTTACAAATACAATTATTTACAAATAATATGAATAATTTATTATTTCTTATTTACAAATACAATTATTTACAAATAATATGAAAAATTTATTATATCTTATTTACAAATACAATTATTTACTAATTTACAAATAATATGAATAATTTATTATTTCTTATTTACATATACAATTACTTACAAATAATTGACTCGAATCTCTGCGACCCTTGTCCATCTGCGACCCTCGGACCCGTGCGACCTTTGGACCCGTGCGACCCTTTTATGTCTGTGACCCTTGAACCCCTGCGACCCTTGTCCCTCTACCACCCTTGTTCCTCATACAAACACAAACATGTAGTTCAAGTTCAAATTAATGTTCTTGTTCAAAGGAGGTTTAGAGCAATCAAAATACAACTGAAAATCAAAACGCTGCTACTATGAGACCCTGTTTGAGGGAAAAACTGAAGCACGGGTGTTGGTGTACTCGCATATATTTCGACTGCGAGGGTACAACCCTCGGTCTGTTGATGATCGAGACAAAACTTTCTCCAACACCTCTTGATGGAAGAGTCACCACGTGCCACGGGCCCTAGATATGCCTCCCACGGCAGTCCGTATCCTATCATCATATCTATCTTACATCTTCTATGGCAAAGACCTCTCGACCTCGCTAACCCTATTGGAAGTGTCTGCAACATCCTTCGAAAGGAATAAAAATTGTGAAAATCCTTACCCAAGTCGCGACATCACCCAAGTCCGTATTGAAGTCACTTACAATGAATCTAGGGCCAGATTCGAATGAGTGACTGGTACCACAGCGACAGGTAAAATCCTCTGAGCAGGAGTGGCGAAGGTGACGTGAAAGACCATGTCACCTTCGTGGGTGAAAAGTAAGTAATCCCCAATACTTAAGTTTAGGTCATTGGGGAGATCTTTCCAACCATCACTAAATCTAGATCCATCCAACTTGACTTCCCATCTTCTGTTAGACCCATTCGATTTAAGCGTTGCCGTGTTGTTGTCCCTCATTTTCCCGTAAATATAATCATCGAAGAATATCTTCGGGATGTCCTGTAACAAAAAACGAAAAACAAAGTCAAATATGTACATTCTTTACATGTAGCATACCGAAAGAGAGATAGATGAAGAATATTACAATGTAGTTATCCAGATAGCGCAGAAAAATCTCTCTGAAGAAAGAAGGGAAAACGTTGCATTTTCGGAAAAAATGATGGAAGCCGATGAGAGTTAGAAGGAGAGAGAGTGTGTCGTTATTGTAAAAAAGGAAACGATTGTAATTTGAAAAGACATGACATGGATATCGAATCGCCGTCAGATGGAATTCGAAAAGACATGACTGCAGAATTCGAAACGATTGTTATATATTTCAAATTTTTTCAAATATGATGAAAAGTTCGGCGGGAAATCGACTGGCATTTTCGCATGGTCACATATAAGGATCAATACATACGAAATCGACGAATTTACAGATTAACAATGATAACATATCAAAAACCAATCAAAACAATACATTTAAAACATCAAACTAATTAATGCCGAATGAGGATCACATTGGTCGCATGGGTCGCACGATCACATATAACGATCAATAAATGTGAAACGACGAATTTACGGGTTTATAATGATAAAAATGTAAAAAACCAATCAAAACAATACATTTACAACGTCAATCAATGGTTAAAACAGATTATGACCCATGTTTCTCTAGTTGAGTTGTGTATAACCAATGCATGTGTTTCAAAAGCGATAGTAGTGTTTTAAGAACTCGTCGGATGAGTTTGACAAAATTTCAAACAATACATTCAACATTGTTTTCAAATGTCGATATTATTTATATTATTGTCTATATTGATTCTAAATTAGACGTATACAACTCAAATATTGATAATGGCATGGGTCGTTTGGTTGCATATAAGGATCAATACATACGTAATCGACACATTTAAAACGTCAAACTAATTAATATCAAATGAGGATCGCATGGGTCGCATGGTCACATATAAGGATCAACACATACGAAATCGACGAATTTACGGATTAACAATGATAAAATGTCGAAAACCAATCAAAACAATACATTTACAACGTCAAACTAATTAATGCCAAATGAGGTTTGCATGGGTCGCATGGGTCGCACGGTTACACAAAAGGATCAATAAATGCGAAATCGACTAATTTACGGGTTTATAATGATAAAATGAAAAAAACCAATCAAAACAATACATTTACAACGTCAATCAATGGTAAAAACAGATTTTTACCCATGTTTCCCTAGTTAAGTTGTGTATAACCAATGCATGTGCTTCAAAAGCGATAATAATGTTTTAAGAACTCATCGGAGGAGTTTGACAAAATTTCAAAAAATACATTCAACATTGTTTTCAAATGTCGATATTATTTATATTATTGTCTATATTGGTCGCATTGGTCGCATGAGTCATAATTGTTCGCATGAGGTCGCATGAGTCCGATGTATTCTAATTTAGTCCAATTGAGGGTCACATGGGTCGAATTATAATGAAGAATTTATCGAATTATAATGATGAAAGTCACAAAAGGTTTAATCAAAATAATACAAATAATATAGTATTACACATTTACTAACTAACAAACCCTTCTTTTTTTTTTTTGAAGTCGGCGTTGTCTCGGTTGTCACGTTCCAACCACTGCCAGTGATGCTGGCTTTTGAAGATGGGGTTTGTCTCGATGAATAAGATGGGGTTTGTCTCGACAAAAATGGGCTTTGTATCGACAGAGAAGATGGGGTTTGTCTCGGAAAAAATGGGTTTTGTATCGACGAATAAGACGGGGTTTGTCTCGACGAAGATGGGATTTCTCTAGATGAAGCAGACGGGGTTTGCCTCGACGAAGATGGGGTACTTCTCCGAGTATCACCGGGTCCAGGATAACGATTCTCTTTAGGCCTCCCGCTTTGCCTTTCTTCTACCCATCTCATTTCTCACCTCATACTCATCACTCAGACTATTCAATTCAATAACATCATACTTTGATGCCTCTACAAATCGTTCATGTAACGTTTTCTCAACGTAAGGTGTTAACTTTTGAGAATCATCACCGGTAGCTCCCTCCAACCTATACCTATTGAACCATTCCACTGTCTTTCCCAAACAAATATCTAAAAGCCCTAGGATCGTAAATTTTTTTACTTCTTCAACGTTGAATTTATTGACTCGGCACCATTAGTGGTTAATAAGTTGTACCTTTTCCCCTTAAATTTTCATCTTGCTCATTTAACGGGACAAGTTCCTCTTTCTCCAAATACTTTGCAACATTAGGATACTTGCGCAAAGGTCACAAAGGTCAAAAATTGCCACAAAGGTCACAACAGTCACAAGGGTGGCAGAGGTACAAGGGTCGTAGGAGTACGAGGGTCGCAGGGGTACAAGGTTCGCAGGGGTACGAACGTCGCAGGGGTACGAGGGTCGCAGGGGTACAAGGGTCGCAGGGGTACGGAGGTCGCAGGGGTACGAGGGTCGCAGGGGTACAAGGGTCGCAGGGGTACGAGGATCGCAGGGGTACAAAGGTCACAGGGGCACAAGGGTCGCAGGGGTCAAAGGGTCGCAAAGGGTACAAGGGTGGCAGAGGTGCAATGGTCGCAAAGGGTACAAGGGTCGCAGAGGTCACTAAAGTCACAAAAGTCATTTTTGTACCTGGCCTTCAAATCATTCAATAGCACTTCAAATTCGTTCTCCGTGTATGTTGCTGCACATTTGAAGAACATTTCCGCCACAGTATAACCCTTTGAAGTCTTTCTACTGTGGCCTTTATTGACGTAGCCTTTATATTTTGCGATATATGACGCGCACAAAAACCATGATCAGCTTCTTTATACACTTGTTTGACTGTTTTAATCAAGCTTTTATGGCGATCAAATATCACAACGACATCACGTCCGTCCGGTATCACATTTTTCAATCTTGACATAAAACACGTCCATAATTCGGCCTTGTCTCTGTCGACTATTCCCTATGCGAGAGGATATTGGTGATCTTCACCATCTTACGCAGTCGCCACAATCAATGCTCCCTTGTACACTCCTGTCAGAAATGTCGCATCCACAACAACCACTTTACGCATGTATTTCTATCCTCTTATAGCCGCTCCGACAGCCATAAAAAGGTATTTGAAGCTTTTCCCATCATTGTCGAGCTCAAGATCTGCGATAGATGCGGGATTTCTTTGTGTAAACATGTGCAACCACCCTGGAAGCCTCCTGTAATGTTCAAAGTCATCACCACGAACCTCCTTTTGAGCACCGCATCTACCTCTTAATTCCATGAAATATGCTACATTGGCACCGTATTTTGCTTTTACACGAGCCATCAATTCTTTTGCTGGAGGTGTTTCATAATTTCCGGCATATTCCTCTTTTAAATAATCCTTAACCATTTGCGTTGTACCCTTTGTAGCTTCGGTCCGTTTACATACAGGTGAACAGTTATGAATGGGATGGTGTGTTCTCACACTAAACCGTTTGGAATTCGGGATTGCTGCCACGAGTAATTTCCATTTATAACCACTTCCGGTAAACTTGCATCGTACTTCCCACAACTACGTATCAAATCTCAATGTTGTATATCTAAATGAAGCTTCGATTGAACCCTCCCTTACAATGCAGTACATCCTTCTTGCTATCAAACTCTTGCCCAATTTTAAGATCCAATCCATCTTCGAACTCGAAGATATTATTTTCGCTATCGTGAACTACCATTTTCGAGTTTTTCTCACCATCACCATACTTATGCTCAGTTGGCACATCAGAATTAACTTTATTACTGCCACAAACAACTCCATCAACTACCACATTCATGGCACACCCACCATCTTCTCTTAACCCGCTTGTATGTTCACTATCAGAACTATCCAAATCCAAAATATTTATTGTTTCCGAATTACTCTCAACTCTACTTTTGTTATTGGACCTACAATAACACAGTCATCATAATCTACAACACCTCGATCCTCACCTTCTTTAGCAATGCTTCCAAAATCAGGAATTAGAGGCTCAATTTTCCTCTCAATTTCGATTTCACAGTTCACACTTGCCGATTCTATCTCCACATACAGCAGTGGTCGAATTCCTCTTATGTGATCGAATAGATAACAAATAAGATGCTTTTCATTCATTATATATGTCAACTTCCTATTTTCACAAATATTGGGCAGATAGCTTAACTTCAACTTTGTTGTATTATTTCCCACCATCATCTCTGCGCATAACTCATCATTCAGTTGCTAGTATGTCAGACTAACCAGAGGACATAAGAAAAATACTGCCTGGTTTTCCTGAACTCTACCAACTGACGCGATCCCGATTGAATCGACGCTTTAGACAAGGTTAGGGAAGGGATATGCCTTGCTGCAACAGATTGCACAAGGGTGTGTGGGGCGAGTGGTCACACGAGAGTTGCGGAAGGCTCTCGATTCACCGGTTCGTCTCCAATGGATATTACACACCAATGAAGAACGAACAATCGTTGGATATGACACACCAACGAAAGGATGCTGGATATTACGCACCAACAACCAAGAACTCACAAGGAATTCAAAAGAAAGATCAAAAGATCAATTGAAAGTTTAATTTCAAAAGTTGGATTGTTGTTCTCACAAGGGTGGCCGGCCATATGTAGATAAAAACAAGAAGAAAATTCAAAAAAATACATTAAATGCTAGGTCTTCATGCAAAAGCCCTAATCAATGTCTTGGTTTCTTCAAACAAGAAGATAACTTCTTGCTTGCCGTGCACATTGGGAGGCGCTCTCCTTGGGTCTCGGGTCATTAATTAGGTCACGGAAAAAAGTGACTCGCGGCCTCGTTAAAAACCCGTCGTCGGAAAACCCCGTGGGACATAACCGACAAAGGAGAAAAAGAGTACACGCGGGTCACTTAACCTAATTAATTACCGTTGCGGGTTGAGCTTCGGTTTGAATGACGTTTGTTAGGCTCGTGACTTCACGTGAATGTGAATACTCTTCATGTGCGTGGATGCGGGCCGCATTGTTGGCATCTCGGACCGCGCCTTCTTCTTCTTCTTCCGCGCCGCAGGTCGCGTCCTCTTCTGCATCGTTGGTCACGTCTTCAGTGTCCTCCAGGATCATATCACCAACCCATTCAGATTCTCCATTTGGTTTTTCTTCCCATTTACCATCATACAAAAAATAAATCAGTGTGATTTTCTCTACCACCGTATCCATTACACCTGTAACAAAAACATAAAAAGAGGGGTAAATTCTGTGACCCTCTGCGACTGTGCCACTCGATGAGACTCTATGACCCAGTGCGACCGTGCAACCCTTGTACCCTTGCGACCTTTGACCCCTCTGCGACCCTTCTACCCTTTTGTACCCCTCTACCACCCTTGTACCTCTGTGACCCTTGTACCCCTCTACCACCCTTGTATCTCTGCGACCCTTGTACCCCTTTGCGACCCTTGTACCTCTGCGACCCTTGTACACATGCGACCCTTGGACCCCCTGCGACCCTTTTCCCATGCGACCCTTAGACCCCTTTGCGACCCCTTTACCTCTGCTACCCTTGGACCCCTGTGACGACCTTTGATCCCTTTGACC
This sequence comes from Gynandropsis gynandra, assembly GCA_036759665.1. Classification (NCBI taxonomy): domain Eukaryota; kingdom Viridiplantae; phylum Streptophyta; class Magnoliopsida; order Brassicales; family Cleomaceae; genus Gynandropsis; species Gynandropsis gynandra. The sequence continues at coordinate 27,604,542 of CM071861.1, read as the reverse complement.
CCTCGATGAGACTCTGTGACCCAGTGCGACCGTACGACTCTGTGACCCAATCACTAATTGCGATTATTTGACATTTCAATAAATATGATTGGTTTAGACTCGTTTTCAATAAACGAGTCTTATATTGACCCAGTGCTTCATAACTCACAAAAGAAACAAGAAAAACACAAGAGAAACACGAAAAACTCACTATAGATACCTGGTTTTTTTGCGGTTCGTGCTTAATTGCAAGCTTCTTTGTTGACAACAAACGATTTCAATCTATTGGCAGCGAATCTTATGCCGATTTCAAGCGACTCTCGCCGAATCTGTTGTGGTGTAGGAGAACAGTAATTTTCGCGCCACAGAAGAGAGAGAACTAGAGGTGCTCTGGATGAGAGAGAAAAATTGTCGACAAGGGTAACATGGGATTATTAATATTTTAAGGGTAGATTTGAAGTTGAAACTTTTTTTTTTCAGGATAGGGTATTTTTGAAGCACTTTAGTTCTACGAGGGTATTTTTGAAGTTCTCCCGATTAAATTTTGATATATATTAATCAACTATAGTATGTATATTTTTTTCTTTTTGTAAATGTGAAAAGTTTCCAAAATATTTTAATTATTGTAATTATTTTAATAATTATTTTTGAATTATGTCTTATGTATTAATATACTAAATATATAATATTTAATGTATCTTATGTTATGTACGAATATTTTAGTGATATGTACCTATTATACATATATATATATTCATATATAATTATATATTTGGAGAAAGGTCAAAATGCAATTGATGTATTTATTATAATGTAGTTATATATATATACGTATATAAATATCTATAAATTACAACTCTATATATTATCTTCCTAAGGTATGTCATCAAATTCTTTGACACGAGAATCATATACGCATTTTCCAAACTATGAGCCATCTAATTTTTTTCATGCTTATGCATGGGCTTGATAACTGAGCAATCATATCATCTTCTTCTATAAACATCATAAACTCGTCCTTTATGCATCTATATATACTATGTATATATCAAACTCAAAATTTGGATTGTAGTACAACTAACACTGAAGACTAGTTTAGCTTCTCTTATATGATCACGTATACCTCATCTATTAAACATTCCTTTGGGTTTCATCTCACAAAAAAATCCTTCTCCCACCAAATAGTAGAACACAATATCCAACTTAATCTCTCTAATCAAAATCTTGATAATTGAATGTTTCTTTCAAGTCGAAACATTTATTTATCCTCTTATGGAATATATCATACATCTATATTATATCTTTGTATTGAATCTAATCATGTCATTCACGACATAGAAATAAGTTGATATCTCCACTTGCCTCTGATTCATCAAAGTAGGCGGTAACAGTGTCTTCAATGGTGATATTAGTATCCTAAAATTCTCTTTTAGGTCATGTTGTCCACCTTCTAGTAGTAACACTTTCAAGACTTCCCTTATAATGCCTCAATATATCCCGCTCTTTGACCTTCATAATAATCCACGATTCTTTATCCATTCTATGACAAGAGTCAACTAACCATCCTCCTCGATCTTATCCACAAAACACGGTTAGCCATTTAGCTTTCCACGGCTTAGAACCCCACTTCACACTTCAAGTCATGTGTGCTAAGGTCTCATGACTTTATTAAAACATTTCACAAAACACTTTGAAATCCCTTGAAAACAATAAAATATGAAAACGAAAACCAGACACATACAAATTTGTAGCACCTCCATCCCGGAAAAACCTTGGGACTAGGAGTGTCCATCATCACCTCCAAGAGGTGACTACACGTGTCATCGCTCAAATACAGTTATAGAATAAAACAAATACTTCTATTTCAAATTAAAAAATGGTTTGAACCATATAGCGAAAGAAAACGTATAAAATCATAATCAAAATAAATAAAAATGTATAATAAAGTTTATCGAGACCTCATGCATGCCCCTTCCAGTCCGTTGTAACCTCTGATACTGCTGCTCAACCTCTTTGATCTTTTTCTTTGTTGTAACCTACTCATCCACGACAGCCCATAAAGGGGTGAGTACAAAGATGTACTCAGTGAGATTGATACATGCACGCACTTCATGCCACATATTCTCCCAATCTCGAATGCGTAATATAAATTAAATATTTGTCACACTATAGACACATAAATAACTCTACCCAACCTGACTGAGTATCTAAGTCTAAGACTAGTACCACACATGATCATAACTCACTAAGTCCACACGACCCTAGCTTGGACATATGCTTGTAAAGTCTAGAGGACCCTAGCACACTGAAGATTTGGGTCAGTTACAACGTACCTCAGCCATCAGTACAATACAACGCTCTGTCACATGAAAGGTTACCACAACTCCAACATGGTATGACGTTGGCAGATCCACTAACTTGACTAACTACAATGCTTCGTCGCTCGAAAGGTTACCACAACCCCATAATAGTACGACGCTAGCCCAAATCAAAGTGTTTTAATACTATTGTCTTCGACTCAATACTCCTCATGAAATAACTCTCACCGACATGCTCCCACACACACCTTCTTTCGAAGGTTCGAGTATGAAATCACTCCATCAAGCACACTACACAAGATGTTCACTCGACTCTTTCTCTGAACCCAAAATATCCATGTTCTCTAATCTGAACACTTGGTCTAGCATCAATTCTCCAGATCATCATTAACCACTTTAGTTTCACCAAAACAACTCATGTATATATGCCATCAATCATCATTTGATTATTCTAGGCTTGGGTTCATTCTTCACTTATAACATCTTATGATCCTAGAAATCTTTTATCATGCTCATTTTAAACGTAAGGATATCTCCATAAACCAATAACAACCAAATTTTGATTGATAAAGATCATCACCTTAATGTTTCATGATAACTGGACGATTCATGATGATATTACCAACAACAACACGAATCGGATTTTCTCATATTACAAACCTATTCAATTAATCAATATCCACAACATAAATATTCAATTTGAAGAAATAATTACAAGAAAATGTTTAGATATTTACCATAATCTCGATTAGAATTCACCCATGAAGAACACGACGAAAATTTGATGGATCCTTCTTTTTTTCTTCATTTCTTCTCTTTTTCTCTTTTTTTCTCTTCTATCCTTCGACAACATGAAGCGGTTGAAACTAATTTTTGTTTATTTCTCTTAAGTAATTCAACTTAAGGTTTTAGGTTAATAATTAACCCTAATTATAACCATGGGCCTTTAGTCCTTATATTTGTTAATCTTGAATTATAAAGTAGTTAGTTGTTAGATTAGTCAGTTTATTAATAGGATTAGGTATATTAATATTTTGTTATATATATAAAGGGATAATGTAAAATTTAATTCATATCAATAAAATTAAGTATATTTTTCTTCTTCAATCCTAATATGGTATCAGAGCTACTGACTACCGAGGTGCCCTAATTTCCCCTTTTCTTTTTCACTTAACCGTGCCCTTATTCCTCTTTCTCATCTCCTATCATTCGCAATTCTCGGTGATTATTTTTTTTTCACCGATTTCTTCGGATAATTCTGCCTTTTTCGTCCAAATTTCCCCATTTTCAAACGATTCTCACCAAAATCTTATTGTTTCTTTCTTTTATTCCCGATCATGGCAATCGGTAAATCCCTTATCTTCAAATGATCCTTACAAAAATCATGTGTATTTTCACATAAATGACATGAATTATTTGTTGCTGGTATCTGAAAAGCTCACAAGCGAGCTTAATTTCAACACATGGAGACGCTTCATGGAGATGGCTCTCAACGGTAGAAACAAGCTCGAACTTGTGACATGTAAGATGATGTTGAATATGATACTTGGCATCGTTGCAATGATATCATTTGTTCTTAGATAATCAATTCGGTATCCAAGGACATTGGTAATAATAATGTCCATATGAGCATTGCAAGTGCCATCTGAAAAAATTCAAAATAATGTCTCATATCTTTGGTTTAGAGAATGAACTTTAGAACCATAGGCAAGGAAGCATTAGATTTGAATGTTTACTATACACGTTTAATAACCTTTGGCAAGAATAGAAATCTTTAGAGGAAAATCCAAACTGTTCTTGTTCCAAATGTACATGCAACATTAACGAAATTTTATCAAAGTGTGAGGAAAAAAGATATTTTATTAAATTTTTCATGGGTCATAATGACAAACTCACTTTAGTTCGTAGACAAATAATTCCCATGGATCCACTACCATCTGTATATAAAGCCTTTGATGTCGGTTAATCTCAAGTAATAATATACCTAGACTAACGCTTCCGCAAGAATACGGATCGTATAGTACCAGGGTCGAACACAAGGAATTGATGCAACTTTGAAGTTATTAGACTAATGGATAAGACGTGTAAAATCGAATAATGATGGGAATACGAATGGAACTAAGCTAAACTACTTAACGAGATAAACTTAATGACTAAACACCATAGGTATCGAGAGTTGCACAACGATGTAACGAAGTTCTAACAAGATCATTGGTCTTAGATACTATCACGAGTTCAGGGAATTCAAGCTCTAATATAGGAACTGACTGGCGTAGACTTTTCCACTATCTAGCATGCGTATACCAATCTCTCGATTGCGTATCTCATCTACATAGACGCATTAAGACCGCTATCCTAATCTCTAGATTCAATCTATCGACCTGGCCTAGATTCTAAACCGATTAATCCTAAATCATGGCTAGATTCCAAAGTCTAATCCCCTGGCGTAGATTCATTAGACTTCTATAATCATCCATTTGAGTGGCGTACAGGAATAAAAAGCATTAAACACAACCAATCAATTTGATACAAGAACAAAAGCGTTAAGAACCACCAAGCATTAAGAACAAGACTTCGTTACATATTGGCAATACTCTCTAACCCATGGCTGTAGATCTACTCATATATGAACACAGCAAAAGAAACGCAAGAGAATACTAAATTCGACATTGATAGAGAATGAGATTCCTCCCTATTCGTATACTGATGTCTTCAATAGATCCTCTATGCTCCCGATCCTTTGTTTCGTCTTTTCCTTCCTTTCTCAATGTTCCTTAATGTCTCTGCACGTTCCCCTCAAAGTCTGGTTCGAATCCTAGCTCTAAAAGGTCTCTTTTCTCATTAATTGGCCGTTCAAACACCAAGGAGTTTGTTGAGAAAAAGGTGGACCCGAGCAGGCAAAAGAGCAGCCCGGTCGTGCATGACCTATACCCGATCGTGCACCATTTCTAGCCCGATCGGGCACCCATGCCCAGCACCCATGTCCGAGCGTGTGGTTGGCCAGCCCGAGTCGGGTAAAGCTACAGCGAATTTTGGTAACAATTAGTGCCCGAGCGGGCACACCTTTGCCACCCGAGCGGGAACACCTTCCCGATCGTGTTCTTCATCTGCCCGAGTCGTGTAAAGCTACGGGGATCTTCAGCCTCAATTTCTCAACTTGTGCCCGAGCGGGTCCTCTCCATGCCCGAGCGTGCAGCTCTTTTTTTGTTGTTTTCACTCCTTTCGCTCGGTGTTTAAGTGTTCGCTTTCAATCCGTGGCCTTGCACAAGTTGTACCTTGTCATTCAATCACGTTTTCGGGGTTGAATTGTCGTAATCTCTCGTGTTTCGCTTCATGTCTTCGTTTCCTATACAAAACACGAAATGTAGATGAAGTCCTCGAATAAACTCGATAAATCAGTGAAATCTAAGAAATCTAATCAAAACTAAACCTAAGAATCATGTAAATACTAGACTTAGCCTTTGCTCGTCCTCGAGCAAATCTAGAGTCGAGTACAAGAAGAGCTAAACAACAATGGACACTAGCACAAATACCCCGAAGGATTAGCCATCATGCAAAACAACGCGTCACATGAACGCAAGCCTAAGCGTACCTAGTTCAGACTTCTATCAACCGAAAGTCACGAGCCATGCAATCCTACCAATGACCTAAGTTTATTTCATTCCCCTAGACAACGTCCAAGCAATCTCCATACCAATTCTCCTAAGCTTGATATATCATTAAACTCGTAATCTCGTTCTTATTCTCTTTTCTTTTTTTTTATCTTTTTTTTCATTTTTTATAGATTCACGCTTGGTTCCTAGGACGTCGAAGTCGAAGAGGGATGGCTTTCTACTTAGACCCAGGCTGCCTATGGCATACTCATAAGGTCTTGTAACCCTAGCGGAGTGAAGAGTTGCGTCATTGAAGAACAATTTTCTGTTTTGTTTT
>CM071861.1:27521128-27536526 GCA_036759665.1 Gynandropsis gynandra | reverse complement strand
ATATTCGGCCCGTTTAAAACGGGCCGGGCCGGGCCCGAACCCGAATGAACCGGGCCGAAACGGGCTCGGGCCGGGTTCGGGCCGGGCCGGCCCGTTTGACACTCCTACGAATGAACAACTAGCGTAAGGAGAAATCGTCTAGATATTCTTGCTTCACAATTCGAGAATATGAGGATGAGTGAAGATGAGAAGGTCACTGAGTTTAATGTAAAGTGAATGCACTAACAAATAAAGCGCAAAACTTAGGAAATACCTACAAAGAAAAGAAGCTAGTAAAGAAGTTGATACGATGTCTGCCAAAGAGATTCGAAGCAAAGATGGAAATTGTAATAAATACTGACACCACAAGCTTTGCAGAGGTAGTAGGAATTCTCTCGGTACATGAGATGAGTTTGAAGCATGACAATGAACCAAAGACCAAAGGAATTGTTTTACAGGTAACGCATGAAACATGCCGCTTGAATTCACTATAAGAAAGTGTGGCATGCATGGCAAATGTTTTGGAAAGATCTACGGAAAAAGAAATCTAGAAACACGAAGTTTCGTCCTGAAACGAAAGAAGGAAAAACTTCAACCCAGTGCCATGAGTGTAAAGGTTTCGATCACTTCAAAGCTGAATGTCCAAGTGCACAAAAGAGAGAAGCAAAGCTGAAAAATCAAGGAAACTCAGCTCTTCGAATGTAAATGATATGGACATACCAAGACAGAATGTGGTAAGAAAAAAGAGAAATCCTACATAACATTGAGTGAATCTGAAATCGATGATGAAGATAGGGAAGGCATAACAAATTTTGTAGCGTTTCTTGGAGAAAAGTTAGAGTCTGATAGTGATAGTGATAGTGATAGTGATAATGATGTAACTATCGAAAAGTTAAGTGTATCATGGACGAAGATCAACAAGGAAAACATTGAGCTTGTTAAAGAAAATATACAACTTGAAAAACGTCTCAAACAAAATGAAGTGCAATTGCAAAAATACAATGAAGAGTGGAGTTAATTAAACATCAACTTGAGGAGACGCAATCATCTTTTAACCATTGGAAAGACAGATAAGCAACACTACGGACTTGGATTTAAGCAAGGTACTACAAAAAAAGAACTGATTGCTGAAAAGAAAGTAATGTTTGTCACTGGAGGACTTCTGGAGGATGCAACTACAATTTCTTTTAAGAAACCTGCAGTACAGATTGCTAAGTGAACTACAACTCAGAATATTCAACCTACAGAGAAATCAAAATCAACTGAAGTATAATCTGATCAAACTACAGTTCCAGCACATGTAACTATAGTTAAGCAAACGCTAACGTTGGAAGAAAAAATGTAAAGAGATGTTACTCATGCGGACAACCGGGACGTTTTTGGAGATGGTGTCCTTATTATAAGAGACAATTTACAGGAAGATATTAGAAACCCAAAAGGATAAGACAAGTTTAGGTGAAAAATCAGATGTATATCGGAAGCCGAAGAAAACCAAACAAGTTTGGATTAAGAAATCTAATTTGAAGTGTCAAGTTGCTTATACTTAATGCCGAAGGATAACCACAACCGGAAGATGTCTACTTTGTAGAAGGAACCAAAACAAATCTTATCAGTATCATCCAGTTGTGTGATAGTGGTTTTCAAGTAAAGTTTTCGAAAGAAAATTATCATGTTTTTTATACTAACGAGAAATGTGTTTTGACATAATAAGAGGTGGAAACAATTGTTATATATGGAGTGGTGAAGAGAAATGTCTTAAGGCAGCAAAAAGTGAACTTGATCTTTGGCATCAAAGATTAGGACACACCAACACAAAAACACTAGTCAAACTCTCGAAGCATGACAATATCCGAGGAGTACCAAAGCTGGATTTGGAAGATTGTTTTACATGTAAGTCGTGTCAATAAGGGAAGCAAGTATGAATTCTTCACAAGAAGATAAATGACATAAAAACAAACAAGGTAATTGAACTTCTTCATATGAATCTTATGAGACCGGTGCAAACTGAAAGCATCGGAGGAAAGAGGTATGTTTATATTTGTGTTGATGATTACTCTAGATATACTTGGGTAAGATTCTTGCAGGAAAAATCAGATACTTTTGATACTTTCAAATATCTATGCTTGTGTTTGATAAATATAAAAGAAAGTATCATTGGAATAAGAAGTGATTGTAGATGAGAATTTGAGAATGAACAATCAGATAAATTCTACAAGAAACATGGTATCTTACATGAGTTTTCTACACCTAAAACTCCACAATAAAATGTAGTAGTAGAACAAAAAATAGAAAGTTGCAAGAAATGGCAAGAGTAATGATGCATGCGAAAGGAGTTGCAATGAGATTTTGGGCTAAAGCGATAAATTCAACATGCTACATTGTTAACAGAGTGTACATAAGACTAGGTACTCTAAAAACACCATATAAATTATGGAAAGGTTAGACTCCAAATCTAGGATATTTTCATATTTTTGGATGCAAATGTTATGTCTTAAATGATAGGGATTATCTAAAGGAAAATTTGATTCAAAATCTGATGATGGGATATTTCTTGGTTATGGAAATAATCCAGTTACATATAGAGTATACAACTTGGGTACAAAGTCTGTAATTAAGTTAGTGAATGTGTTTTTTTTATGAAAATCTTGTTTACGATGAGACTCCAATTATTGATGTACTTCAAAAGCATAACACTGTATCTATCGAGAATGCAGGTAGTGAAACTGTCGAAGGTGAATCTAATAGATGAACAGAACGAAACATACAACATTTATGAGCCTAAGTTAGTTCATAAGAATCATTCCATTACCGATGTAATTGGAAATGTATGAAGGAAGAAGAACCAGAGACAAAACCACGCTAGAACTATCAAAACATGATTCGCTATATGAGTTTTAATTCAATTATTGAACCTAAAAATATTGTGGAAGCACTCGACGATGTATTTTGGGTTAAGGTAATGCAGGATGAGTTAGAACAATTCATAAGAAATGATGTGTGTCAGTTAGCTTCTAGACCTGAAAATGAAAATATCATTGGAACTAAGTGGATATTTAAGAACAAAACGAATGAAAAATGAATCATAATGAGGAATAAATCTAGGCTAGTAGCACGAGAGTATACGCAAGTAGAAGACAAAGATTTTGATGAAACTTTTGCACTCGTTGCTCGTCTAAAATCCATTTGTTTGCTATTTGGAATTGCTTGCTTTCTTGGTTTTAAACTTTGTTAGATGGACGCAAAAAGTGCATTCCTCAAGGGTGTTCTTCAAAAAGAATTCTATGTAGAACAACCAAAGGGTTTCGAAGATCCACATAAAACGAGTTATATGTACGAGCTTAAGAAAACACTTTAAAGGCTAAAGCAAGCACCAAGATCATGGTAGGAAAGGCTCACAAGTTTTTTCCATGACAACGGATACAAAAGAATGAGAGTAGAGAAAACGTTGTTCATCCATAATGTTGATCAAAATTTTCTTGTTATACAGATTTATGTTGATGACATTGTCTTTGGGTCTACTTCACAGAAAAAAATGGTTTGGTTTGTTGAAACCATGAGCATGGTTGGAGAACTGAAATTCTTCATTGGATTGCAGGTGAAGCAAATGGATGATGGTATATTTATCTTACAAAGTAAATATGCAAGAGATCTTGTCAGACGGTTTTAATTGGATAATTGCAAGCCAATAAACACACCAATGTCCACAACAACAAAATTTCACCAAAAATGCAGATTGTGAAGATGTTGACGTCAAATTATACAGGAGCATGATTGGAAATCTATTGTACTTAATAGCAAGTAGACTTGACTTATATGTTAAAGGAATTGCAGAATATGGTATATAGGTTTGGCCATTTCGGGTTTCGGTTTGGATTTCGGTTCGGATATAATAGGTACGGATTAATCGTGTTAACAAAAACAATAACCAAACTATAACTAAATTTAAATCGGTTTTGTTCGGTTCGGTTGTACAACGGTTCGGTTCGGTTGTATCAATAAAATATTGTAACCAAATTAAAACACGAACTATAATTTGTTCGGTTATTATTCCATTATTTTTATTTTACTAAGTATTTTATCATATAAAATTACAAATAAATGATATTATTCAGAATATTTCAAATCATTCATATATTTATACAAATATACTATAATATATTATTATTTAAATTTTATATTTAATTTCAATTATTAATTATATTAGATAAATATCATGTATCTATATATTTTTTATATTTTTATGTAACCATTCGATTATCCACGGTTATTCGATTAATAACTAAACCGAACCGAATATATTCGATTTTTTAACGTTCATACTCGATCGGTTATTTCATCTACACCCGAACCAAAACAAATGACCATAATTTGGTTCGTTTGGTTTAATTTTATATAACCAAACCGAAATGTCCACCTCTAATGGTATGTATTATTCAAAAGATACTAATTGTAATCTTGTAAGATTTTGTAATGCTAATTGGGGAAAAAATACAGATGATAGAAAGAGTACTACCGATGGATGTTTCTTCCTTGGGACTAACTTGATTTTTTGGTATAGCAAAAAACAAAATGTGAAATCTCTATCCACGGCCGAAGCGGAATACATAGTGCTTGGAAGTTGTTGTACACAACTTATGTGGATGAAATAAATGTTGTCTTATTACGAGTTAAGTACAGGTACTTTCGTGGCTATATGTGATAATACTAGTGTGATAAACTTGTCAAAAAATCATGTGCAACACTCTAGAACCAAACACATCGAAATAAAGTATCACATTCTTAGAGAACAATTAGAGAAGAAATAACTAAAGGTGGACTACGTACCTACTAAGCATCAACGCAGACATACTCACTAAACCACTAGATATGAATAGATTTATATTTTTAAAAAAATCTCTTGGGTTTGTGAAATATGAGCTCTATACTTGTTATAAAAATTTGAAAGAGAATGATAAATTCATATGACTTCTGAAAAGAATGAAATATTCTGGGTGAACTTCTGATCTTCAAGTGTTTGACTCGTTTTTTAGTACAATTGACCATTTCCGAATACAGTTCAAAATGTCTAATGTGAAAATAAAAAGAAAGAAAAAAAGCTATATAAAAACTAAAAAAAAGTCTTCCTAAACTTCGTTGTCAACCTAAAAATGAAGTATTGAATTTACATTTTGTTGACATGAGTGCTTACTCGGGTCTAAGTGGTGGGACTACTAATCAATTTCGACGTCTTAAAGGTACATGATAACATGTCTACTCCGTTGTCATATACATCATATGAGTATACCCAATGAGGTAACATGGGTCTAAATGGTGGGATTAGCTGTGGATATGAGTTAATAAAAACTTCAACGCCCTAGAAGTATAAAATACTAACAATAAAAATGATGATGATACTCAAAGAAAAAGGAAAAGTGAGTAAGGTGAAAAAACTCATTTAAAAGAGAAGAGCAACTGTTCTATCAAGAGGTGAGATGCACTTGAATGGTTTAGTCGAATCTCTGAATATATTCAATCAAGTACAGTCAAAATGATGATCTTTGCTCTTTGAAAAAAAGATTATTCTAATGATTGTTGAGCTCATAGAATAACATATAAAAAAGAAATTTGTTGAAATTTGATTAAGTATGCTTAGTAATGTATAAATCTTCTCTTATTTGTTTTAAGTCTATTTTATCTTAAAGGAAGTGATTAGGTTAAGTTGGCATTTTGCTAATTTTGAGAACAAAAAAGATCATATTCATGAGAAAGATGATCTGGAAAAAGTTATCTTCAAGATCAACAAGAAGGTGGATTCAATGAAAGAAAAGCTCAACAAACTGCAAAAGCAGTTGCAAGTGCATATCAAGACCTTTCATCATAGTGTTTTCTCTTTCCTCTCTTATTTTGGGCGATCTTATGCTTTCATGTTCTAACTTTTTTTAATTTATGCTCAACAAAACAGAGGGAGAAAAGGGAAATAAAAATGTCCATATTAATGTTGACTTTTTATGTTGGCTTTCTGTTTGTGAACTTCTCATGCTCATTTATCGTTAGTTTTCAAACTAAAATGAATGCTTATAGTTGCTAACTTTGAGTGTTGTGTTTGAGCATAAAGTCAAAAAGGGGGAGATTGTTAGAATGCAAAGACCAAGTCAACCATCACAAATATTAATCAAGTAATCACAAGTATCCTGGAACAAGCCAATAAAGATAACAACATTGGTCTAAAATCTAACAAGTCAAAGAACAACTTTCAAAAGAATAGATCATCCTTAAATAAGAAATAAGGCAACATACAACAACTTACATGTGATAAAAGGCATATTTAAAAGAGGTATGCACAACAGCAAATGTACAACTCGGGAGAAAAAAAAACTAAGTGCAATCATACGTGTTAAAGTAAGTGAGTTGACCCTAACGTGTTCATAAATTCGATACAATTAAGTGTAATGGGTTGATCAGTGAGAGAATCATCTATAAAGTTCATACACGTGATATGTATTGAACTGAGGGAGGGTGAATTATTGAGATTTACGATTGGATACAATCTGGAAATAACTCAGGATTATGAGGTGTATTTCGGGCGAATTCAAATGTATTTGGATGATATGTATTTGTAGTTGAACATACAACAACGTAAATAAAATAATTTATTTTGTGTGATAATGAAAGATTACTGTGATGATGAGAGATTACTGTGATACTTTTGATATTAATTTGAATCTCATACAAATTTTTAATTTTTAATCAGATTAGCCTAATATTTTTTTTAATAAAAGATCTATTTTCAATAAAACCTAACAAAAAACAGGCGGATTCTAATTTTTTCCCCAAAATATGATTTAATATTAATGTAACTTATTGTTTTAAAATGAGAGCTATCATTTTTTAAAAATGATATAATTTGAGCCATAACAAATGTCCCACATTAATGCCAAAATAAATAATTTGAGCCAAAACCAATTCAAATAGACAACCTATTTACCATTTTTAGTGCACAAATAATTTTGAAATGATATAAAAGATAAATATGCAAAATTAAAAAGACAAAGTTATCTCTTCTTTATCCCTTGATGACAATGTCTCTTTTGTTAGATTTTTCTTTTTTCTGTTTGCACCACAACGGAAGATAAGATGCTTCCATACTCTGACTACACATCACCATTACAAGATAATATTTTATACAAATAATATCATATAGAGAGATATAGATACGAGACATTCATGAATTTCCCACGAATATATTTTAAATATGATAAAAGTTAGTTCAAAATAGATAGAAAATTGTTTCCCTTCTGTTAGGTCATGCGTCACAATAGTTTTCTCACCATAAATTTGATATAAATATGACATACATACTATCAATTACAGATGCACAGTTACCCGAAACACCATTTTGAATTGTGATATGTTTTAATATTTTAGTACCATTTTTAAATTTTAAATTTAAAGTTTAAAGTAAATACAAATATAAAATTTAATATTTATGATATTATGAATATTCTTAAAAAAATCCATATAGTATAAATGGATTAATGGACTTTAAAACCTAAAATTGTATTAGACCATTGTAAAAAAAAGTACTTACTCAAAACGTCTATATGTACGATACATAATTTTATATTTAAAATGTCGACTATTGTAAAATTCGCTAAAGCATTATTTAAGATAGGCTAATTCGAAAATTATCTACACAATATATTTCAGTGAGTATAAATATCCGTAAATCTCAATACAGCTAACATTTGACCAACTTCAAAGTTACAAATAGTTATTTTATAAAAAAAATGCAAATGAGAATGTATAATGAACTATCGTGTTCAAATATGGTCTTAATTAATTTGAGGATCATACAATAATTGAGATGTTTGAATGATTAACTATCATTAAACAATTGATCAACTGACATGTCATTATAATTACGATTCAATTTGGACTGGCACGTCATCATTTCCGCTGATAAACGCATAATAGACAAGGGTACAATCGTAATATCACTGACATTTTCGGGCATTTATAACGTAAGATCCGCCGCACTCGCAGTCTTCCTCTTTATTCGGGTTCGTAAACCGGGGAACGGAGGAAACTGATAACACAGAGAGGAGAGAGGGAGAGCATGGCGATGAGAAGCAGGAGACTAGCTACGCATCTATTCTCCATTGTCAATAAGACTCCCTTGAGGAATCCGGGTCGGGTTCCTGACGTGTCCACCCGGGTGGGGTCAGTGATCGGCCGGTGGTTCAATTCTGCTTCGTCGTCAGCCGCTGCCGTGACGGACGATGAACCGGAGATGTACGAGCTCGGCCGGGGACTGAAGGACTACGAAGATTACCGGAGATCTCTTTACGGTGAGATAACTCACAAGGCTTTGCTCGTCGACGCCGTTGGCACTTTCCTCGTTCCCGCCCAACCCACGGCCCAGGTCTCTCTCTCTCTTCTACACACACACACACATACACACACTCACTCCTTCTGAAATGGATATCTGCGTGCTGCATGATCTTTTTCTTGCAGATTCCAATCATGCAGTTGCTGCACATGTTATTCGTTGTTGTAGCATGTTTGTAGTCTGAGACTGGAAATTCTCAGAACATATCCATCTCTTGGGTTAAAGTGATACGAATTTTGATCTTCGAGAATCAGAATTTTCACCGATTATTTTACTCCAATATCCATTTCTATATATTTCCGTATGATCACTATCGATGCATGCTGTTGATTATCGGTCCGGAGTACTTCACGGTCGATGCTCGCACTGTCTTCTGTACGACTCTACGGTTATCCTAAGTTTTGTTATTGGGCGATTCTGTAGATATACAGGACGATTGGAGAGAAATATGGGGTGAAGTACTCAGAGGATGAGATACTAAAAAGATTCAGAAGAGCTTATGAGCGACCCTGGGGTGGATCTCGTCTCAGGTCTATCTCTTGTCTACTCTTATTTTAGCCATTACCAGAACCCTTTTAGTTTCGTATACATGTGTTTTTTATGTGTCTCCTCGTTTGTCGATTGCCTGAATTCATGTCAATTGTGTTCTGTTCAGCATCGCACAACCGATGTCTGATAGAATTTGTCATCAGAGTTAGATTATTCGCAAACAGTACATGATAACGTTTCGGCTATATGTCTGCAGATACGTGAATGATGCAAGACCCTTCTGGCAGTATATAGTGAGCGCCTCAACCGGCTGCACAGACCCTCAGTACTTTGAAGAGCTTTACAACTATTACACAACAGAACATGTGTGATGTCTAAGATTTGTTCATACATACCTAAAGACTTCTCATGTGGTTTCTTTCTACTCAAGTATTTAATGTTATATCTTTCAGGCATGGGAGCTATGCGATCCAGAAGCCGAGAAGGTATTCAAGATCCTGAGAGATAGGAGTGTAAAGGTGGCTGTTGTCTCCAATTTTGACACTCGGTTAAGGCCATTGTTACGTGCCTTGAGATGTGATGATTGGTTTGATGCCGTAGCTGTTTCAGCAGAGGTAATAAAAACCTCTCTCTTTCATCAGAGCCTGTATCTGGGTTTTGATAATCTGAAGCAGAGGAATGGATGTTCACATTGTTGAACAGGTTGAAGCAGAGAAACCAAACCCAACAATCTTCTTAAAAGCTTGTGAGCTGTTGGGTGTGAATCCAGAGGATGCTGTGCATGTAGGAGATGATCGTAGGAACGATATATGGGGTGCTAGAGATGCAGGGTGTGATGCCTGGCTATGGGGAAGTGATGTTACTTCCTTCAAGGAGGTAAGTGTTCCTTCAAAGTCGGATGAACACAACGCCAAACATGTTCATTGTTAAGAAATTAAAGACAATGATCATGCAGGTTGCTCAACGGATAGGTGTGAAGATTTGAGACATGTGGCCAGAAGAACAAAACAGGACGCGAGATGCTTGGGACTTGTTGTATAGGTTTCTGTTAGCTTTTCACTTGCTATCAGTTTTGTAAATACCAAATGATGAACTGTGAGAGGGATGTTGGTGACCATGTGAATTGCATTTAAATAAATGAAGCATCTTGATCCTTGTAAAACCAAACCAAAACATTCGATCCTAAATGATTTCCTTTAGTTTATGACATATCTATGTAAAAGCTTTTATGTCCAAAGGACCAATTCTTGCAGAGCTTAGCACAGAAACAAGGTCCATGTCCACAAAACGATTCCTCTTAGGCTCAAGAAACAAATGCAGGCTTACCTATTTTCCGGTAGATATTGTGTTAGAGGGTTCTTGATCAGCCGGAGATGATACATAATGTTCACCATCTTATGACGTTCTTTTTACCATTTGGTATATGTAACTCTTCATCCATTTCACTTGCTGTAACACCCACACACCCAAAAGAATAATAAAAATTAGGGCTATTAAGAATTAAACGATCATCAATGTATATGAAATTGGTAGTTTATGGAATTAAGGGATTTGAATATTCATTCATATAAAATGAAGAAAGGAATATAAAACAAATAAAAAGGAAATCAAGAAAATAAAAATAAATTAAGGAAAGAAACTAAGGAAAGAAAACAGAGGACAAAAGGAGAAATTCGTCGTCACAAGAGATGGCCCTCGCAATTGGACACAGTAATGCAATCATCGAAATAAGTGTAACCAAGGGGGAAACCCTGATCAATGATCTGATTTATAACCATGGTAAAATATCGTCAGTGGAGTATTATTCCACATATTATTGTTAAATTGAAAGCATAAAATTAATGGAATATAGAAATGATTCGTGTATCTCTAGGAAATATAGTTTTTTCGATGATTTTCAAAACTCTACACAAAATTCTCGGTCGAACTGATTAAATATCGAATAGGGAAGACGATAAAATTGTCGGTTGATTCGATTTTATGTTTGGTCTAAACATTTTTTTGGAATGTTTTGGATAGGGAAATTTTGGGTCACGTTTGGACCTCTGGTGAGGGTATATTTTATGTCTTTTCGAAGTGTTTTAACAAGCACAAAAAAAATTATGTGGATTTCGAGAGTTAAGTGAGATACACAAGGGTCAAGTTCGGTTTGTGGTGTTCGTGTGAGGATAAAACATCGACCAGTGGCTTAAAAAAGTGTGACACATGAAGGATACCAAATTAGAGATTATATTGTTACAGTGTTTTGGGATCATGATGGGTCATGTTAGGATGTAGTGGGATCTTGTAAGTGTCAGGAGTCAAATGGTTAAATTCAGTGGACCTTGCGATCTCTACAGTTGTACGAACACTATTATACCGGTTGAGATCTAATATGATCTTTCGAGCCTTTTGTCGGAAAGCTAGAGATCACGTGGTTGAGAGTTCTACAGTAGATGGAGATAAATGGAATCTTACGAGAGCGATGATCATGTATGAACTAATCTTTAAATAATAATTGGAACACGAATTGGATAATTGAATCTTATATATTATATGCATTTACCATATATATTATTAATAGACGGTTGAATATGTGAATATCGTAGATGCAACAGATATATAATATTTTTATAAAAAATTTATTTATTTTATTTTCGGTATATATTAATATCTTGAAATATTATATTCATATATTTAGAGATTAATATATAATTATATTTGAATTTTAATAAAAGATCGTTTTTATTATTGACGAAAGTAATAACGGACATCTCTAGTCCCATTAAAGGATAATGGGATAGACACAGTACACTTACAATTTTGGAATATGAAAATATTTCATTTTTTATTAAACGTCAAAGTCAGAGAGTAATGGAAGCAATCGTCTTCCACGTGTCTGCTTCGTGCCTTCTCGAGCAAACTCCATTCAAGGCTCGTGTTTAGCTTACGCCTCCGATTGTATTTATTTTCCTTTGAAACGTAATTCTCAATGTATTTTAAATAAAAAAATTGTCTTTTTTCAATTTCTGCAGCAATTCACTTGTTAGTGTCTTATTAGAGGTTAAAATATGTTTTCGGTCTTAACGAAGATTATGATTGATATTTTAGGTTAAAAAGAGGAAATTTAAAATATGATTTGGATCTAATTAATGTCAAAAGTTAATTCAAAAGTTTAGGTTGTGTAACTCATATATATGAAATTAAAGTTCATTTCTAGCCGATATGAGAAAATTTATCATAACATTTATCATAACATTTCCTCTCAAATCTAGTTTTGGGGTCCAACATCGGTATATTCAAATCGATACGAACAAAACTTCGCTACTATATCAAATATAGTTTGGCCTAAGTGATGCTAAAAATTAATTCAAGAATTTAGTTTGCCCAATACCACATATGTGAAACCAAAGTTAATGTTTTAGTCAATATAAGACAACTTATCATAATATTCTTCTCAAATCCATGTTCGGTCATAGAACGTGGAAATCATAATTGGGAGTC
Source organism: Gynandropsis gynandra (assembly GCA_036759665.1). Taxonomy (NCBI): domain Eukaryota; kingdom Viridiplantae; phylum Streptophyta; class Magnoliopsida; order Brassicales; family Cleomaceae; genus Gynandropsis; species Gynandropsis gynandra. The sequence continues at coordinate 27,524,207 of CM071861.1, read as the reverse complement.
TAAAATCGGTATATTCAAATCGGGATGAATCAGATTTTGATATCATGTCAAATATAGTTTAGGTCTAATTAATTTCAAAAACTAATTTAAAAATTGAAAATTATCAAACACCATATATATAAGACCAAAATTCATATCTTAACCGGTACGAGAGATATCATGATACATAAACTATATATTATTATATAAACAATTTATGTAAGCGTATATGCACAACACGTGCTGACACATGCTTTCTTGATACATACATTTCTCCTTATAATATCATATAGTTTATATATTCATATTAATCTATTGAATATTATTCGTCTATATTTATATATATAGTCAGAAACCAACATGAGACATCAACATTCCAACTAACTCCTGCATCCTTCCAAACCAACAGCTTCAAGAAAACAAAAAAGCGAGAGAGAAAGAAAATATGTGCGCGTTGGTCCCTCCATTGTTCCCCAACTTCGGATGGCCCTCGGAGGAGCAAATCTACCGCGGCGGAGACATCTACGATGACGCGTTTCTTGATTTTCCGGCTCCGGCTCCGGCGAGTTTGGGATTTTTAAACTCATCGGAGGGAGACGGAAAGAGCAAAAACCCGGTGGTGGTGAAGAAGATGAACCACAACGCGAACGAGCGCGACCGCCGCAAGAAGATCAACGCCTTATTCTCAACCCTCCGTTCACTTCTTCCCGCCTCGGGCTATTCGGTAATTAGTTAACATATTCTCGAATTTTATGTCATTCGATGTATGATTTCATACATATATATATATATACACACACACTCACTACGTCTAGACAGATTAGATTATCTTGAGATATAACCATAACACAGCGTAGACTATATCGCTGGGATACACATCTATACAGCCAAACCAAAGTAGAAGAACAAGAGCTAATCCGAAAATCTTTTGTTGCAGAAGAAGCTAAGTATCCCAGCGACGGTTTCGTACGCCTTGAAGTACATACCGGAAATGCTAGAAGAAATCAAGAAGCTTTTGAAGAAGAAGGAAGAGCTCTTATTAAGGGTGTGGGATCAAAGAGACCTCAAATGTGAGAAATCCAAAGAGATCAACACATGTTTCACATCCGTTGTTTCAGCGACAAGAGTGGGTGAGACTGAACTGATGGTCCAAATCTCATCACCTACGACTCACAAGTGTTCACTTGGAAATGTTTTAAGTGGTCTTGAAGAGGATGGCTATGTTATCATGGATGTCTCTTCTTCATGGTCTCAAGGAGATAGGCTCTTTTATACTTTACATTTGCAGGTGGAGGTATATTACAAGTTTAACTCCCAAGATTTCAGAGAGAAGCTTTTATCTTTGTACGAGCCCCTTTAGATGTTTCTTGATTAACAAATCAAAGTGCCTTGATTCGTTGTCTAATGCAAATGTATTCTAACGAAGTTATGTTATAAAAACTTGAACTTGAATACACTGCTAGAATTTGTCTACACGTTGTTTCTTATATTAAATATCATTTGATAACATTTCTTTTTTTCTTTTATTTTTCTTTTTCTTCTTTCATTCTTTACTTCTTTTCTTTCATTTCTTTCTTTCTTTCTTTTTATTTTCTTTTTTCTTTAATTGATCTTTAATTATTTAATTCAAGATCTTGAATTGATTGTGTATTATAAATACACATTACCCTATGTTGAATTTCAATCAATCAATATTCAATGAATAAAAATTATTCTTTTTCCTTTTCTTGAAATGGTATCAAAGCATTTTTTTTAGGCAAATAAGCCACCCTAATTTTAGGGTTTCTTCCTCTCAATTTTCCTTATTTTTTTTTTTCTATTTTCCCTACTATTTCCTTTTTTTCCCTATTCCAGGGATTCCATCGCTTCCCTTCCGCCACTCTCCACCACGTGACACATCATCATTTTCCTATTTTTTATTTTCCCTATCTTTATATTTTCTCTATTTTCCTATCTTTTTCTATTTTCTCTATCTCCCCAACGGCCATTGAAACCCTCCTCTGCAACTCATCGTCATTGACATCCTCTCCAGCGGCCATTGAAATTCTTGAAGCTCGGAGCGTCAAGAGGAGCCAATTTCTTCTGATTTCGTCGATTCCTTCTTAGCTGGTCATTGTCTGGCGTCTTCTTTCAGAAAATTCCTTCTTAGCCGCCGGAAATCGATCCTCTTTTCTCATTCCGTCGGACCTGCTCTTTCCGCCGGACCACCTCTGTTGATTCGGCGTGCTCTATCAAAACCGGCGGACCTGCATCCTATTTCCGGCGTGCCTATCAAAGACAGTCCATCCTTTCCTTCGTCGGATCTGCTTGTCACTTTGACTTCTTGGGTCTTCTCTTCCTGCCGGCGTCTCTGTTCCAGTCGGTATATCTGTTCCCGTCGCCATTGACTTCTTGGGTCTTCTCTTCTCGTCCTTCCCGATCAGTGTTTTCCCTTCCCGTGGCTTTCTTGCAATCTCTTTCTTGCTCTCCCTCTGCTTCTTTAATCTGCCGAATATCTCCGGCAATACTCTTCGTTGTTCCCCGATGGCTCCACCACCTCCGCTGCAAATCTCACCTTCTTCTTCGCTGAGTTGATTTCTGTTACATCGGAAATCTTCTTTCTTCTCCGTTTCTTCTTCGGCGTCTTTGTTTATTCTCGCCGTTCTAATTTGATTTCTTCACTCTTTCTTCATTTTGATCTTTAATTTGCTGGCGTCTGTTTTTCCACTGTGATCTTCGTCGACATCTGTGTTCTTCACTAATTCTCATTGGCGGGAGTTTCAGTTCCCAGCCTTCACTTCGTCGACATCAGGAATCTCCCTCATGGCGCGAAAATCTCTCAATGTCTTCAAGCCTGCTTCAGCCTTGTTAATGTCGAGAGGTTTTATGATAATAGGAACTCTTGTGGAGAGTTCAACTAACCGATTTTCTTAGATGGTATTGCTGAATTAATCAGTACTTTTTCTTTCTTTCGATAAATGATTCATCTGACCTTTTTTTTACTAATTCAGCGGATTTCTATTTCTCATATTCTACAATTGGTCAGATTATATTTCTCTATTTTAAGGCAAATTGCCTTATTTCTTTTATACCGGTATTTTCTTTCTTGTTCACCGGAATT